>VCRD01000747.1:60777-99829 GCA_006783055.1 Trinorchestia longiramus
CGAATATTTGTGCTTAGATCACGAAAAACAAATAGTTTTGTATGGTTCCTAATGCTTTTCCAATCATTTTGGGTACAAAATAATGAAAAATGTTTCATGTAAAATTTTTGAAAAATACGTAAGGGGGTACCCTTATCATTTTTTGTATAATTAAAAATTGCGCGAAACTCCATGGAATTGTGTCTGCAAGCGAATATTTGTGCGTATATTACGAAAAACATCAGTTTTTGCTCAAATGTCGCTGATTTTGCGCTAGCGAATCTTAAAATTTTGTTGGTAAAAAGTAATTTTACGTGAACTGGAAATTGTGGTATTTTAAACTGTGTTATACGGAAATTTATGATCTCATGTGCTTCTTAATGCACTTCCAACTATTTTGGGTGCATATTAATGTAAAACGATTCATATAAATTTTTTGAAAAAATACGTAAGGGGGTACCCTTATCATTTTGTGTATAATTAAAAATTGCGCGAAACTCCATGGAATTGTGTCTGCAAGCGAATATTTGTGCGTAGATCACGAAAAACAAATAGTTTTGTGAGGTTCCTAATGCTTTTCCAATCATTTTGGGTACAAAATAAGGAAAAATGATTTAACTAAAATTTTTTAAGAAAAACGTCGGGGGTACCCTTATCATTTTTTTCAAAATTAAAAATTGCACGAAACTCCATGAAATTATGTCTACAAGCGAATATTTGTGCGTAGATTACGAAAAACATCAGTTTTTGCTCAAATGCCGTTGATTTTGCGCTAGCGAATCTTAAAATTTTGTTGGTAAAAAGTAATTTTACGTAAACTGGAAATTGTGGTATTTTAAACTGTGTTATACGGAAATTTATGATCTCATGTGTTTCTTAATGCACTTCCAACTATTTTGGGTGCATATTAATGTAAAACGATTCATATAAAATTTTTGAAAAAATACGTAAGGGGATACCCTTACCATTTTGTGTATAATTAAAAATTGCGCGAAACTCCATGGAATTGTGTCTGCAAGCGAATATTAGTGCCTAAATTGCGAAAAACGCATGATTTTGTGTGTTTCCTAATGCTTTTCCAATCATTTTGGGTGCAAAATAATGAAAAATGATTTATGTAAAATTTTTGAAAAATACGTAAGGGGGTACCCTTATCATTTTTTGTATAATTATAAATTGCGCAAAACTCCATGGAATTGTGTCTGCAAGCGAATATTTGTGCGTAGATCACAAAAAACAAATAGTTTTGTATGGTTCCTAATGCTTTTCCATTCATTTTGGGTACAAAATAATGAAAAATGATTTATGTAAAATTTTTGAAAAATACGTAAGGGGGTACCCTTATCATTTTTTGTATAATTAAAAATTGCGCGAAACTCCATGGAATTGTGTCTGCAAGCGAATATTTGTGCGTAGATCACGAAAAACAAATAGTTTTGTGTGGTTCCTAATGCTTTTCGAATCATTTTGGGTACAAAATAAGGAAAAATGATTTATCTAGAATTTTTGAAGAAAAACGTCGGGGGTACCCTTATCATTTTTTATAAAATTAAAAATTGCACGAAACTCCATGGAATAATATCTACAAGCAAATATTTGTGCGTAAATCGCGAAAAACGCATGATTTTGTGTGTTTCCTACTCCTTTTCCAATCATTTTGGGTGCAAAATAATGAAATATGATTTATGTAAAATTTTTGAAAAATACGTAAGGGGGTACCCTTATTATTTTTTGTATAATTAAAAATTGTGCGAAACTCCATGAAATTATGTCTACAAGCGAATATTTGTGCGTAGATTACGAAAAACATCAGTTTTTGCTCAAATGACGCTGATTTTGCGCTAGCGAATCTTAAAATTTTGTTGATAAAAAGTAATTTTACGTAAACTGGAAATTGTGGTATTTTAAACTGTATTATACGGAAATTTATGATCTCATGTGTTTCTTAATGCACTTCCAACTATTTTGGGTGCATATTATAGTAAAACGATTCATATAAAATTTTTGAAAAAATACGTAAGGGGGTACCCTTATCATTTTATGTATAATTAGATTTTGCGCGAAACTCCATGGAATTGTGTCTGCAAGCGAATATTTGTGCGTAAATCTCGAAAAACGCATGATTTTGTGTGTTTCCTAATGCTTTTCCAATCATTTTGGGTGCAAAATAATGAAAAATGATTTATTTAAAATTTTTGAAAAATACGTAAGGGGGTACCCTTATCATTTTTTGTATAATTATAAATTGCGCGAAACTCCATGGAATTGTCTGCAAGCGAATATTTGTGCGTAGATCACGAAAAACAAATAGTTTTGTGTGGTTCCTAATGGTTTTACAATCATTTTGGGTACAAAATAATGAAAAATGATTTATCTAAAATTTTTGAATAAAACGTCTGGGGGGTGCCCTTATCATTTTTTATTTAATGAACGATTGCACGAAAGTCAATGATTTGTGCCTACAAGCGAATCGTTGTGCATGGATCTCGAAACACACATCAGTTTCTGCCCAACTGTCGCTGATTTTGAGCTAGCGAATTTTAAAGTTTTGTTGGTAAGAAGTAATTTTGCATCAACTGGAAATTGTGGCATTTTAAACTGTGTTACACGGAAATCTCTGATCTAATGTGTTTCCTAATGCACGTCTAATCATTTTTAGTGCGAATAAATGATAATGATTTTTTAAATAATTTATGGAAAATAGGCAAGGGATAAAACTTAAACATCCACGGGAACTACATAGTTAATATAATAGTTATTTTTTAGCCTTTCAAACCTTCCCAACACTCATAAGTACGTTTCCTAACGAGTTTAGCCCTCTAACAATTGAATTATCAGACTGATCAAAATGTTGCATGAATTACCACTCATCTTTACTCTTTTTTATGTAATTTCATCGTAATTTTGAACGAAACATTTAAAATATTAGACTAAACTGAATGATTATCTTTAGGCATATGGGTTCCCATCTGGCATTAATGGGTTATGCCTTTTCCCCGCCCTTTAGTCCTTTCCATACTACTAAGATAATTTTAGAGAAATGTCAAAAAAAATTACTTCTCAGTCATCCACCAAAAGCTTTTCTTGTCATATGCATGTTTATTTATCTTCGCATTTTACGTGTAGGTAATTATCTGCATTAATACTCCGTTCATATGTTTGTGTCGAGATGTGTTTTATCTACACATGTTGCGTCCATCGTACAGAAGAAACATTTTAAGTTGTGAGTTGTCCATGCTGTATTAATTGGGCATCTATAAATATTTCATCAGCTTAGATGTAAATAGTTTAATGGTTATTTGAAACCAATATATTCCTGTTTAACAATGGTAAGAATTTTTTCTAATGAAGGCAAAGCCTGGTGGTCTGTAACGTAGTGCATATCGCTAAAGAACGAATTACTGTAAACTTGATTTTTTAGTTGAAACTATCTGATTCACAACTTAGCACATACGATTTTAAACGAATCAATTATGTTGATTAGCACACAAATCTTTCATTGATTCAACTGTGAACTTCAGATGTATAATATTATGTAAAGAAGCAGGAAATAACATTAATTTTTATTTCAGGAAAGTGAACAAGTCCTACCGAGGTCGTTCGTGCCCCATCATCGTGCACTGCAGGTAACCAGTTCGTTTCCTGTGCTTGTGTACGAGCTCTAGAACTTCTTACAGCTTGGTGAAGAGATTAGAACGTTTCTCTGACGTCATGGATGATATGAGCTGACTTCATGAAATTATTACTAATAAGCTAATATTGCGTACTGGTCACATCATCCACGGAACAACCTTCGGGTGTGGAGAGAGGCAAGGCAATTTTTAAGCATCGGAAGCTCCTGAGTTTAGTTTGAAGGCCAGCACAAAGATGCATTGCCTCAAGAAGCATTGCCTTATCCTCTAACCATGACGTACGTTAGGTCTCCTTGTAGCAGACATTTATCATATGAGGAGTCTGGACAAATACTAAAGAAAATACATAAATGCTTCGTACTCTATCTATGATGATACTGTGATATTACATATTTTGTTCAAGAGTGCTCGCAGCTTACAACGTAGACAATTATAGCCCATGGTAATGGGGATATTCCATCATGCTTTCTCCTATCGTTCTTTCCAGACTGCAAAAAATCGTGATGTTAAATATTAGTGGCAGCCTTTCGTAGTGCTGTGTGTACTGTGCTCAGTTAGAGCCTTATGCGAAAGAATCCAGTAGTTGGAAAAATACATGACCTTGCATTAGCTCATGTTATCCACAAGCAAACCAAAAATGTGACCTATGGAATATCTTCTGCCTCCATTTATTCACAATGGATAATTGAATTCAATTTCTTTAATCAACTGAATAACCCATGAATAACTCTTGACCTAAGATCTTGAAGGGAAACTTCCAGTACTTGGAATATGAATCAGATGACTCTTGTTCGTGATGCAGACTGATTGAAGATACTTCCAGCAAACTTTATTTCATATGCAAAGATAGAATTTATTTTGAATGAAATATGACGTACAGTGCACAGAATTTCCTGATATATTGAACACGTTGATTTTTAGATCCCAATGTTGTAATGACGTTGAGGATTACGGCAAATAATTGCACTTTCGTCATGATATTGTGAACATCATCTTTATTTACGTTCTTAGTGAAGTCATGCCTCACAAGCTATAGGACTTCTTGTGAGACAGAAGAGCCTGACGGATTTCATTCGTACTTGTTATTTGTCAGAGGTAATGTTCATAAACTAAAGGGCTACAGAATCTCAACGTTATCTTCCATCAACTTCTGTTAGAAAACTTCTGTTGTACTTAGCTCACAGATTTAGCGGCTCAAGGATGAAGCGTATATCAACGAGGAACTAAGTGCACCATGTACGTCAATATTAAGACGAGCGACTAACTTATAAGAATAGAGGATGTTGATGTGAGGAAAATTACCATATAGTGTATACATGTCTAAACCATATTTTTTTGTAGTGATGGTATTGGCCGATCTGGAACTTACATCCTCATCGACATGGTCCTCAACCGCATGGCCAAAGGCGCAAAGGAGATCGACATCGCAGCCACTCTGGAACACATCAGGGATCAGCGAGCCAACATGGTCGCCACGAAGCTCCAGTTCGAGTTCGTGCTCATGGCGGTTGCTGAAGAGGTCCACGCTA
The DNA here is from genome assembly GCA_006783055.1 of Trinorchestia longiramus. NCBI lineage: Eukaryota > Metazoa > Arthropoda > Malacostraca > Amphipoda > Talitridae > Trinorchestia > Trinorchestia longiramus. The sequence continues at coordinate 65,918 of VCRD01000747.1, forward strand.
TTCTCAAGGCCCTGCCACAGTAAACGACAATCTCTCATCCGACAGGTTTTTGTTTTCTGCAGAAATCTTAATGTAATTTGAATTCTAGCCAGATTTATTTTCGCATGTTCTTTGATCAAATTTAAAAGTAATTCAGTTCATGCCCTGTACCAGTGAACAAATTTTATTGTTCATTTCTATCGATTTGAAGTTAAGATACATAAGTGTTTTTGTTGTACGACCACGTATTTACGAACATATTAGATTCTTTCTAAGTAACCGATATAACTTGCAGGATAATGCTAAATTCAAATATTACTGAATATATCACAACTGACTGCTATTCCGAGTGTGGTTTTGTGGTAAAATTTATAATGCACAAAATTGCTACTTCAGCGTTTTCAAACGCATTGAAATTTCATAAAATGCCCGTGTTGTCCGGTAAGGAAATGTCAAAGCACATCTAGTAACTGGAATATCAAGCACAATGATTCAAAATAGACTGCGCAAATTCGTTTGACACAGAAAGTGCGGTGCGTTCGTCAATCTTTCGACTCACTCACTGTCGGAAAAAGAAATATTAGATTATTCAATCACGCTTACTTTCTGAATGTTTTTGTTTGTTGAGGTAGTTCCCGTTTTCTTTCACTGCACTTCACTTCGAGATGATGTTTTCGTGTTTCGGTTAGAATGATGATTTGATAGGGGCATCTAGCACCTGATCCGTCTATTACGAAATCTAGATATTTGTTGAAGTTGAAACTTAACATTATTCGTCTTGTTTTTTCACGACGCTCTATATGAAATGAGCGAAATAATTTGCATAACAAACTTTCTCTTTTTCATTAATCTTATCAACACTATTTTTCTACTATCTGAACTATGTCCAATTTTCAAAGCATCTGCTCTCATACATTCCTGAACGACCGAAATTGTTTTGTGAAGCAGAGTCGAGAGGGGAGGATGTTCATCATACACGCCTCTTGCTTAGCAATCCAAGTGTATAATTATTAGAATTTGTTTGCCTGAGAGATCAGACCGAGCTTACTAGGGTTTATTTCTTTCTGAATTTTATTTCTCCCAGAGAAAGAACTCTGCTTTCAGAGTGACATAACTACCCCTTAATTTCAGGTTCCTCGCCTGGTGAAACCCTAAGTTACAGGTAATTTCGTATTAATTAACAGTAGTGTACTTTCTAAGTACACCATAGGCACTGTAGGCTTTCACTCATATCAAGAAATAGAAAGTAAGGTTTTCTATTTATTTCGTTAACGCTTTCCTCTGTCTTATCTTCTGAACGAGTAATTTCCCTGACTCAGTCTTTCAGTTTTTCTCGTTATAAGTAATTTTAAGTTGACGGTAAAGATGTAAAAATTACTTTTCCAGAACTGCTGATATTTAGTTTAAATCTGGGCTCTATCACTCTCTCCGCCTCGTGATTCGTACACGAGCAAGCTTCACTAATCAAATATGAACTCGCTCTTTTTCCCACTTCAGGGGGTGTGCGCCAACTATAGATACAAAAGGGAACCCTGATCGCCTAGAACATCTCGGGCAGAAATTGTTGGCATTTAAAGTTAAAAAAAATATATACATATACTCGTACTTCAATGGTAACCACAGATCTAAACTTGAGTGGAGACTATACCGTTAGTTAGAAGATGTTCGGTGTCGCATCGGTGTGCTCTTCTAACAGTCAACTTTAATCGTATTAGACTGAACCTTATGTGTGATGCGACATAGCTTGGTTCCTGTTTCACGGACGTACGTTAACTATTACGCTGCTTTTCGCCACTTGCTTTAGAAAATTCATCCGTTTGAAAACACCACGACTCTATACTGCGCTGTTGAAGTATTCAACGACAAGTATTTAAAGGTAAGGTATTCATTTTGAAAGCAATCTAATTTCCCAATTTCTTTACAGAATAGAATTGTATGTAGGCAGCTGAGAAGGACATGCATCAGTACCCATTACGTTTTATGCCGATTTTAAGTAGCACTACCTTGCCTACAGGATATATTTATCTCGTTTTAGCAATCAAATGAATTCACACGTTTCAGTTGAACGGTGAAATTTCTAGAATATATTGCGAAGAGTTACTCCACCGTTGGAATGCCGGAAATTCCTTTGCTCCAGCCTCGTAGGGAATCGTCCGCTCTATTCCACCCCACTCTTAAGCACTGAAACAAACGGCTCGCTTTAACTTATAATCCATTTAATAAGTTCACTCCTTTCAGATAATACTTACGAATGTCATACCAAGAATTAGTGCGCAATTAATTTTTACTCACATCAGATAGTTCATTCAAATGAATTTTATATCCCTCGTAGCATTCATAAATTTAAGGGTTTTTTAAATTATTGCACAGAATTCCGTGCAATTAATTAATTGGCGTTTGGCGTTACATCTGAATGAACATAATTTAATTCATGATCTATTCGCTATTTCTTTTAAAACCTGTAGCGCAGCAGACCGATTTCCTACAGGTGATGATCGAGATGTTTAACTTTTGCTAAAATAAGTTTTAATGCAACTTCCAGTTTATTGAGGTGCTTAACGAGTGGTTTACGGATTAACTCGTGTGCAGGAAATAGTTAACTGGCCCCCGCAAAACAGTGACTCACTTCTGTCGCAGTTACTTTCAATGTTCTCTATAGCTAATACTAGAAGAATATATGTGCTTGTTTGCAGTTAAGTAACCTATATTTGTTAGCAATCTAAATGACATATATCTATGAATGTTATTAAAATAAATAAAATACTAAAAACTGCAATATGTATAGATGTAATGAAAACTATATTTGATGCTACTGAATGTCTTAGCACGTAGGTACGAAAATCTGATTAATGGTGTGCGGTGAAAATACTGGGTTAAAAATTATCGTTACTAACCTGTTTGTTAGCATTAGAAAGCTCGACTTCAATGTCGTAACTCCGACTCAAGTAACAAAGCAGTGGATATGTAACGCAAATGCTAACGGACATTGTTTTTGGTCATAAAATGTGTTGCCAGTGTATGGCATGGCACCGTTGATCAAGTAAAAGAAATTTAGTGAGGGTGCGCAGCTAGCCGGTTGAACCAGATGTCCAACGGGAGACCTGAATTATTTTGCTAGCAGCGAAATAACTGTCTTCTGCTGGCATTCGTGAGGACTGGAATTTTAACTTGTGCACTCGAGACGAGAAGAAACAGGTAACGATGCCGAGGGTTGATCAGACGCTTTAGTTCCAAGACTGCTTCGCTGGGTCCCAGATGAAAGGAAAGTTTTGTTCTACAGCCTCGGGCGCGCAGCTAGCGATTGTTGAAGCCCATAAGGATGAAACTTCGGATATTTGTGTGGGCCGCTTAGCTCACCGATGAAGAAATGAAGAGCTTTGGAACGATGCTTTTACATGAGGAAGTGCTCTCTTCGAAGGTTAGGAAATCACCGCGCAACGTTAAGGATCGATGACCAGAGGAACGGTTTAGGAACTTTTTTGTCCACCCTATGTACACTTGGGACCTAACATGTTAATTAATTTTTCTGTACTTTCGTTTTGTTTCATTATTTGAAACCAAATTCAAAGCTGCCAACTGATATGAAAGCAGAGAATTTTAGTTAACAATTACAAGCTCATGTATTTCAGTACGAGATAAGTGCACTGACCTGAAACCATACGGATCTATTAGTCTTGAAGTACACGTAGTATTAACTGACGAACGTGAACGAAGAAATAAATGAAATAATACTCCCTCTCACAGCGCCCACGTTGTCGGTCATCTTGACATGAATTGAAAATTAGATTCAAATACAATCGGGTACAACAAAAATCTTGAATAAACGATTCGGTGGACAGCTCAGTCTTTGTTTATCCTCAGACCTTTACAACTTTCCAGGTTACGTCTAATATCTAGTTATAAAACCGACGCACAAATACAGTGCTTCACTCTTTTGTACGGCAATGTAACCGTAAAAGTTACCTAGCATATGAAATAAAGTTCTGCTATTCAACACTAAAACTAAAGGCTCACGTAATCATTATGGGTTAGGTTTTTACTCCGATTTCATAGACATCTGCACAACACACAAACTAAGGTAAAATTCAGCGAAAGTAGTTCCTCAAAACTTAGGTATATAAAGTTCTGCCATAAAAAGGAAAGAACGCAGAACTTCAAAAGAATGATGAAATTCCAGACTAGGCTCACACACTAGACAAAAAATATCCACCTAATTAAATTTCATAAGAGGGAACATTCAACGTACATACACATTATCAAAACTTTTCAATAACCAACAATCAATTGTTCCCACCGAGCATGAATACATAAAACATTACTTACGAAATGTAGGTCAAGTACATTAATTCCTATGAATCGGTACAGTGCTTCTGCAGGAAAGAAGCTTCCTAATTTTAGACACTACGTCATGGCGAACACGTCTTGTATAATGTGAAGCTCAGGTAAAACCCTTATCAGCCTAAACTATAACGTCAGATCGTGGGTGAACACAATGAAGTTATGCAGCAAAGAGAAAATCCCGAGATGAAGAGAACAATACATGTTTAGCATCGAACTCGCGTGACAAGCTATCTTACAAGTGTGGTGAAGGTAAACAACTCAATTAACTTAATCGAAAACGTATCCCCGTCGCAACTTCAGCTAAATATAACCAATATGATTAAAAGCACGTACCCACAAATTCACCAATTTACCAGCTAATACGGAATTAAATAAGCCATGTTGTTTTCTAGACATGACAGCATAGATGTTAACACCACACATTTTTGTTCTCACTAAAGATCGAACCATGGAAATTTGGAAATCATTCACACACCCCTAATTTTCTCGAATCGAACCACATGCAACAGAGCTCAAGCTCAAAACTACGATTTTAACTATAGCTCCACTTGATCAACAAAATAACGAAATGCTAGCATTTACGGAAGTGAAAGAATTTCAAAAAACTAGGAAGCAAATTAGCGCCAGCAGGTAGCATCTACACCCGAATTATTCACTTACAAATTACTTGATAACGTGAACAATCAAAAAGTATAGTATAAATGTCCAAGCCCCTGTGTATGAAAGCAAAACTCTTAGTCTTGCTTTTTTTCTACAAGCCGTAATAGCAGATTTTTTTGCGCTTTCGCGATGGATGAATCACATACATTGACCAGTTAAATATACGAAAATACACCGCCTTACAAACACCTCAACATTTTCACGTCGATAGCCTCAATTTCTGGTCCACTACTAGTCAAGAGTGCTGAATATTGTAAGTAATTCAGGTAGCAAGTACGTCTGTCTTTCTTTCTACGCAGTGAACTACAGGCAGCCCGGCGAGAATAAATTCAACACATTCATTGCGGTATGACCCACCGGTGGGTCACCCAAGTTAGGTTCTGTAATTTGTTCAAAGCTTTCTAGTGACTATATGTACAAAGTAAAGATTTGCACCGGCTAGGCAACCGCACTTAACGTGTTAAAAAACCACGGTACGACTCATCGAACGCAAAATTATTTAGTTTCTAAATATAGTCGAGCAAACCTCGACGCCTTCATACAATCAATTATAGAAAGGTCTCCTTCCTTAAAAATAGATTGGGATCAGGTGCTAGAAACCAGTAAAATCACTGCACTGTCCAAAACTAAATTATGATGCTACTTTTACACGAGGTCGGATTCATTTTCGGACGTGCACGAAATGTTGGAAACCTATTCTCCTTCCTAACTTTTTGGACTTTCTAGCGTATGAAATAAACTACAAAAGATGCTGGTTAGCACGCAGCGAGAATTCAAAAGACCGTTGAGAAACAAAGGTTATAAACGCTTTTAACTTAAGATCGATGAACCTACAAGCTCTAACATAGCGACAAAACTAAGGTAAACTTCGAATAGATGTATCGTCTAAATGCAAGTCGGTCATCTGTTCCTATTCAAATCATCACAAAGCAAACGGAGAGCAATCTCGTGCATTGCACTTCATAAAAACCAAGAAATTTGGCCTTGATCACTTCTCCAGCCAAAACGTTTCTTACCCTTGCCATCGGTTTAGAACTTTAGTTTTCGAACGTCTGACCAACAAAAGACTTGCTATAAGAAACTGCTGCTGCACCACAGAAGAAAGAACGTTCGAGATCAACGGAGAATGATTCGCCATAATTTCATTACAGCTTGTAACTTTAGATCCTTCAAAACAGGGAGGAGCACCACGACTAAAAACTACGGCAACGGAGAGACGCAACAGGCACATCGCTCTTTTTTCCAAGTACAGTACCAAGCAACTGGAAAAAAAACGATTATTTAACCCAAGTTTAGGATCTGAATGTTCTGATCGCCGCGAAGTACATACCTGCTTTACAACGTCAGGCCTCTATTCAATGAAATATATCATGATCACAGAGATAATACGTGGAAATATTTACCGAGAAACTCTAGATGTCGTACGTGCTGAGTAAGAAGACGCAGATAATGCAATGTTCTCAAAAATAAATATGGAAACATATGGAACACAGCTAATTCAAACGTGCAAAATACGAACAAATAGAACAGATTTAAAGCAAAGAATTACCCCCTAATGACTACTTTAAGCAACAAAACCGGCTCAGAACCACATATAACTTCGGCAAAGCTACAAAAATTATAAGAAAAAACAAGACTAAGTATATATCACCAGTAATAACTGGCCTCTTCTAGAGTCCGTTGAATAAAACGAAGGTGATACCGTAAGTAAAGTACTTAGCTCAGGATTGAAAAAGATTCAATAACAATAACAAAAGTTCAACAATTTTCAGATTTTTTCATAGTCTTATCGGATTCCTAGCTTACGACCTTTATTCTCAGCTTGTTATAAGACTACGATTTTTACTCTTTACCATAGCCACAAATCACAGAACCGTATGTTCGACATTTTTACATGCACAAAATAAAACAGAAAAAACACACCTTCGCTAGAGATGAACATTCCATTGCAAAAAATGTCAGTGACCAATTTAATTTCAATACGATCAAACTAATCTTCAAAGGAATGCGCAGCTATATTGAAATTTTGAAATTAGAAAGCAAGAACAGGCTGCAAACGTTCACAGGTACAAATCCTTCATCGCATTAAGGTTGATTGTATTACATTTCGCCTGTCAGGTCACACTAGTGCTGTATTTGTTCCAAACAAAATATGGAAAATACGGGCAACTGCTTGTAAACCATAATTTGAAAGATGAAAGCAAGAATCGATCATACTGGATATGCACACAAATGGCTGACAAATTAATGTACAAGCATGAGACGAGGATGTGAACACTAAAATACTTGTAACTTTAATTGAAGCTAAACATGTCTGGTAAGATCAGACGAAAAGCTATCTTCAAATATTACTTACCTGATGATTTCTACCAGACAAAAACAGCTCACGGCCAGGAACTGTTGTTGTAGCTATTGTTGTTGTAGCTTGTTGGAATCGGGTAAGAACCTGATCCAATATTGCTAGACGAATTTCCCCCCGAAGAATTGTATGAATTTCCACCACTGCGTCCCGAAGACGAGTATCCTGAACTTGAGTACGTGTTGCCTCCAGATCCGTAAGTCCGAATTGGTGCTCGGTTGTGACTGCCGCTTTGGTAGCCGTAATCTGAATTGGACCAGCCTTGAGAAGAACCGCCGTCTGAATAATTATTTGCCTTCCAACCGCCACCTCCTCCCCACTGGTTTCCACGTCTATCACGATCACTACCTCCGCCTCCATAACCACTGCCACCATAATTACCACTCCTCCTGTTTTTCGAATTACCACCCCAGTTATTGCCAGAATGTTGGTTGTTCCAGTTATTTGAAGTACCTGAATTGTAGCACCCTCCGTAATTGTTATTCCAATTGTTTCCAGAAAGTGGTTGATCGTTAGGATTTCCACAATACGGATTCTTCCTTTTCATCTCTTGATTTCTAAACGAAGAATGATGATGATGATCAGGCCCTTTACGCTTTCTTCCTCGGTTGCTAAAATCATCACAAGGTATATTAGGACCACCTCGGAACCCAGGAGGTACATCAAGTTTACCAGGCATTTCGAGAGAAGTACCTGGAGGTATAACAGGCTTCAAAATTGGTAGTCCAAAAGCCCCAACGGTGATGTTAGCGCCTGGAAACTGGGGAGAATGACCCATAAGTCCTGTGTTCTGGTTGTAGGAAGCAGCCATAGCAGCACCAGGAGGAAGCGAGTATCCCATGGCAGAGGCGGCCTTGGTTTGTCTATACAGAGCCCTTCTCATTCTCTTGTTCAATTTTGGACCTTCCGTTTCAGCAGAAGTAGGAGCGACAACTGGTAGTTTTTTACCAATGGATTGCAGCCCCTTGGGGATGTGTGAAACTTCTTCTCCACAGTCGATGAATTCCCCTCGATACAACTCTACTCTGAGTGGACTGTTATAGTAGATCTGTGAGTGCAGCTGAGAGACGGCCTGCACCGCATCCACAGGGTGTGACATTTCTGCAAGAAGTGTAAACGTTAACGGCCTTAGCAACACAACGGCCAGCAAACTTTAGCTCTTTACTTGTAACTGCCATAGTCGAAGATGACAGAATTTCAACGCTGGTAAGAAGCTAAAAATCACACGAGGCATAAATAAAACTTTCTAAACAATTTGATGGAATTCACACAATCTAGCTAAATAGAACGTTCACAGAAAATCAATACAAAGCCATGAAAACTCCAACTGCGATTATTTAGATCAATTTTATACCACGGCACAATGGTATAAAATATATGTAGCAACATCAACAAAATTGATGAAATTTATTGCTAGCAGTACAGAATAGGCCAATAAAATGTTGCCCACCTCGTAATCCATCTAACCTTCGTTAACTATTAAGAGTATAGAGAAATCATGCTTAATTGATGGGGAATTTGGTATTTATCATCAGTTGCTAGCACTTTTTAACGAGTTAATTAATTGACACACAATGTTGCTCAAAATAATTTTTAGCCGCTTGTACGAGGTCAAGTTTTTAGCATCAGTACTTATCGTCTATTCCCACGTCAACACTGTATCTTAAACCCAGAAAAAATGGATTTCACCTACTTTCACATATATCAATTTCAATAATTGAACGGCGTTCCCAGTATACATTTTAAGAACGTACCAACAACTGCTGCTTTACAATCGGCCTCCATTATGACCTGATGAACCGTTCCTGCGACGCTGAGTAGTTCGATAATGTTTTCCTTGGTCACCCCGTTGGCTAACTGGTGGAACAGGAGTCATGTAAATGTATTATCTTCTGTTTACTATCAGTGTTATAGAAAGAGATAAAGCAATTGAGAAAAAATGAAACTTCGACTGGTTTCAAAATAAAGTTAAGTATTCAATAGAAACCATTAATTCCTATAAAAAATTTCATCAACTGAAACTTTGACTTTTATTCAGCTCCATGTCACGTAAAAAATGACTATTCCTATAACCTCGTCTCGAAATCCTTTAAAATTAAAGCACATGCACAATGTAAGATGTAACTCTCCGAGACGACTTGAAAGTTCGAAGAAGTCATAATTGTATATGGTAAATTGAACGACATTGTCCACACCCAAAATCTGTTTGCTTTGTTTCTACACTATATATGTTTTTGGAGCACCCGAAAGAAACCACTATACTGGTAAATTGGTTATGAAAATTATTGTTCCAATTCATTGGCCTCTATTGTACTTTAATTGGATAGAATGTAGTTCTTCAGCTGAACAGTTTTCACCATTTTTTCACTGAAACAGCCACAAATTTGTTCCCAGAGATTTGTTAGCATTCGCAATTTCAGAGATTTAAATGTGCATTAAAGCTTTATAGATGAAATAAAGACGGGGTTTTCTGAGCACATCCACTTGAAATTCAAGACTTAAACGTAAAACAGATACAATAACACCGATGCTAGGTAAAAACGCCAGGCAATTTTTACTGCTGTCATTCGCAGAGTTATGAAAAGAGAATATCGTGACAGTTATCTTGATTGTGATTCATATCCTCCAGCAAACTGCGTTCATAAACTTCAGTAGACAACGTCATAGAGAACTCGCTACCAGCAGGCTTTCTAATACTATTATTACAAATTAAAAAATTGGAGCTTTCAAAATGAACAAGCCAATCGATTTGGTGGAAAAAGTAACAAATGACAACGTAGTTATCAAGACCATTCGAGCGTCAAAGAATTTGCGGATGATATCAAACATTCATTAAGATTGTGCTGATTTTTACATTCATTTGTAGGGACTTATAAAGGCAGACACGTTATTGGAATTAAAATTAATCTACTGATATTTAAACATTATACACAGAAGATTTATATTGAATATCACTTAAAATCAAAAAAAACAATAATAAAAACTTCATGAAGCAGATCCCTGTAAGCTTTGCACAGTACCAACCAACTCTCTCAATAACTAGCTGCATTGGAACAGATCAAGAAAGAACTATTCTGCAATAAATAAGCATATTCAAAGCAACAATTTCTACATACATTTATTAATATCTAGCATAGCAGTAAATATAATGAGATGTACCGAAGCACAACCTAAACCACACGTTTTTGTCGTACTAACATATGAATAACTAGCCCCCTAAGTTGATGCATCGCACTTACATTGGACACCCGAACTTCCTTGACCAGAGGTAAGGTGATGTTCAAGGACTCGAGCGTTTCCTCAGGAATGCCAAAAGTTTCTTCAGCAAGTGCCGCTTTGCGAGCGGCCTCCTTTGCAGCAGCCTTCTTCTGCTTCTTGAGCTGCTTCTTGGTAGCCTTAGCCATGCTCCAGTTGGGGTCACCACCGCTGAGAGCATTCCATTCGTTAGGTTCCACTATGCCCACTTCTCCTGTTGCTCGGGCTCGTCGCTCTTCCAGGACACGACGATGATCCTCGAAGTCCTGGAATATGATACACATGTCAGTAAGAAAATAGAATATGTTAGTGATCGATAAAGATGATTTATACTATCCCCAACCAAGCATGTGTTGTTGATCATAGAAATACACCCAACGTGAGAAAGCAATTTATTACACAAGAACTGACGAGGGATACGAACATATACAACGAAAAAGTACTCGAAGATAAAGGTGTTGCTATTTATAGTAAAACTCAAATGCAAAACAATAATGAGAAATAAACCTTAATTTTAACAATTAACAATAATTTTTAACAAGCTCATCCATAGAAATACACTACATGCCTACTGAAACTTCCACATGTAGTAAACATGAAGACCGCAAAACGCCCTATTACACAACTACTACCCTAGACAAGATCAATTCATGGTTTGCACTTAGTTCATACTATGTTTACAACCTCACCTGCTCGATGCTGAGGGTCTTGCCCTTGATAATGAACTTAGGCACCTCCTGCAAGCACTTTGTGACCAGTTCTTCAGTCTCAAACTCTACGACCATGATGCGTCGTCTCACACGGGCGAATACGATGCCTCCAACTGATCAAATAGTATTTATGATTAGTGACATGTTTACAGAATTATTTGAAAACTAAACTGGGTGGTCTTGATGAACACTATGTAAACAGTTTATTCAATGGTAAATTTAAATGCTGAACATTAAAATAACTGAATCTACTATTCGAGCGTTTACATTGAAAAAATCAAGTATACATGAACATCTCATCTAGTCCCTTGGAGAATAAACCCTGAATTCAGTCAGTTGCGTCCCAGTAAAATGAGGCAACTTTTGTCAATGACAAACTCAAGGTACTTCATCATATACATCCACAGAGGAGACATGAGCTATGAAGCTGTTAATTTTTAGCTGCAAAGGCAAAGTACATCATATCGGTATTGTGACTGACAAATATTCATTTGTTTTAGATCACGCTGCTCATCGTATATTGAAATCGGAGTAAATATTGCCAAAAAAATCCATTCATCCTGAACATTAACAAATTTAGAATGGAACAAACACTACTTCTTTTACTAAATTGAGGTCTAAAATATGACTGGGATAGGTGGTTCTAGTGACACTCATATTCTAACGTTTAGGTTTCAGCCATGTTTGCAAGAAAACTAGAGAAAAAACCTCTCACGCCACAGCAGACTTTGACAGCACATCAAATCTACATATATTATCAGATATCTGATGTCGCATTTTCACATTAATGGATATATGGAATATATATCCGGTACTATTCCTTTTTCTTAACATTGGATAGCCAAGCTCATAATTCAAAGGCCACCTGGAGTCAAAAGCTACAAGTGTCTTCAGAAAATAAGCGCATGTGCAGATCTAGAAGCTTCAGGATCAATCAATTTTGACAGGTACTACAATTAGACACTTCTTTGTAAATTGAGGTATATGTACAAGGCTTTGGAGAGGCTTCCGTTTCTTATCGAAATACTTCATAAGGTGCTGGATCAAATTAGGTTCCAATAAATTTAGGGTAGGATTGAAATCTAGGGCCCTAATTGATTGACAACAATTAGTTCTATTATTGTTCCGCTACAGCTTTCGAAAAAGTAGTTCTCACCTTTCTCTAAGAGCTTCACCACAAGCTTGCGGAGATCAAACCTAGGCGGTCCATCACTAATATACACTCGGTACTGCACACCACGAGTCTTCTCTTTCTGTTTGGCAAAGCTATGAAATATCAAATGGTTGATGTCATCGAATGTCTGAAGCACCTTTTCCGGTTCGTCAATAGCGTTGAACTCGTCGATCTGATTCTGCTTGCTCTTGCCTTCGTCGGACTCGATCACGGGCTCCACTTCTCTAGCTTCTCTTGACTTTGCTAAGCAAAAATTTTCACCAATCTCGGAACCAACATCAACTTCTAAATCTTTGGTTTCATCAGCAGATATTTCGTCCTCAGCTTCTTTTATTTTTTCTTCGATTTTTTCTGCCTTTTCGACTTCCTCTGCTTCTTTTCCAACTTGCTCCGCCTTCTCTTGATCACCTTCTACTTTTTCTGTATTTTCAGCAATATCGTCAACATATACAATGTCGATTGACTCTTGCTCTTCATCAGCTTGCTCTTCTTGTTCATTCTCATCAGTGTCCTTCACAGAAAACATGAGAAGTCATAAAATACAAAAGAATTCATCAACAGTTTACTAAACTTTATTTTTACGCATGGAAATATGTGATTCTTGCACCAATTACTTCAAAAAACGGAAAGTGGAATCGAAAAAAGTCGAGATAAAAAGCTAAAACTAGATTTTAGAAAGTTTCGACTATATTTTCTCTGGACAGATTCCTCTATAAACTTCCCTGACAGGAAAAAACAGAAATCTGGGATTCGGGGACCGTCAATACACACAACTCCAATCGAAATGACGCTGCCAATAGGAGTTAAAATACTGAACACAGATTAAAAAAACTTTTCAAAAACATGTCAACTTTGTTGTTGTCATTTCATACTAGAGCCGTTTACTTTCATGTTATATTTTATAATAATCAATCATGTTTTAAGTTCTATGAACATACATTTTCTACTACATCTTACCTAGGTCCCTCAGCATTGCTAACTAGACAAAAGGAAAATATGCATATTTCCCTAAAAATTTCCTTACATCTCACCATGTATTACACGTCAAGTCCACTGTAACACTAATTCTCTAACAACATACCTTTTAAAATTAGCATTCACTAACCTAGAGTTATGAAGCTTTTAGCTTACCAGAAACTTCAATAAATCAGCATTCATTAGTTTCTTAAGCACCATTTTTATCGAGCTCCTCTTTCAATATTTGTAACCAATAAAGGCAACAACTATATCAAGATTATCCCAACAGCGCGTATGTTAATCTCGTCTACATTTGCAGCACTATACACTCTCTCTGGCGCCACCAATAAAATACTAGATCACCCCTCAATATCACACTAAAAAAGACTTAACAAGATCACACAGGATTTATCTATGGCTGACATTTTGCTCTAAACACTTGCTTACATGACTCCTATGCTAGTTCCACTGAACTGTCATGCCTATTTTCATCAATGCATAACTCGGTTAATAATCCGTGCAATCTTTATCAGTTTTTTAGAACCCCCAGCTAAATATCAGAAACAGATACCAATTGTCAGTTTCAAAACACTGCATTCCATAACTGAGCTTCCACACTCCTAAACTCCGATCGTTCTGATACGGGAAAGTGCTTGCGCTGATAGTCTTCTTGATACCTTCAGAACATGAGCTACAAAAAGTCAATTTATGGACTAAGAAGCTACGCAGTGCACTGACGATTTTACTGAAATAACGTACGTTTCACCAATGCTAGTAGGAGTGGCTACCTTATAGTTCAGTGAGGAGAACCTAACAACTGAGCTAGGTACTTTACACTCATTACGAGAGAGATCACAAGTAACTCAATACTAAGCTTGTATATAAAATTTAATTACTCTCATGAACAATTCTTGTGTAAAAAACGTTTGAAAGAAAGCTGCATGATGACCACTTGCGTAGGTAATAAGCAGTACATAGTCTCTCAAATTGAAACTCAGACTTTTGGGCAAACTAATTTGATCATTCAACAACTCAAAACTCAATTTCGTTTGACTAAAGCAGAATTGAAATTCAACCCTTTTGCTACCATTGGGTTAATATGTCCCAAACAAACTTTGTGAATCATTCCCTTTAGTCCCATATCCTAAATGTTTCGTTCAAAATTACGGCAAAATTACAAAGAGATTAGTAAAGATAAGTGGTAATTTACGCACTATTTTGAACAGTATGAAAATAATTTGGTCGTGAAAGGGTTAACGCCCTATGAGAAGCCAGTCGATTACCTGCATGACTGTGACAGGGCTTCCCAAGAAGATGATTTCATTCAGGGCTTCGATGCACTTCTGTGCATACTCTTCTGACACGAATTCTACAACAGTTCTCTTCTTTGACACTCGAGCATAGTCCACTCCATCAACTGCAAAGATATAATACATATTAGATGAAAACAATCACACCACAGAGAACTACGTAGCAACCTTCCTACAAATATACATTTTCAACTAAACAGTTCAAGCTAGACAATTAGTTTCTAAAACACTTGGCTACTAATGGGTAACACATATTTAACCATTTATTTCTCCTTACACAACCAAAAAATTATGTCGAATTAACTTATGGGAGGATCCCAAGCTAAGAACAATATTGAAAAAAATCATGGTTCTAAGGCTCTTTAATTTTTTCAAATCCAACGTAAACAATTGGCCAACTTCATAAATTTTGGTTATCATCACAAGAACACTGTGTATAACACCATGTAATTGTACACAAAATGTAAACAATATTCCTAACCAACTCAATGAAAGAAGTCAGTAAATCTTCAGGACCTATTTCAAAAATAATCCTCAATAATTAAGTAAATCTTTAAGACCTATTCCAGAAATGAACCTTCAATAGTAAATTAAATCTTTATGGCCTATTCCACAAAGGACCTCCGATCAGTCTACCGAAAGAACTTCAATAATAATCTAAAATGAAAATTTTTTCAAAGCTAATAATCAAATGCTTGAATTTTAAATAAAATATTGAAATTGCGCGCCAGCAGCACAATCATGTCCTAAAGCACCCTCATAACAATTACACAAACAACGCAAATAGTCAAAAAGTTGCACCAGAAAAACAAATAAACCTTAACTTACAAAATTCTAATAAAGCGTTTCATATACTCACTGATTTTTGCTACGTAGAGAACCAGATTTTTCAAGTCAAACCTGTAAGGAATGTTCTTAAAAACGACTCTATACTGTGGGCCTTTCGTCCTTTCCTTCATATTACGAGCACTCCAGATAAGAAGATGATTGATCTCATCGACGAGTGCCAGGTGGCAGTCAGTTGGTGACTTGCACATGGCACTAAGCTCCTGCTGCTGCAGACACAGGTACTCAAATGACTTCTCGTCAATCAGTAGAGTGCCGTCAGCAGCTCTTGCTCCTCCAGCTATCGAGTTGGTCTGAAGGAAGAGCATGCGAATAAATATTTCGAGTCCAACAACTAAACTTGAGAGAAACAATGGTGAAATGGAAAGGAAATTTCTGCTCTCGGCTAGGTGGATGTTGACAGTGAAGTCCACTATTTTAATGAAAACTAAAAATGTACAAAAATTTGGCCAAGTGCAGTATGTGAAATACTACTAATTCTCCAGGCCAGGATTTTCTGTACGAAATAAAGACTGAAAAGTTAAGAAGTATCAACCCACCACACATATAAAGGTGTACCTAAAGACAGAGCCTAAAATAAACTTTCACATTAAATCTGAATGAACTTTATTTATCAGTGGCAAGATTGACGCAAGTGCATTAGAATAATGAGAAAAACTTACATTGCTGATCAATACTAACAGCAAGAATACATTCATGACAACACAGTAGAAGACACACTAACCCCAGACATCCTGACGTCCAAGAAATATGCGAACTTCACATAGTCAGACACCCAGTTGATCTTTCTCTTGCGCATGCGCAGGAGCTTGTTCTTCCAGAGCCTTCGCGCATCAACGTCTCCTTTGATTCCTTGTGCAAAAATTTCCTTGCATGCTTCACAAATGGAAGGATCAAAAACCTTGTTGGCAAAGCAAGGACTGTGGCTAGCGCACATGGTATGCACTTCCCCACGTGCCAGGGCGCTATTGCAGTCCGGAGCACCACACACCCGCTGGCCGGACTCGTCGTACACAGGCTCTACCTCACCAGCGGCTTCTACAGCTGCAGCTTTCAGCGCTTTCTCGGTAGCTCGCTTTACTCCATCAGCAGTGATGATCTGTTGAGTTAACGAACTTTGCAGGTAATGGAGAGTTTACACTTATGGGAAAGATGGTTAGTAATATTTTTAGTGGTGTGTGAATGGTATGAAAATAGTAATGGTGACCTAGATGAACTCGTTTAAGAGTGTAATAAGTTTATGAAGTAAATGGCAACGAACGGGAATTTAATCTATCACGTCTATACAGAAGACACTAGTGAGCAGACGCAATAGGTAACTAATCACACCACAAATTCTACCAATACTGATAGAAATGGTGTAGAAGATAGCAGTGAACACTGCCTTTAGAATAAAACTTCAAATAAATGAGTTTTATCAGGGAGAAACTTTTGCCATTGAACTAGCAATGACGGCCAGTCCCCCTTTTCTGACAGTGGGTTTGCAGATGTCCCGAGAGGAAGATACATGACAGAAATAAGGACTGTTAATCCTCACTTTGATGACAGTGAGTTTGCAGTTGTCATGCAGAGTGCCGTTCAGCTTGAGAATGACAGGGGAGGCAGCAGTGCCAGGCTCCACGACCACCTCACAACGGCCACAGACCACGTCAGTTATCTCCCCAATTGTCATGTCGGCACACTTCACTGGAAATCGTTCAAGAAAATCATAAGTTACTTTTTTTCGTCCAAGCAATTTAAGTTTTAGGACTGTGGTTCAGATCCCACACAAATGATGCCTATTACGTTCTCTCTCAGGAGTGAGCTTCATTTGCTATACATCAAGATAGCATACCAGCCTCATGGAATAAGATAACTTTCACGAATAACTCAAATGGAATCATAAATCATTAACTAAATAGGTTCAACTCCAAAGCATCCAAAGAAATAGAGCACAGTATGCCTCCAAACATCACAACACTAACATCCCGCACCTGATGACATATGAAAATGGATAACCCCTTGTTGGTTAAATACCTTCAATCAGATTGCTAGTGACAATTGCCACAAATATGATTGGTAATGCTTCGACGTTTCACTGTTGATGGTTAGATAACACATAGTGTAGTGTAGGAACACGATCATACAAATTATATTTAAACCAAGTGAAATATATTCGCCTGGCTAGCAACCACCTTATTATGTTAATAGAAATACAAGAACAGTGAAAAAAGAGCATTCTTCACTTGTGATTAAATAGATTTTGACTGGCATATTTTCCACACCATGAGGCATACCTAAAAGCCTTAAATTTTCACAAAAATTGGCTGTTCACCATATAATACAGTGTGCCTTATGTGTGCACCAGATTATAAAATCCTGTCTGGTACTGCCTTTTTTGTTATAGCATGTTAAGTACAGAAATGGACCCCATAATTGAGGGTGCACCTTATAGTGCAGAAAATGTGGTACAATCAGGCATCATATATTGAAGTCGGAGCCCAGGGCTTCCTCTAAGTTAATTTTTGCCAACTAAAACATTCCAATTTGAAATTATGATATTTCCAAAAACTACTACTATGATCAATAATTTGTGAACTTTGGTGAACAATATTCAAATATTAACATGTTAGTAGCCAAAATTAATAAATAAAATAGTACATACATTCAGTTCAGGCTCACACAGGTGACACTAGAAAATATTACAAAATCTAGGCAGTGAATGGTTGTTAATAAATCCATACCTTGTGTTTCAATGAGGTTTCTGACTTTTTCCGGGGTGTAGTCAGGAGGAAGGTTGCGAAACACCAGACGGGCAAATCCACGATCAGAACCAACAGAGCCAGGTCTTGGGCATTCAGCTTTCTTCTCACTAAAATTTAAAAATACTTACAAGTGCTTCACATACACAAGCATCCTATGCTAGAGTAGAAAGCAAAGATAATTTAATAAAAGAGATGAATATTAGAGAAGTAAACTGAGCAATACACCAATGAATGGTCAATTTTTAAGTTTTCCACAAGTTGATAGTCTCAAAAACAGTGCAAGGAGTAATTATTTTTTTTATAACTCATGAGAAAATTTCCTACATTTATCCTTGAAGACATTCTAAAGAACAAACTTTTTGTTTTGATTTTCCTTTACTAAACTTTTCCAAGAATACTGAATAAGATTTTCTGTGGTTGAAGTCATGCATTCTTTTCTCAAAATGCATAATTAAAGGATTATCATTGCCACTCTAAACACATCCAGTGAAATCAAATGTTTCAATTAACATAACAGTGACACAATCACTTGAATCTCTACGAATGAACAAAATAATTTCCAAAACCAAGTTTATCATAGAGTATATTACACTTCAATAGAATAGAATATAGCAATAAAAATGAATCATTTGACCAATTCTTGGGTTGCTACCAAAGTCATATGCCATCATACAAACATAGAAAATCTTGATTGGTACAAAATTGCAACTAAATTTCTAAATTAATTTCCTTAATAATGTAACTGTGATTTAGACAATACTCATGGAAATTAGGGACATGTATATTATGTGAATAAACAAATAACCAAATTTTTGTAATGATCCTGTGGACAAGTAATGTCACCCCAACCAGTGCTAGTTGCAACAGGCAATTACTAGTCTTAATTACTGAAAGTCTAGTTCATATATATAGGAAAATGTCATGTAAATAATGTTAATTTAAGATATATTTGAAGGTCATCATTTGTTGGGAGATGTAGTGCTTTTGAACATTACCATGAAGGTAAATGCAGATGTTAACTGCATAAAAAACTATAAACATACTCAGCTAAAACAATTAAATTTGTATCTAACAAATAACAAATTTTGAAATCACAAGATAATCAAACTTGTTCTCTGTACTGATAAATAGAAATAAATTGATTGCATGTACTGAACATCTTAATTATCAACACTTAAATAGCACAATATGAGCTACTATTACAATTTTATGTAAATACTTTGAAATAGCATTACTGAAGAATGATCAATTAGTACTCACACACATACATAGTCCACCTTATCTATAACTAACCTTGCTCTTTGAGTGCCTTCAGAAAAAGATGTTCTGATGCAAGCCTCTGCTGCATTCTCACGAGCAGTCCTCAAGAACCTGCCATCCTGTTCAGCAGCCTCATCATCCTCATCATCAGGCACAGAGACAGACTCCTTGTCCATTTCAATGGGGCTCTCACGTGGGCAGTCAATCACACATGATGCCAGTTCAGGAGAAATATCTGTGTGCTCAGGACCATAGTCTGATTCACTTAAATTACTATCCATAGCAATCAATGCTTGTCGTCTTTAGCTACAAAATCTGTAAAGTAAAATTCGGAGGAAATTGAGATAAGGGAGAAGAAAACTTAAATATGTACTACCCACAATTTAAAATCACTTTTTTAAATTAAGATATCTACTACTAACTAACCTTCATATTTATAATTCATTGTCAGGCTTGAAATGAAAGAACAGAATAGACTATGTCAACAGGAATGAGCAACTTTGTTCATTCTTGGGCTGCTATGCAAGTCCAATGCTATCTGGCATAAGGGCATCAATCACACACAAGCACCTCAATCATGTATAGATATTTCAACCACATATGTACACCTTAATCACTTACAAGCATTTTAGTCATGCAAACATACACACACAGGCCCAGAGTTAAGAATGATATGGAATTAGTACTTTACAGAATTGGGGGAGGCCCCAAAACTTATCAAGGTAATTATTAAGCATGTTCACAGTGCCAGCAAAAACAATATTTTTGAGCAGCTGATTCTAGGTTCTGGTCATTTTGACGGGGAAGAAGTTTAGAGACTGGGAAGTTGTGAAGGTTCTCATTAATTTGTGAACATTTTTCTGGCTTGCACATTATCTTGTCAAAAACCCTTCTAGGTTATCATTGGAGCTTTTGAGATATTTATAAGTGACAACTTCATAAGTTGTCTTTTCAGTCTTTCTTGTTCTAGGGAGATGAGCTTGAGCTACTGAGATGCCTTTTGTAGCTGAAATTATGGAGTGCAGGAATCATCTTCATTACTTTACACTAAATTTCTACCATTTTGTTAATATTCCTTTGCAAGGCAGAAGACCACAGTTGCACCATTTATTCAAGATGTGGTTACACTAACAATTTATAGAGCAGTAAGATGACATTTTTTACTCATATTCACTGAGAGTAAGATATTTTTTTACTCATATTCAAAGTTTCCTATAATAAAACCAAGAATCCTACTTGCCTTTGAAACTTTTTAACCTTATTTGTCATGCTTGAGAGTTTCAGTGATAATGATATTAAGACCTCTTTGTTACTGAACTGCTTCAATAAGTCTGTTGTTCATCATATGTTGGAAATGCCAATTATTAGATATGAAGCACATGCATTTCCAAAGAAATAGAAAGGGAAACAGAGATAAAGATAAAAATATGAATAATAATTAGACAAATTATAATTGTAGCAAAGATCATTTTAGCTAATACAAGCAGATATGAATATAATTTTAAAATTGTGTCAAATCAAAGAATTACAAGAATCTGTTCCAAGTCCATTTTTTTCTAAAACTTTTATATGATTTTCATTTTCCAAGTGAATTATAGCAAGAATTGAAAACATATATATACATTTAAACTTTGAATATTTTAGATGCAGCAAACTGCACACACTAGGTGAACTGAGAAGGCCATAATTTTGAAGATAAAAATGTAAATACCTAGAGCAAACATGTTGAATGTTCAGTATGGTGAAGCAAGATCAAATAAACATTACCATAAGCTAGTAGTAATTATTTTCACTAGTATAACCAGTTTCTAAAATACTTCAACATATTTGTTGCTAATGATTGACACATTTTTCTTCATCTTGCTAACAGTGTCTTACCTTACTTCTATAATCAGGATGATCAAATACTAAAGTAATAGTACTTCATTAATGCAAATTTCCCTTGTAATAAATAACTACTACCTTAGAGACACCTGCTAGCTGCCAGGGAATGTGATAACATAGTTGTCCATAATTCAATTCCAGAAAATTTATATTTATTTATATTTCACACAAAATGGTAACATTTATGAATATAAATAATACATTATTGAATTTATTCATGGGTGAAACCATCAATGATTGAAATACAACCTTGTTTATGATGTGCTAACTTTGCTCCAAACACTTGCAAAAATTTAATAGAATCAATTGAATATTCAACTATCAAGGCATATTTTTTCTCAATATTTCATCAAATCCAGACCTGATATATATTTGCTATCATTTCCTTTTGAATAAAATAAAAAAATCACCAATTTTAAATTGGCAAATATGTTGCTTTTACTACTAAAACATTCACTGTATCTAATAACTCATGCTACCAAATAAATCCAACATGTAATTTTATCAATTATACATAATTCTGTATAACAATAACAATACAATTATTAATATACATAAGAATTACTAATAATTAGTATTAACAAACTATATTCATAGGCCACAAACTATGGTATCGGCTGGTAAACAATATCTGAGAAAAATTCACTCATATACCAAATGCTCTAGAAAATTTATCAAGTAGCATATATTTTACAGTAAACGTCATATTTCGCGATGATAAATTAGGTAAATTATAAGTTGCTTTTGCCTGAGCTATAAAACGAAGATAACCGTCCACCCAACACTAGATGGGCAGAAGTTGTGTACAACCTGCTTCCAAACAGGAATTGGGTCTTCATAATTTGTATCTATAACACACATGTACAAAAATGAGACGAATAACTTTAGAAACATATGAACATAACCCCGAAAATTGTACATGACTTCAATTACCATGCACACTAATCGCAAGTCATAAGGGACAAGTCTAGCCTCCTACCCTCATCGCACGATACACAAAAAGATACTGGCGATCCTGAGTCCTGACGATTGACGAAGTGCCGTTCTTCCGCACACTTAAAATTACAAAATAAAATCAAATTATTGTTTATATGTAGTTTCAGCGACCTTTTCATTTAAAAAGTAATGAAAATTCTTTGGCAGCAATTAGGAATACGAAGTGAAATTGTTTTAATTTTCATATATTTAGAGTTGCTGAATATCATTAACTTTAAATAATAACACATCTTTCTCATTCTTTTAAGTTACTTATCTTTAGTAGATTCAAATTATTTATTACAGATTTAATAATATACCATGAACATTAAATACATAAGTAATTAAAGAAACATCTCATGCAATTGATAATTTTATTTACCAACTAGTTACAAATAAAATTTAAAGGATAATATTAATGTTAAGGAATGGCAACAAGGAAAAAGCTTCTATGCTCACAGACCATAATTTATTTACCTTACCATCATTTTTCTGTGCCTTCCAGTCACAGTATTGTACGTACAGAGGCATCCCGTGATAGACAAACCACTCCAGTATACGATCTGAAAGTTACTTCAGTCAAAACAAATGGTCAGCTGAAACTATGGATAAAAATTCCTCTTATATATCAGGTAAACCAATTCTTTTTTACGCTCTAGTATTCATTGTGTGTATTCTATCTATAATATTGATTCAATTTTTCTATTGCATTTGTTCATTCATACGTTTGAATTGGGTGATCGGAATACGGATTCTTTTACATGACTTACATGTCGTTTCATAGATTTGAAGAGTTTCTTAAATCATGAGTATTGCTTGACCCAAAATATTCGAAAAGCCTGGAAATCAGCTTGAATATTACTAAATTTTGGTTTAGAAAAATATTCATAACATCTTGACTTATTGAATGTATCATTATCGGTTTCAATAGTCTTAATATATTTCCTAAGAAACAAGTTGTTTCTAAGTATTAGCTGTACATTTTCTAGAAATAAAAAGACCAAGTGTAGAATAAATTTAAGTTCAGAAATGGAGGTCTTTAGCCATCTAAAAATTAGTAGAATTGTGTAAGGTGACAGTAATTTTGTGTATTTTGAACCTGTGAGAATTCTGATGACACATTGATGATTTTTTATTCTTATCTTGTCAAGTCAGGAATGTGTTTAAATATTTACTTTCATTTTAAAAATGTGTGGGATAAAACCTGTATGATACACTCTTTAAAATCAAAGAAAAGAAACGCTTATTCTTATATTATGCTCTTAAGACTGATCACTCTGGCACTCCTATTCTAATGCACTACAGGGTGTCTATAAAGTCTCATAAAGTTTCAACAGCACCTCTTTCACAAACAGGATCCCTGAAACAGACAAATGCAAAATGTGATTAAAATCTTTAATATCCACTGAATACAATAAAACAAATCTAAATCAAATATCTTATCAATTGCATTTGTAATAAATTTTTGAATTGGTAAAAAGAGTTTATGGACACCCTGTATAAAGCATGCACTCTGGTCTACATGGCATGTATGGTATTTCAATGAGACAGTTTAATTTTGGCAACTTCATTGCTAGTCATAGTACAAATACTCACTTAATGTTTGGGTTCATGTCAAAAGACTCTATTATAAAAGAAGTGAATGCAGTTACATTACAAGATTTTTGAGAAATTGTTTTGAAGCACAAAACTCTTATGAAAACTAATAGATTCTTCTAACTTCTTTCAATGGAGATTACTATTTATACAAGACTGCTAGGACTTTGAATAAATTTTAGATTTGATCCAATGAATATTTTGACATACAAATTTAAAGCCTCAAAAATTAATTTCTGTGACTGAGTAAAATTTATTTGATTGAGTTATAAGGTTCAAATTTTAAATAGATTTGTATCTTTATATTTTAAATTATTATGGCTAAGGTGATATAAATCTATTTAAAATTCTTCAGTCTCAACTTTCAGACTTCTCTTAGCTCCAAGTCAACAGTGATTATCTTTCTTATGGACTAAGAATGGAATATCTTTTTATTTTCTCTTACTCTGGAGTGAGTGTCTGAGGGAGTAAGCAACTGTCAAAGAACCCAATGACACAGGAAGTTTTGACACATATATTAGGAAGCACAAAAGTAAACTAAATCAGTTTTACGACTGTGTGGAACACTTGTAATATCTCTGCCACTAGTGTGGGAGCACAGATTTGGTAGATGATGCATCAGTATTCTTTTCTTAGGCGTCTGAGCCCACTGTGTCTTGGCAATGAGTGTGGTGAGGAATCTTGAGTCAAGGAGAACTTGGGAGAGGCTGGTGGGAGGTCTTGATGGAAATGTTGACTTTGAAAGCGCTCGGTGGTGACCATTGAGGCGGTGGCCTCAATGTGGTGGCTTACCATATGCTATTGCTACCAGAGTTTGTAGTGTGAGCCAGGCGAGTCACTACACAACTTTTCCGCTGGGCTGTGTAATTAGCTGGATATCTCTAGAAATTTAATACAATTTTAGGAGTTTCCCATATAAGCATAGAATGCTGTAGTTATCATAATATGATACAATATTATGGTTGTTATTATTATAGAATATTATGGTTATATAATTTTTATTTTTTATTGTGCAGCACCTATTCCTGCTGAAGTAGCGCAACTGAAGTTGGAAGAGCTTGAAGAGCTTGCTGAATGTGAGGATCTGCTTGAAGAATTTGTGATGAAGCATCCTCAACTCTCAGTTCTGACAGACATGTGTGATAAGCTTACTCTTGAAAACAAGGCATTAGCTCGTAAGTTTGATCTTGCTCACAACTAAACCAAGTTACTGTACAGGAACTTTTTAACACTTGTTCTATTATGATCTTTTACTAGCAATTCAACTATTAAACATTTCGGTAGCACTACTACATTTTTAAAAACACATTTTGTTCGTATACAAAAGTATATATATTTTCTTAACCCTTTCAGTACCAAATTAATTGGGAAGATTTACAGAACTGCCACGCATATATTCTTGGTCTATGGGTTCACATTAGTTATCAAAAAAAATTTGGTTACTTTCCTTACTGATTCACATTAGGAATAAACCACTTAATTAAATATTCTAAGAGTTTTGTACTTAAGTTACGGCAAATTAGATTAGAAACCAGTACATACAGGTGATATTTTAGGAAATATTTCGTTTATTTAGACAATAATTTGGTCGCTCGTTATTCGAGTAACTTGGTGTCCAGTGAACACGACGGCTGGTATTCTTACGTGGAAGTATCGTCAGTATGCAAAGGGTTGAAACCATACAATTATAAATTTGATGAACGACCAATGGGAGATTTACTGAACTTGTGTGGCATACTATTGAAAAGATAAAAATTTACACAAACTTTCTATACGTCTGAAAATTTTCAGCATATCATATTTTGGTGCAGCCAATAAATACATCGTGATGCATAGTAGTGTTGAAAAAGTATAGGCTAAGTATAAAATTATCAAAATGCATTGTGCATTGAGAGTTTAATATAAACTAGTGTGTGCCCGTTAAAAATAACGAGTTTTAATATCATGCATTTGAAAGAAGAACTTAAAGCAACAGATTCTCTGACCTAACCAGAAAGTCTACGGATTTAACTACTAGTATTTAAAGGAGATTTGCATTGTAATAATATAGAAGAAAATACACACAGAAATGTATAAATTTATTTATGTAAGGAGACACCTGGCGTTTTATTACATAGTGCTTATGTTTGTAATGTGTTTCAGAACACAACCTGGAGCTGAGCCGTAGCTACGAGGCAGCTCGCGATCAGACTCTGCAGCGTGTTGAGACCATGACTAGCTTGCATCACGACTTCAGAAACCTAACTCGCCGCAGCCAAGCACTCGCACAGAAGCTCCAGCACTCTGTATTGAAGGTCGCCACTTTGACACGTTTGCTGCCAATGGCGATCAGCGCATTCTGATTCTTCTTCTATTTAATGGTGTCTTATCTTTTTTGTCTAATGAGAAGTATGAAATACCAAGTTAAGGAAATTGTTACTAAAGTCTGATGTTCCCAATTTGTAATAAATAATAATTGCCACTGACTAGAGGGTAAGTGAACAGAGGAAAAAAAGCTTAAAAATTTAACATAAATATTATAATGTAAATGCGGTACATTATACCTCAAGAAAGTGCAAGAAACAAAGATAAACAATTAATTAATTTCGGAATATTTTTCGGTACATTAATACCAGCATGTTTTCGCGACTATACCATCTATTTCTAAATAGAGGAAATAAGTTTTGTTGAAATTGCTTTCTGTTAAATGACTATTCTTTTTGGTGCAGGAGAATATGTCGATCGCCGCTGCTGAGTCTGAAGAACAGAGTGAAGCAATTGCTGAGAAATTCTTAAACAAAGAACTCGATGTTGACAGTTTTTTGAAGACATACCTCGATAAAAGAATTGTAAGTTATTACTTTGAAAACATCCCAATGCCGTGTGTTGTTGCCTTAACATATAAATTTTCTGGTGTACATATCTTGTATGTCATTGTAATGCAGCTTTCAAATCTTAATTTTCTATATTTATTTCTTTGAAAACGTATACGAAAGTTCATCGATGCTTTGCATCAGTGGAAGAGTAGTCGTTCATTCTATCAGATTGCTGTTTTTCCATTCACTTAATACTAAACTCAAAACTGGCGAAGGAAGATGATCAGTTTTTGGTGGTGCTTATAACCGATGTAGGTAACTTTGGAGCAATACTTCAGACCAAGATGGATAATTTCGAGTCAGTACTTGAAACCTAATTGGATAACCAAGCTGGGTTCCGTGAATGGTCAGACCTTTGTTTTGCCCACTTCCCAACGATGAGCTGTCGACGGTGCTGTGCACGAGTGTTTCTGAATTACATTTTAAATTGTTTCATATTTTTTTTTCCAGGAAACCCATCTGAGGAAATTCAAGGGAGACCGCTTGGGAGCTCAGCTGATTGAACTGCAGAAAGCCGGGTTTTGAATGTGTCTGTTCCTGTAATTTTAATTCCAAGTTGCCTGTACAAAACAGTATTATTCTTTGGAGTAATGTGAGGGTATTATGTAAAATCTGCGGTGTTGAAAAGAACTCGACATGTTGACGTTCAGCTTACCGCAATGTCGTTACGTTAAAAACAATGGAAAGCTTTTTGTTTATCTTGTGAAATGTCCGAAGTTGTGTTTTGCTAGGGAAATTGTTTCATGTATATGATGTAAAAAGACAACATATAATACCAGAGTACTCCTTTCTCTCTATATTTAAACACTCGTGAATATTTATGTTTACTTTAGTGACTCTATTTGTAAAAATGGTGTTTTTCGTTAATGCAGTTACTGAACTAGGAAAGGAAAATTATTTGACGTTTCGTTTAAAATTGTGATGAACAAATGCTACGACTTCTAGAGGCATGTGTGTGGCCAGTTTTAATTGTTTAGTTAGCTAATATTTGACTTTGTAAAGATGAGCGAGCTGGATTGAAAAAAATGAATACGTATATTTATGTCTATTTTTGTACTTCATTCGCTGACTTGAGAACTGATTTTGTAAATAAAGAAATTTTGGATACCAATCTGCAGCAAACTCATGCGAGTTTTCTTACGCTGATGATGCCTATATGGTGACGGAGAGAATCAGTTATAATCGACATATAATGTGTACTTTGATTTAATTTTTAGAAAGAAATAACAGTTTTAAACCTTCGAAAGTCGTAGCCCACTGCACGGGTTTTCTGTCCTGTTTTGGATTACTTTCTTTGTCGTCATGAACTGTAACGACTGAGTAGCTGGAAGAGGTAGTGTATCGCCTAACTTGTGCCTGTGGGTTAAACCTAACTTGTGCCTGTGGGTTAAACCTAACTTGTGCCTGTGGGTTAAACCTAACTTGTGCCTGTGGGTTAAACCTAACTTGTGTGTGGGTTAAACCTAACATCACCAGCTTGGTCGACTGGTGAGCGAATATGCTTGCGAGCGGGAAGACCCGGGTTCGAATCCCGCTGCCGACATGGTTGACGCAGCTGGAAATACGGCATGGGACTTAGGTAAAACAACCGAATAATTATCGAAGTAATTATCCGACTCGAGAATGGGCCAGAAGGTTCGTTCCTATAGCCTCATTCTATTCTGTTGGTACGGAAAATTAACGAAACCGAGAGTACAGAAGTATTTACTCACAATTCAACGTAAACGAATTGTCTTTCACAGGTCACGAGCTGAGTGTTCAATGAAAGTTTACAGACTTCACTTGCCTTGGGCAGTTAGGCACCCTGGATTACATTGCACGCGGTTTATTAACATAAATACAAGTCTAACGAGTTAAATTTAAAAAATGACATTAGATTTAAGAAAATACGATCACATCGAAAGCTTTGATATTTTCTCCTAGGTCAGGGGCAGTTAAAGAGAGCGTACATTTTTTTTAGAGAAACCACGTATAAAACACAAACTCCATTACTAGCAGAACAAGTGAAGAAATTCAGCGTAGTAAGACGCTTCAGTGCCAGAAGGGCACAAGCACCGGGGTTTCGCGCAGGTATTTCTGGTAGAGAGGTGAGGTGCCCCACTTTTTCAAGCCATAGCTCTCCAGCATCGGTATCCCAGATACTCGGGTTATCAGCAGGTACACCAAGGTCGGACTTAAAACTGTGCACAAAAAGTAGCGAATCAGAGCTCATCATCCAAACCAGACAGAAGTTGAGGTTTCTAGACAGAGGAAAACCTCCCTCAACATTTCCTGCGGAGTGACCCACCGGTGGGTCACTCAAGTTAGGTTCTGTAATTTTTTCAAAGCTTTCTAGGGACTATGTGTACAAAGTAAAGTTTTGCACCGGCAAGGCAATCGCAGGAAACGTGTTGAAGTAAGACTGTCACTGAAGAGATGATAAGATTAATGCATTGAACACTTTACCTCAAGAGTATTGATTACTTTTTCATTTGTCATTAGTTAACTTTTAGTGTGATAACATGTGAAACATGAATTTTCCAAAAAAGAGAGACGGAATGGCAAATAATCTATGTGGCAGGGATTTCTATGAATTTTAGTTTTCGTAGCGATATCTTATGTTTTGTAACGAAACTTTGGTATATTTCAGAAAAAAATACATCAATTGATTCCCCTGGTAATATCGAAAAAACCGCGTCTATTGATGATTTACTTCTGAATGTCAGTGCAACATGAAGAACAAGTGTGACTTAGGGAAATGCCATAACAAACCAGAATAGAGTTAATTTTCAATGTATAAAATGTGATACGACACTTGGTTTCTAAATAATAGGTCAAAATTGTCTAAAAAAAGCACTAAAAAATTAGTTAGTTTCACGGAATAAACGCGTGAATTTGAAGAAAATCTTTAGTGATGAAGATTGTACAGACGTAAATGTGCTTCCACATTTTTCAAAACTTTTTCAGAAGTAGTTTTTCATTTCCTAACTTAAAAACCAACCGATAGTACAATAATTACATATTGCTAAATTTTGTATCATAGGATTTAGATATTTAGGATAATCTCAAGAATATAGAAGTTTATCAAAACCGTTGTTTAGGTTCATCGTACAGTTCCTTAGCGAGTCAAGAGCTTTGCTGTGTTAGAGGAACAATTCGGTATGCATATTAAAACCATTATGAACTAAATACTAGGCGACCTGTCCACAGATCGCTCGAGCTTTATAAGATTATCGGGAATTTTAGTAGCTGGTCATCGGTTCGAGGACAATGGCGTTTGAATCGCGGCTGATACACCAGGATACACCAACAACTAATTCCACTATAAAATAATACACAGTTTGTAGCTTGCTTGGTCCGTCTCTCTGTTACGCTCTTAAGGATTTAGATAGGAGGAAATTCGGTAGGGTATACATGTATTGTGAGCATTGTATTGTGGATACCAAAGGCACATCCTTCAATGTGGAAACCTTTCGCAAAGCCCGCGTCCACTGGCAAATCAAACGAAATAATTCAGTAAAATACACGTGAATTTTCACTTGTGGGTCCTCTAGTGTGTATATAAAACGCACACAATACAGAAATGTGGCTCACAAGCGTCCACGACACTGACCTGAGAAGTACTCGTACCCCGAGAAGGAGGACGAGGCGCTGATGTAGAGACCAAACCACAGCAGGATCTCACCGAAGTAATTGGGGTGCCGTGAGAGTGACCACAGTCCGCTGCTGATGAACTTGCCCTGTGTGCCCACAAACATCTTCACTATACAGGGTGTCCTAAAAAACTATACACTATGTATCGTTGATACCAATAATGCCACAATAATAACTCGCTTATCCTCATGAAGCTGTGTTTTAAAGGGATGAAAGCTAAAGAAATAAATCGGAGTTGACCTGTTTCATATTTGGTATCAACGATACATAATGTATACATTTTTGAAAGGCTGTAGTTTGAATACTACTGGTGCTAGGAGGTATACATAAGGTGAGTAACAACGTACTCTGGATACAAAATATGACTTAAGATCTAGCACTTTTGAGACCTGTCCTAGCCTCCTTGTACCAGTAGTATTCAAACTACAGCCTTTTAAAAATCTATACATTTTTTTAGGACACCCTGTACAATCCCTTAATAGAGCAGCTCTTGAAGTGAAAATGTGTGACTGACTTCATACAGGAATGTATGCATGAGTCGACAGGTTTCTTCGTGAAATAATTTTCGTTTTTTTTAGGTGAAATCAGTAGATCATAAAGAATGGGGATCGTATGCAATTGACATGATTCAGCCCATAGGAACTTTGATGATTACCTGAAGATATCAGCAAATCATGAACAGTATGAGTATGCATTCAATTATCCAAACATTTCAATCCAATCAGCATAGTAAATGCAAGTTTTTTTGAAAACAAAATTCAGATAAAAACGTTCTGTGATATAATGCTTTAGACCAGGGGTTCTGAACCAGGAGTAAATTTACCCCTAGGTACTAGTAAATTTACCCCTAGGTACTAGTAAATTTACCCCTAGGTACTAGTAAATTTACCCCTAGGTACTAGTAAATTTACCCCTGGTTGAGAACCCTTGCTTTAGACGGCATAGGACTTGGGTATCAGCCCAAGGATGGGCCAAACGGCTCGTTTCTATTGCCTTATTCTATTCCAAAGCTCGAGAAAAGTAAGTCATGGTACCTGATTGCTAGGATCCCGTCTGAAGACAGTCTTCTGGTGATCTGCAAGAGTTTCTATAAGCTCGTTTCTATTGCCTTAATCTATTCCAAAGCTCGAGAAAAGTCAGTCATGGTACCTGATTGCTAGGATCCCGTCTGAAAACTGTCTTCTGGTGATCTGCAAGAGTTTCTATAAGGAATCCCATGAGCCACACGCCCCAGCCGATGTAGTCCCTGAGTCTCAGTGGCGGCTGGCGGGAATTCATCACACACAGCAGAGTAGGAAGCAGCGTCACGAACACCCACATTCCTGCAACAATGGTGGCCGAAATTACATAGCGCGCTTTACTAATGCTTAGCTACAGGCAAATCTTGATAAAAATATCACAAGATGAATTCATTTCTTTCGAGAGTGCAAGTTTTTTGTTTTACTGGATTTAAAACAAATTTTTGAACACGCTTGGCAAGATTTGATTATGTGCAACCGTAGTCTACAGATCGCGATTCACGTATAGAGGTAGGAAGCTTGAATCTAAAATTATTTGAAAGAAAATTGATAGCGCAAAAATATTCAAACATGAAGCAAAAATTTCCATGTGTAGATATACGGGCAAACGCTGCTAGATTGGGCGACTGGTGAGGGTACCCGCCTGCGATGCGGGAAGACCCGGGTTCGAGACCCATGGCAGCCGTGGTCTGTTTGTGCCTTACCATCGGTAGCTAGAAACATGTCAACGCCCCTACGAGCCTTTACTTCAAGTTGCAGAACAAAGAACGGAGATTTCGCTTGGAGCATCACTACTACTCTGCCCTATGGTGCCCCCTCAAACTTTTCATCTAGCCTCAAGTGTTTATTTTGTCAGCTATTATTTAAATTGGTTTCATTTTGTTTAAAATTTTTGGAACTAGCATTCTTCCACTCACCTTGCATTGTCCAGGCACTGAAGAAGCGAACAGGATCATCTCTGATCTTGTTGAAGCGTCTGTCCTGGCCTTGTTCAAGAATACGAGAGAACAAGTACGACCCCAATCTGAAAATAATATACTTCATAACTGAAATACTCTCATACGACTCAGCATACATCATGTGCACCAGCTTGGTCGACTGGTATCACCAGCTCGGTCGACTGGTGAGCGAATCTGCTTGCGAGCGGGAAGACCCGGGTTCGAATCCCGCTGCCGACATGGTTGACGCGGCTAGAAATACGGCATGGTACTTGGGTAAACAACCGAATAATTATCGGACCCTAGAATGGGCCAGAAGGTTCGTTCCTATAGCCTAATTTTATTCTATTCTATGTGCATACCCATAATTACACTAATACTTATTATTATCTACAATAAAATGAGTAAACTGTATCAGTGATAAATGTGTGCCACTACATATAGTGACATATGAACTTAAGTACATGGAATTTAGACATAAAAAAGCAGCAGTAGATTGAGGCAAACAAACATTAAATTTAAAAACTGAATACTACATCTAATTTATAATTAGATAAAAATCTAAATCAAAATATGTGAATAGCCCGTTATCAAAATATATTGATTGTTACATAAAAAAGGTAGACATTTATTTTGAAGGCCAAGTAAGATTCTTCCCCACTTAATGTCACATTACACTGAATTGCCTACCTTCCTCATTGTAGATAAAATGGTATCTTTTCCGATGTTTGTGGTTAAAAAATAGAGAAAAATATATTACCCCCGTCTCTTTTAACACGATCAAGAGAGCTATTGAGTGTAGAGACTTATGAGCCTAGATTTCTTTTTAAAGGTAACAAACTTTCCACATGAAGGTACAGGCATGTCAATCATTGTCACAATGCCGTAGTGCTTTTAGTTTTGTGAACAGAGCATTATATTTCGGACTTTCTTTTGGTCAGTTGACTTTGTTTTGTATATTAAAGGGTTTATATTAAAGTTGATCACTAAAATGATATCCTATTTCACTTCATTCAAGGAAGAAAAGACAGGATCAGGTGGTATATTTTCAACTTCAGGGAAGATCCCTTATCATTTCATGAATTCATAATAGAAAAACAATTTGTAACCTCTGAAGGCCAAATTATTATAGTTTCTAATCGCTAATTGAGTGTTATATGTCAGTAGACCAAGTTCAAAGTGGCCGCTTCACGGTCACCGGACGCGAGTCATAGAGAAGAGTGAGTATATAAGCCTGGGTCGCCAATAGCTTCAGGTTCCTACAGTCGCTGCCTTTTGACTCATTTGTGTCCAGTGTGTAACACCCTTACGGATGGGAAGAGATTAAAGAAACCTCTGGAGTAACGTTTCATTGTCTTGCTGTACTAGTAGAATATATATATATATATATATATATATATATATATATATATATATA
>VCRD01000747.1:99903-126261 GCA_006783055.1 Trinorchestia longiramus
AGAGAATATACGACATAACGAGACGACGAAGTGGATCCACTATAGAGATAACTGACGTAATCGCTGTCACCGGAACCTGACAGAATTGGTGGCCAGTATGGGGACTGATATGATCAACTGTTCAACGGGGACAGAGCTGCAGATCTGTACTAATTTGTGAGTATTTGAATACCCTATGTTATCTGGTACCGTAGTGAGTACAGCATAATATTCCCAGGGCTGTATGAACTATGAGAATCGTAATTTTTCCAGGGCTGTGTGAACTCTGAGGGCAAACGTAAAAAACGACCAATTTAAAGAGTAATAAGAGAACGACGAATCAAAAAAATTCAAAGAAGAAATCGACCAGAAGAAAAATAAAGGCGTCCTGTGTGAAGGCGACCAGTATACAGTGCAGCAAAGTGTCCCGCGGTGCCCAGCATTTTTACTCCAGAGGTTGCTTTATTCTCTTCCCATCCGTAAGGGTGTTACACACCTGACTCAAGTGAGTCAAAAGGCAGCGATTGTAGGAACCTGAAGCTATGGGCGACCTAGGCTTATATACTCACTCTTATCTACGACTCGCGTCCGGTGACCGTGAAGCGGCCACCATGAACTTGGTCTACTGACACATACAAAGTTTCATAGAATTCTAAAACATTAACCAAAAAATGTAAAAAATTTCGTACGGGAATACCTTTTGCATTTTCACAAAAAATTCAGAAATCTGAAATCAATCCCTGCAGTTCATACATCAGCAGTATAGCATGTATTGAGTAGGAATAAATCGAAAATCGCAAACAACGAGTGAAAATTACTGAGTAATTAACAAAAAATGAGATGCAGCATCCTACACAGGCTCCTATGACCTATGGATAATATATCAGATGAAATTTGCAGTATTGGAGTCATTTTTCCTTGTTTCCAATCACTAATTGAGTGTTATACAATGTGTCATAAAATTCTAAAACATTGACCAAAAAAGGTAAAAAATTTTGTAAGGGGATACTTTTACCATTTTTTCAAATGCATTGCATCCTTCCTGCATCAAGGCCATGAATGATTTTAATGCATATAAGAGATGTATTGAGCTCATACATGAACCATTTAAATGTTTGATTTCATCAATATAGCAGCACATTTAATTTGCTCATCAATGTTGGAAATCATTTTATAATTTATCATATTTTATTCATATGTACATCAATAGTTTAAAAATATAAAACAAATCAAGGAAAGCTGATCATTCATCAAGAAAGTATACATTATTATTCATTTATTTAACATTTACCAACTCAACTATTTTAACATAAATAACATGGCTTTGTGCCCAACATTACAAATGTTCTGCTGCTTACCTCAAGGCCCAGACAATCACAGCCCCAGTCTGGATGAGCTGCCTTGGATGCCCATTAGTATGCCACTTGTAACACAAGCCAGCTACTAATAAAAATGTTGATGAGCCTGGAAATAAAATGATTCACTAAATTAAAAGTATGAAGATTTACTAAAATATAGGTAGGAATACAAAGCCTAATTTAAAAAAAAAGTTTTAACACTTATAACATTCTTAGTATAACTAAAATTGGTCACAAATCTGGTATCATATTCAAGAAAATGTTTTCAATACAAAAAATTAATTGTTAATCAACCAAAAAAATTATGTAGCTTCTAGTAGCAAGGAATATATTTATTCAATTAATCCAAATATAACCTGGCAATGATTAGTCAAGCTAAAGTAATGGGGCTAAGAGTTGAGGTAATGGGTAAGAAAAGGGTTGAAGTAATGAGTATGAAAAAGGTTAAGGCAATGGGTAGAAAAGATAAAATTAGTAGACAAGAAAATTACAGCAGTAATGGGTAACAGAAATGATAAGTCGTAGGGGTTAAAGTAATGGGTAAGCAAAGGTCAGAACAATGGGGAGGGTATGGATGTTTAGACAGGGGCTACGGTTAAATTGGAATAATTTAAAAGAAAGTTCAAATACTCCTCACAATTTTACATTTCAAAATATTTCCATAAGATCTTGGTTCTGGATTAGATCTTCTACTGTTTATAATTGTTTCTTTTTTCAATTTACAGTAGAAATCTTTTTAACTGGCACCCATGGGACTTTGAAGTTGCCGGTTAATATCACCCCAGTAACCACAAACAATTCATAGACATGCTAGACATAAAAGAAAAACAATATCAATTGCTTAAAGCAGTTAAAAAAGAAAAAACAAGGAATAAATATATAAAGTTTGATCAGCAAGTGCTGGTTTAAAGGAATTCTATAGTACTAGCATTTCTACATTTCTAATATTTTCACTGAATTCTGATAAGTATTCAGAAACAAAGCTTGCAATTTATTTGCTGAAACTAGGGATCATTTTCTCACCATACTCTCTGCACTGAACTCAAGTTAGAGTTGTTATAAAGTTAGGTCTAGCTTAGCTAACATTGAATGAAGTTCATATTATTGTTGCATTTTTTATAAATTAGAATTTCACAATAATATACAGTATATGACAATAAAATAGAATTATTTAAAAGTAACAAATTGTATGGATAAAGAATAATACAATTGTTTGAATTGAGCTTTATACTTGAAGTTTATATTAAATAATTATATTCTCACCCATACTAACATTAGCTGGTGTGAATTCATATAGAAAAATCAATTGAAAGAGGACTTTGCCTCTGACAAAAAAGAAGATGCAAAAAATTCAATCATACTTGAAAATTGTATTTACTTGAAATTATTTGAAAATATCTCTAAGAAAAACTGTAATTTTTTCAAAACTGTTAGGGTACATAATTGTAACATTTTTATTTATGTTCAATATTAAATTCTTAGTATATTACACAAAAATTTACTACTTCTCATAGAAAACAAATTAGCAAATCAGCAACAAAACTTTGTCTTTTACTGATTATCACTATTAGTTTACTAGGTAACGAAGAGTGAATCAACGCTCCGAGACAAATTTTCCTTATCAACTAAATGAAATCTAAACTCACCAGTCAAGTCGTACAATCTCTCGGTGTGGAAAAACACTGCAATGCCCCAACCAAGAAACTGAATACCAAAGTCAATTAGGGCAAGGCTGGTGAGCGTACCCGGGAAGCTAAAGCCGACGAACATCCTACTCTGTATCAAGAACACAACAAAACACAACTTATTATGATACCACACTAAATAGATCTTAATATCTTCGTATAAAAACAAGTTATTAACGACTTCCAGCAGTTAAAATTTACCAACCATGGTATACAGTTACTCGAGCATTGCTGCGTTATCGTAAAAGATAAGGCTCTGCTGCCTTAACTCCTTACGTAACACTAATCGTCCAATCGTCCGGCACTGCTGGAAAACAACTTACTAACCTCAAGTCCGTAAGTCCGTAATTCGCAACTACCTGAGTAACCCGACTAATTGCCAAGGTCAACTGACCATGAATAGAGTTGCCATTCAGTAATTCTGGAAAACTCTAACTTAACTAAAATGAATGAATTTTTTTTAAATAGAGTATTCAGTACATATACATTGGATTTTAAGTTATTGATGCTAACATCTTATGAGTAGTGATGGCGCTCTTCGATAGGGTCTTCAGAGAAGTAGTGATGCTTTAAGCGAAATCCCCGTCCTCTGCGCTGCAGCTTGAAGTAGAGGCCCGTAGGGGCGTTTCGATGAGCGTGGTTGAGGTGTGGCCTACTCCAAGCGTCCAGTGTAACAGTTGCTGGACATGTTCTTCTAGCTGTCAGTGGTCAGGCACAAATAGATCGTGACACCTACGGGAAGCAAACCCAGGCCTTCCGTATAGCAGGCGGGTACCCTCACCAGTCGGCCACGCTCAGAGTATACAGTGTTCCCTCGCTACTTCACGTTTCGTTTATTGCGGACTCGCTTTATCGCGAGTTTTCAAAAAATATAAACTTTATGTATTTATCTCGTTATTTTCGCCATTTTGTGTTTTTTTGAAAACTCGTTCTTTCGCGGTACTCGTTCTGCTCGCACGTAGTACGTGTTGTATAGTAATATATATATTCTATGAACTTTGTGTTCATTATCACAAAGTGTATACAAATATATTCAAAATATCAATTCTTACCCTGAAAGAATGTAATAAATCATAAAAATTACGATTTACACTAAATAACGTGTTTCCTCAGCGGATGATTACGCCAAAACTGAACTGTAGGATTTACGCAGCGCCCATTTGAGACGCTACTATTTGCCGACGTGAGATTGTAAACACACGATTGGTTGACTGATGGAAAGCGAAAAATCAGAGAATGCTGCTCTGTATCCTATTCGCTGATTAACTCAGTAGTCGCAGCATCTTGTTTTCTTTCGTTCGGGTGGAGCTTCCCCTCACCGCTCTTCCATTTGACGTTAGCATCGAACTATCGTGTGCGTGTTGTTATAAAAGAATATTATATTGTTATTTTGTGCATGATATTAGAATAAATATAGCATCCCAACATCGCGGATTTTCATTCATTGCGGATGGTCTTGGAATGAAACCCTCGCGATAGGTTAGGAAACACTGTACTATGGTACAAACCCAGATTCCCTAAAAATATAGTTATGTTTTTACACAGCTTAGTCATACGAGCCTTTATGTCAAGTCGTAAGATGGACAGACACAGTCACTGGAAGCATAATCACTAGTATTATGTTAGCATAAGAAATTTCATGCTTTCATTGTTCAAGTCAGAAAGCAAGTTTAAATTCATCAATAGTTTCAAAAAATTGTAAAAATGTTTTCAAATCTAAATTGACTACGTAATTAACATCAAAATTATAAGCCACTTATAGCTGAATTACTTTAATTTCTGTTTCCTTTTCAGCAGTCTTTGAGTATAAGAATACAGCAATTACTCGCAATATTGAGTGCATTTAATTTGTTATCATTTCAAGCACAAAGAAAGTGTATGATATTGTAATTGAATTTTACATATATTGTGCATCGGCACCATCAATACCTGGTGCCTGGGGAA
Organism: Trinorchestia longiramus; assembly: GCA_006783055.1. Taxonomy (NCBI): domain Eukaryota; kingdom Metazoa; phylum Arthropoda; class Malacostraca; order Amphipoda; family Talitridae; genus Trinorchestia; species Trinorchestia longiramus. The sequence continues at coordinate 104,870 of VCRD01000747.1, forward strand.
ATGACAAGACTACTTTTCATGAGGCATAGGTACAGGGTGTCCCAAAAAAATATACTCACCCTTTAACCGTTGCCAACATGCTGTCTTCTTTGTGTTGCAGGTGTGAGGTTCGAACCTTTGCGAACATGATTAAATGTGATTAAAGAATCATGTTCGCAAAGGTTCGAACCTCACACCTGCAACACAAAGAAGACAGCATGTTAGCAACGGTTAAAGGGTGAGTACATTTCTTTGAGACACCCTGTAGATGTATTTCTATTTTAGTAAAATCGAAAAGAGTGAAGGCTCGATCTCACCTCAATTTACATTCAATGAAAATACATAGTTCAAAAGTCTAACCTCACCTTTGTTTTCTTAGAGTAAAAATACGTGAAAACGAATGCCTAACATCACCCTTGTTCCTATTTAGTAAAAAAAAATGGGAACAAAAGCAGGACATTGGACATGGTTGACTACAAGGTGAAGGATACAAAAGAGTGCAATATTGAATAGCTTTTATTGATATGTGATAAAAAATAAAGTGAGTCCGCTGTAGGTGTCAACTCAGGCTTGTACGAACGCAAGTAGATGTCTATCCCTTGAGGTAAGAACTCCTGCACACGAAAAAACAACATAAATATCTCTTTATGCAACCACAGTATAGCCCAAGCACAAAATTTACAACATAAATATCTCTTTATGCAACCAGAGTATAGCTCAAGCACAAAATTTACATATGTCAGTATTAAATTTTGATTAATTTGTAATACAAAGTCTCAACATTTACTACTTGCTCAATACATTTGTCTCGTATTTCCTTTTCATCACAATTCAGTCTTTTAATCCCATACTGCCCAATGTAAGTTTTATAATTTTATTATTGATTCTTCAATTCAATTAGCTAATCATTGTTTGCATTTCATTTGAAAACACTGAGTTCCTTTGTTCAACATGTTATATTTTACAGAATATTTATCCAGAATTTATATTAAACCGTATTTAATAAAAACTTCTGCTGGACTTACGCTGAAGAAAGCTGTGTGAAATCCATTCCTTAGCTTCTTTACGTAAAAATATCTTTCATCATAATAAATCTCTTAAACTGGTCAAATAGGTGAGAAACATGTCTGAAAATAAACAGTTTTCAACGTTTCCCAGCGCCGAAAGATTTAGTTGTCTCTATTTGCTATCACATAAAATTTAGTTGTAAAAATAATAGCCCAATAAAGTCTCACTTCTCAAACCACATGATCATATATGACTAACAGTGTCCATAATGCCACTAACTCATGCCCTAAAGCCCCCAATCTCACCTGCTGTATCCAGTCCGGGACGGCCGACTGTAAGAGGCCCGTCCACTGATACGTCCTCTACTGATGACCTGAGGACGGCTGGGACGTGCTTGGGATACGAGCACGTACTCTGAGGGGTTCAGGTACTCGTAGCTGGGACGTTCAGGACGTTCAGCGTAGATTTGAGGGTTGCCGTGACGGTCGTAGCCCACCTCGAGGCTCTGGCGTGCCCGATACACCCTCGGTTCCGCCATGGCGACCGCAACACCGCACAACACCACAGTCTGTCCGAAGTAAGTGTAATGTAGATCATTCATAATGAGAAATTTTGTAATTCAGTTCAGTTGTCATTAAGTTGCACCGTGGTATGATTTTGTAACTAGTGAAGCGTTACATAAAATTAAATTTATGCACTAATGAAAGTTGTAATAAAAGCAGTTAGTTACCTTTAGGTGACTTGAATGTTAGGATGGCAGACAACAGAACAATACAAAACTATTAGGTACTGTAACATGGCTGAATATTCAAAAGAATTATCTATTGTAGGATCAACTTTATGTATATTGGTTCTTTTATTAACAAGCAAGTTAAATGAAATCACACGCCTTATATAAATATGCATTTTTTATGGAAATATCCATAAACATAAGTTGTCTGGGTGAGCTAAGTCACACACAACTAGTCCATATATAGAATAGCTACGACTTTCATTTGCTATTTAACTGTTTTAAAACGACCAAAGCTTCTTTATCAGTCATATTATCCTCAATTTTTAAATATGAGAGTGGGATCTTTCAAATTAGTTCTCATGAATGCATAAAATTTTCAAAATAGTAAGACTAAAGTGAACATGTTCACAACAATTTGATTTAAATCTACTGCAGGATTATTTTGCGGCACAATCAATACCAAATTAAGTTACGTTTCTTAGAGCATTTCGAAGATTTATTGCTTAAAGAATTCCATTAATTTTTGCCCAAAAATTCATTATTTCACTTGATCTCCGAAATCATCAGCTCCATGGAGTCAACTGATCGAGTAATATAGCTCGATCTCACACCAATCAATAGACAATCAATTGATAGTCAATCAATAGACTACCCACTGATAGCTAATAGTGAATACTGTCTTTTCTGAATCTGCGGGCAAAATCAGGATTTACATTCAATACACCTTAACGAGTGTATTGAATTTGGGAGTCGCAGTCAAAGTGTTTAATCTATACACGACTCGTTCATATTACGAAGAGTTTGGCCCTTAAAGCAAAACCGTCTGCACAATGCAGAATTCACTCACTAGAGCAAGAAGCTTCATTTTAATATTTTGTGTGAGTTGAAGCAGGTTGTTCCACAGTCGAGGTTGGTTCTTCAGTGATGTCTTACTTTAGAAGGCTAACTTTATATAGCCTTCTGCTACCTCTGCTCGGCCTTCGGGAGGAGTGGACCCATTGCTAGAGTTGCCGTCGGTGTCTTGAGGATCTTGGGTACTAGGATCAAGGCCGCTGGAAAAGATCTTTCTAAATCTAAGAGAGGTTTATGAGATCCAAGGACCTTCCCGAGAATCATTTCAGGATGCTGGGCCGCGTGTAGTTCAACGAATGCAAATATAAACGCATCATCTACTGATCACTCTTTGTCGTCACACAGCATTCCATGTGGTAGTGTCTGGAAAATATGAACCAAAATGAACAGAAACAACTAACCATATGAAATCTTGACCACGTTGGTCTTTGGAGTACAAATGATTGTGCATACGATTTTTTAAACAACCGCGGTAAATGTGTTGCTTAGGTGGGGTGGGCACAGCTATCTGGAGCGTGTGGTGGGCATAGTTGTCAGGTTTGCACACTAAAGTATTGGCCGTGCTGAAGCTATGCTACTTTGTGATCTAGGATGTCTATTTTTTATGAGCGTTTGTAAGTTGGACCACTGTCAGTTGCTGTGTACGAAATTGCGTTTGTTCTTTGTCCTTGCATTAAAGAAAAACTTTAAACCAAGTCTAGAAGAAAAAATCTGCAGCCCGAAGTGACCCCTGGCACAAGCTTTCACAGGACGCATTTTCAACAGCGGGAAGTATCATGGAATTCAACACTGAGTTTTAAACGTATTTTACTAATTATACCAACACGCGTTTATAAATTGGTGCATTAATTTATGTGGTCTGCAGTTGGACGATCAATGGTTGCGGCATCTAAATAAAGTCGTTTTGATGATTTTATCCTCCACTGTGTTTCATGCATTTTAGTTTCAATCATCAATTATCTCAATAGACAGTTTTGTTAGGAAGGCTCTTTGATTAATGATTATTCTGAAGGAAATATTTCTATCCAAGAATATTTTACATTTGATTGTTGGTAAGAAAGCTTTGTGTAATAAATTTTAGCTCAAATTTGAGTAACTCATACAAACGCAATTAATTTGTTAAAATGAATTATTTGAGGATTTTAATTTGTCTGTTACCTATTTTTTAATATGAATTATGTAAGGATTGAAGTCTACCTCTCATAGTTCCTGACATAAAATTAGTAAAACAAAAGCCACAGCATCGTTAAGAAATTCATTTTTTATATGCATTTCTTTGGTAATGAAAAATCTGCTTATGCGTGGGTACACAAGTACAAAGACATACGAGAAGCAAGTAAACCTGCGTATGCGTGGGTACGCAAATACAGAAACACACGAAAAGCAAGTAAACCTGCGTATGCGTGGGTACGCAAATACAGAAACACACGAAAAGCAAGTAAATAAATACAATTGAAGAAGGTTGTTGAGTTCACAACTGGCGTGGGGCGGGGAACAAAAAGAGCAAGGATGAAGGAACTGAAGGATTAGTTCCTAGCCTGCGTCCTTGAGCACCACCTCGTGTGAGAGACTTCTTTAATGTCGAATAAGATGGGCCTCATTTTGACCTTTGCTCAAACACGTCATTTTACAATGATTATTTCGTGATGGGTTGAGCTTGAAATGGATGCATTGTACGAGTGAGTGGACTTAAAGGTATCATTCATAGTAAAGAAGGAAATATGTTCCCTTATTAAGTACTGTTCATATGATAGTGAAAAATGGTATCATGAAGGCTGATTTCTAGAATGGTATCTTTAAGGCTGATTTAGTTTTCATTACTATGAAAATTCAGCCTTCAAAATTATTAAATGATATATTTTTAGGTAATTCGGTATGTAGTTGCTACGCAATTCTAGACAATAAGTTGCACTAAGTAGGGCTTCCAATCTTTGTAAATGACTTTAAATATTCCGTTACAGCATTCTGTAGAGAGTACTTGAACTAATTTCAAATTCTAGAAATTTCACAGAAAACAATCCAATAACGATTCAAACTTATTAATTCTATTCCTTTTTACACTGATCTTAATTTTTTTACAGTTCCGGGATTTAGACACCCCAATTCAAACAATTCCTAACGTTGTAACCCCCACGATTTGCACTAGCACTGGTGTCGCTCAGTGCACCTAAAACTAATTCTATTAATAATCCTTCCTATCAGCCTGTCTACCTTCTTGTCTACCTACTACCCTGCATACCTGCTTACCTACTTACTACCCTGCCTACCTGTTGACCTACCTACTACCCTGCCTAGCTGCTTACCTACCTACTACCCTGTCTACCTTTTTACCTACATACTACCCTGCCTACCTGCTTACCTATCTCCACAGCTACGCGACATAGTACTGATGCAGAACGGGCGGACGGCGACCACGCAACTTTTTAAAGACTACGTACAGGTACAAAGCTTTCCTTTTGTTGAATCTCTCTCGTTGCTGCAAGAACCCCATAAAAACATAAATTACACAGTCATCCACTGTGTAATTATGACTAACAAAGTTACGGAGCATTTTGATTGGATAATACACATAAGAGAGCAAACGGGGAGCTAAATATGGATTTAAAATTTGTTTTTCAATCGGTATTGATCTACTTGACTGTTAAAAGAAATTGATAAAATTGCTGAAAAGTGCTAAAATTTATCCGATTAAAAAAATTTTCTCGTGGGTATATGCTTTTTGAAAAACTTTAATTTTCAAGCTTCTGAGAAGTTGAAAATGATGAAAGGCAAACCACAGTTTTTAGAATTTAATTGAGAACTATTGACCCTTAAATGAGTTCTATCAGTTGATATTGCTTCCATCATATCATTAGTCTTTACCGAATTATTATTTTCTAATGATAATTTCTTCAATTTGTAATGAAATTGGAGACGTATCCCAGACAGTAGGACTCTACCCACAAGGCAAACGATATGAAAAAACAGTCGCACGTCGTCAGCCAGATCACGCCATATTTGTTAGCGCGGTTCACAACAACTTTCAAGGACAACAATGAAAACGAGTCTTGAACCGCCGAGCTCCTTCAAAATCAGGGACACGGAACCATGATTGTGTTTTTTCATATTAAGTGCAGGTGGGCGAATAGGTCTTGTCGGTATCGGCGTTGCCAGACTTTTACTTCATACTCATTCTTTACAAGAATATTTTTCCCTTGAAAATCAGGACTTAGCGGTAACTTTGATGTGAAAACCCTTCCCAAAATATTTTTCTCTAGTAGGGACTTACGTATCAGACAATTTTTGTTGTCTTGATGATCCAGAAAACAAAATGTTACAATACTCATCTCTGATACCTAAAGGTGCGCCATTGGAAAAATAGCTTCCTTTTCTATTCTAGCTTGAGATCCAGTAACTTGTGGAGGTGCTGGTGGTTTTAATTCTAAAATGAATCATGATGATGCAAATAAACTCACAGATCCTAAACAAGTATCTTAAAAAAATAAAGTTGAATGTCTTTTTAAAATTTCAATGTTAGAGCCTTGTTATTCCTAATGAGTTTATGATAATTGTGGAAAAATATTGTTAAATATTTAGCCCTATAAAAAATAATTCAAAAGAGATTACTTAAGAGTATGGTTGAATATCATCAGGAAATTTTCATTGTTTAACATAATTACCTTAACACAAGCCCATGATAAAACTTTACCATATATAAGAAAATGAACCATGACTAGGATAAGAAGTATGAACTTCATTATTCTGGAAATAGAGCTGAATAAAGTCACATAACTTAAATTGACCTTGAACCCTACCACACACCTGCCACCATCATCAATTCATGCGCTACATGAAGTGTTCTGTACAGTAACTAGAAGTGTTTTACTCTGCGTCTGACTTCGTCGTCACATTTATCAATGGAAGGAAACTAAAAGAAAGAATTCGCTTCAAATTTTCTCAAAGACATAGTAGACATGATAAAAGACTTGAAGCGTCTTAAATTGTGTAGCTGGAAGCATACAATTTGCAGAAAAGTTGATGAGTGGTGTAAGCATTTCAAACATAGTCCAGTAAATTTGCCGAGAGATGACCGTTCTAGAAAATCCACTGTTTGCACAAGCAACAAAGAGTCTACGATGTAGGCAAATCTGTGTTGTAAAAGTGGTATACCCCAAAACGTGAGTTGTATCAATGTTATTCATCAATTTTTAACAAGTCTGTTGATTCTTGAAAATAATTTTGCTACGAAGTAAGTCTGTTCCAAGCATTTGTACGCCTTACAATGAATTCCCCCTGAACACGCTATTACACAGAGACAACTGCCTTCTATCTCACAGTTCTCGTTCCAGGTGACTGCCTATATATATATATGTATACTAAAAAACTTCCAAGCATGTACATGTACTTTAAACGAAGGAAACAACACTGTGTCTAGAGTGTAGCAATAAAAGAAGACTTTTCGAAGATTTTACGCCTAAACTGCAAGGGTGTTTGTTTCTTCTTGCTATCTTTAATCGGGAGACTTTTGATCTCTTCACAGATATCTTCGTATAGAAGAACATTTGAGTTTGTTTTGTTAAATTTATATGGTTGAAAACATGCGCTCGCTGGCTTACTAAGTATTGTTAGGTCCCCATCTTTTCTTTGTACTTCGTGCTAGTACTGAAAGAAAAGACTTCATTGTACCATTTTTTTTAATTCCACGATAATATTTTAGCGCACGATTAGGGATCACAGATTTTATCATATTAACGACGACATTTCAGGGACCTGCAACTTCCAGTTTAACTTCCAAAAGAAGAACCTGAATTTTTTTAATGGCGCAAATGAAATACAATTATTCCACTATTTCCCGTCCGTCAATTACGTTAGGCCAAACCCTTAACCCTAATTTGAATATCTATGGTGGGTATTTGTCGTCGCTGGGCGTGGTCATAGTAAAATCTATTTATGCTTCTTAGTAACTATATTTTATAAGAACTGTTGAACAGTCACCTTCGGTTTTTGCTCGGCCTCACATCAGCAAAAGTGAGTTGACGACTGCATTGCACTGCCAAGGACGAGCGATGCAAAAAGTGTCCTTCAGTTTCACCTTCTCAAGTTTCTTTCAATGATAAAATTCCGGCGTCCGGCTGTTTGGGCCTCATATGAAGTTTTATGACTTTTTCCTTGAATGTTATCTATCTCATGGATATTTATTTTTCCTTCTTTCTCTTGTCTTCATTTTATTCATTCAATTTTACGATTTGTTCATTGAATTTGAGAATCATAATTAAACTTGCAGTGGCTCATCGTTTATTACTTAGACCCTGCCCATGTGCTGAATAAGGGTCAGAGCAATGCCCCTACCTTAATTCTCCCAGTCTCTGTTAAATTTAATGAATGTACTCGACACATGGAGTTGTTGTTTAGATACAGACGAGGAAAAATGTTTTTAAATAAAAAAGTATGCTCTTTCAGAGAATTTCTATTTCTATTAGGAATGATATATATATATATATATATATATATATATATATTTATATATAGTATAATGACTACGATTCACTGAAGTTCATTGCGCAAACTGCAAAGTACATAGGAAAAATAAAGGGAAAATAGTTCAGGAGTTAACCCATGTAGAATAACTATAATGAATGAAAGAATAAATAAATGAATGAATTCATCAATAAATTCATTCATAGGAGAAAATTATTCGTAACCCAAACAAATTTAATTCTCTTTCAGCTTTAGAAACCTCTCCATGAACAAATTTTGTTACTTGAAACAATAAATAGTTTTGCTTGAGCGATCACCCGTAATCCTAAAGTAAATTTTCAAAGTTCGCGTAAAAACAGCGCCCTCTGCAAGCAGGTGACAGCCATCAAAATTAGCTCAGATCTGATCCGGATGCCATATTGAGTGATGTCCGTGTATGACAACGCCAAGGTTAGGCTTGGGAACCCTGCATAATTTTACGTGTTGAGTGACAAACAGGAGGCATCGAAGCCAGTTCCGCAGACTGGAACGCTGCACAACAGGAGTTAAGGAAGGTGACTTCACTTGCATGTGAATCCAGTTTTTTTACGATTTGAGGTTAGGCACGCACAAACCACGCTTTAATTTTATTAGTTTTAATAAACGTTTTTTTTCTAATAAACTTGTCCGCGCCGCTGTCACAGATCACACTAACATCGGATACGAAGACAAACGATGATTTATCATTGCAACCAAATCGGTTGATTGATATTTAAATTAAAAGTCAATACGTTTAATCATAGTAACTACTTTTGATAGAACAGCGATGTTAGTTAGAGACAGGAACATACAAATCTTTTCTGCCCTCATTCAATTACTGTCAAGTATTTCCATATATTCAGTATTCCGTGTGAATTTTTGAAGTCGTAGGAGTTTTTCTTCAAGCGAAGGATAAAATAAATAGATTTTTTCAGTGCTTGGGTTTCAATTTGAGTACATGATAAAAAAATCGTTTAAATCAAGATCATGTACAAACATATTGAGTCCAGATTATTTTCAATATAATCTAGGAGTATCAATTGTATTGTCAGGCTTACTGCTCCATAATTCATTAGAAAATGGAATGCTTTCAGTTCTGTTTATTCTTGCCTTTGTTTATAGATTTATTTCAGGACGATCTGGATTGAAAATAAATTAAGAAACAATGAGTTTAAACAAATATAGGTACATAAGAAATACGTATTTTTCCATTATCGTGCTTTTTAATTTGACAACAAAGGATACTAAATATTTAATGAAGATAAGATAATAGGACTTATGCACTGTGAGGAATGCGCTCTTTCAAAAACTTTTATCCAACTCAACATTTCATTTAACTTCTTCTACAAGCATTCTTTGGATAACTGAGCTCATGTACAAAATATTTAAACATGAATATGATTTTTTTCGTATTTATTTAGGACAAACACATTTAGAACCACATAAGACTGAAAAATTGTATTCTGAGGGAACCACTCATTGCATGCTAGAGGAATAATTTATATTTGAGGCTCACTAGTTAAAAATACGCAAAAGACAAAAATGAATCATGGGTAAATAAATAATATCTAATGGAATGAAGACAGCGTTTTGAGCTTACTGATTGGGGGGCGTTCACAAGACCTTCTGTCAAAGTTACTGTCCGATCATCTGGTCACAAGGCTGAACTCACTAGACCCACCCTCGTCCTCGGTCTCTATTACACGAATTTCATCACGAACGAACTAGTCTTTCCTTGACGACTGCCTGAGGCATTTAATAACGGCGTATTTTTGAGATCATTTTGCCGTGGGCTAAACTTGCCTCAAATCGTCCTTCCCTCAGAAGGACCTGCAACTCCCTGTGTGGCCTCAGGGTAGCAGAGACGTCCCCAAGGGCGTCATGAATTACGAGGAACTTTAAGAAATGCAGCCGAGTAAAAATGGACAACATGTGTTTGTAGTTTACATGTGAACAAACACTTGTGCTTAACATTAACAGGAGAATGTTTCCTAAATATTTTTAGTCGCATGCCGTCATTATGCGCATGTACATATATAATTATTAAATGAATAACAACTAGTTGGATGCGTTGGCAGTGTATTAAATTGAAATTTCTTGGTTTTACGAATCCTTTTTCCCCTGGTGTATTATGTCTAATCTCTTAATTCTTTAGAACCTCTATAGTGTAATTTAAAAAACACGTGTTGGGCGAACACTCTACAGAAATCATGCTCATGATATTACAGAAGTCTTTACTCTCAGCATGCACCAGCAAAATTTTGGCCTACTGCCATCATTTATGTTCGCTATTAACCAATATTAGATTAGAGATAAGTCTCTATTGTTATATTATAACTGATTCCCGAAAGAGAACGCACATTCAGAAAACAAGGCTTCCTTCCTAACTACGAAAAACGTCTGGGTATGACGTATTCATACAATAGGACCTATTGATTTAATTTCCATAAGACAGTGAGAGAAGCACAGTTGATGTTACGTGTCAAAAATTGTAAGTCTCAATAGGAATGACGTACATACTAACAGAGTAATCCTGATCACTGATAATCTTCAACTGCGTGGATGTGTTGGTGGAGTAATAAAAATGGCCTCCTTGATTTTGACCAGAGACTGGACACTATTTTGTCCAATTGACTACCACTGTGTCTTTATTGTAATAAGAGCTCCTGTTCTGTCGTGTAGTAAACAGAAAGTGGTCTCTCAACTGATCATGACACAATGAATACATTGCGTCATTTGTGGTGCGTTAGACTATTTAGCATTTGAATGTCAGTGCCCAAAAATACTGTGTGTACTTACGTTACACTACTCTGTGTTATCAAATATAAGCTATTCCTAACGTCACAGTCTGTGTGCCCTTATTATATATGTTACTTCTTAACATACGAGTAAAAAGATGAGGTTAGATTCTGAAATGAAATGTCCATCGGATTCAACTGCCGCGCATGCAATGCTTTGCGAGAACTATAAAAATGTTAAGAGGAAGTAGGATGGAAATTTATAATAGGTTGACTCAAAGTTATCATTGAAAATAATAATCTTTTTCACGAAGTCATCCTTGCGTGACGACATAAAAAGTAAGTATACGACCTCCAGGAATTCAATTTATGTCGACTGCAATTATTCAGCAACATCTTTTTCTGATTTTGTTGAGTTTAAACATTTTGTTGAGTTTAAACATTTTGTTGAGTTTAAACATTTTGTTGAGTTTAAACATTTTGTTGAGTTTAAACATATTTAAACTTAGTGATGATTTCATAACGATCAAATGTAGGTGATCATGCAAGCAACGTTGTGTCTTCAATTCCAAACAAAAAGCAAATTAATTTGTGCTGGTAATTCCCTTCAAGATGGACTGTGCGAGTTGATGTTCTCTGCGTACAATCGTGGCGTCATCTTCACAGCACCTATTCCATTAGTTGACTCTGTGTTCCATGAATTTCATTGCTTTTTTGAATACTAAATATTTGTTTACTTTTCCATGAGTATCAATTCGGCTCATTTAAAGCACGTAGTTGATAGCGATGGTTAACAAAAATATGAAAAGAATCAAAGCCTGCATGTCAAGAGACGTGATTTACAACTTTGTAATGATTGTTAATCGTATTTATTCCTGTTTTCTGCATTCACATTTGTCAGATTGTAAAGATTTATCATAATGGCGCAGTGTCTTTCCGGACATCCTGTAGCGTTAGTTTTGGACACCCTGTAGTGCTGGTTCCGGACCTCCTGTGTTGTTAGTTTTGGATGTCGTGTATTGTTGGTCACGGACATCCTGTGGTATTGGTTCCGGACATCCTGTAGCGCTGGTTCCGGACATCCTGTAGTGCTGGTTCCAGACATCCTGTAGCGCTGGTTTTGGACATCCTGTAGTGCTGGTTCTGGACATCCTGTAGTGCTGGTTTTGGACACGAGCACGGCTGTGGTGCAGTGTGCTGCCAGCAGGTACATCTTACTACATATATTCACTCCACCGTCCAGTGGAAGATGATGATGAAATATCTTCCAGTGACGGAAGACGATTTCGTTGAGTAAATTTCAACTTCATTCTACTCCTAAAGTACATCATCAAAATTGAACTATTTAATTACTTCTGCATAAAGACGTCTTAAACATCACAAATTCTGCTCCTTCTCTTTAGATACATCTTTAAAAGTATTATATCATACATTCGTGTTTGTATTTAGTCTTCTAAAAATTTAAGAATCTTCTGCAAAATTCTATGCTGATAGGGATTTACATTTCCTTTGGTTTATAAAATTCGTCTGATAATATTTTCAACGTGGAAACTTTTTCTCGCCTCTTATAATGATTTTGCTTCATTCTAGTGAGTTTTATGTATAAATGTTCTACTAGCAGGTGAAGCCACTATACCTACAGTTAGATTCATGCTAAATTCTTTCTATCTGTATAAGAAAGAAACTTTCTTAAGTTTTGGGCATTTGAGTTAAACAATGGGTAGTTCGAAGAATGTTTTAGATTTATAATTCTGAAAATGGCTTATGTTTCCACAATTTTTGCTTACGGTTTACTTATTGCTTTAATTAGTTAGTCATTTGATTCAATACCTAGCCATGCTGCTACTCTGCTATTCTCTACTGCATGTGTTGTCAACTTAAATCAATGACCTAAGAAAAATTTCCTTCCAACCTTCTCGGTTTATTAAAATATAAACAAACATCTGCTCAGTCTCCTGATAGAAAAATCGAAATGTCATATCTGTTCAGTGAATAATTTGTTGAAGATGTTTTCGTAGCAAACCATGTGCTTATTATTTTCTAGTGATTTTTCAATATGTCGCATGGTAGATGATGTGAATGAAGATCAAACAACCTCTTTTTTGATCCCGACTGTTCGAGATAAAAAATTTCAACTACAACCGAGGAATGAAACTTGTTGCAAAAAATCCCATTCATGAGATTTTTTATAAATTATTTTTTGTGTTCCATGAAAGCTTGACAGTTAATCAATTATTGAAACTGCATGAGTTATCATTTTTAATTGTCTAATAATTAGTTTTTATTATAAATCGTGCCGGAGAAAATAGTTTTCTCCGAACAGAAAAAATTTATATATAATTTTTATTCCATGAAATGAAATTGTCAAACGCGTTAGTCTAAAAAGAAGTTTTTATAGCCTATGAGGAGAAGAAAAAGAATCCAGAATAATTTATTACTATATTACTTTATAATTTTTTTGAACATGCATTATATGTTCTATACCCAATAAGAAATGAACAATAGATTTTTCAACAAGTAAAAAATTTCCAACAGTAAAACTCAATATTAGAGAAGAATTAGAAAACATCATACATATTCACGACACACAATCTCATTTGCATCCACTATTGCTTAACGCGTAGAAAACCTTGCATTTAAAAAATCATTACTAACGTATTTCCTCCTTTAATTATGGTGAATAAAATAATCATGCAGCTAAAGTCTCTGCATTTGCTATTGATATCGTAGTTTGGCCTACGTTTGCTGACAGCTTTGCATTTTCAATGATTTTCCAGTAATCTTTCCAGCTTGATTTTTATAATTCTGATGATCTTGTAGAATAACACCAATTATCCACCGATATCATAGTTCGGTCCTATGTGCTGGTGAGTAGTTCAAATTTTAAAGGAATGAAGCTACAGTTTACTAAAACAGCCAAGAAAGATTGATATGACTGAACGACTACGTTATACCCCAATATTTCAAAAGACCGAAAGGGGTTTCAAAATCCTCACCCACCAGTTTTGAATTTCTAGTTTTTGAATATTTCAAAAGTTTGGATTGCTAAAATCACTACTACTTCGTTTAGAATACAAAATCCTATAAATTTCAGAGCACTAATTCCTTAATATTCTTTAGTTACCAGTAAGCATGCTGGAAAATTTAGAGTTCCTAACTGTACATAAATTTTATGATGATGAATCTATATGAACTGGGATTGGGGGTTGTTTTCACCGTAAATAAACGATGCAGTAACAAACCCTCTAACTTCCAGAGGACTTTTGAATCATGAATTAGCTTGAAAAATTAATACTTTCCTGTGAAGACGGCAAATACATTCATTCCAATTATGAGATTGTCTTTGGAGAATGAATCATTTCTCGACATTCACGTTATCCTGAGACGACAACTACTAGAGAAAAAGTCCCTAACTTCGAGACGGCCGGGCCAAGTTGAAGCGACTGGACACAGGATTACTGGCTGGGGTTTCTTCTACAGGAGGAGCAGGGGCAGGCGAAGCATCGCCAGCACCTGACTCGGGGTAGTCGTCATAGTAGTAGTAGTCGTCGGCTGCTTCTGGAGGTGCAGTTGTGGTGGTTGTGGTGGTCGCTGCAGCTCGAGCAGGCGTTCTGGTTGGTGATAGAATAAACGATTTACAACGCATCTTTTGTGGTGAGTTCGGATGTTTATTTGGAGTAACGAAATATCTATTAAAAATGAAATATGTGTGGCATGGTAGTCACAAAAATCAGGAGTAGGACAACAATGAGGATGTATTAGAAAGTTTCCTTATCATTACTAAACACCTTTTCCGTTAATCTAAAATTAAAACATGCTTTATTTAAGCATATAAATGATATAGGTGTGTACCAGTAAATTTTCACATTCCCAACAGGTCAGAGGCAACTGGAATGTGTCTCTGACACTGGACAACACTGAGAGAAGACTGTATATTGATAGTTTACAGTCGCTTCGTCACGTCAGTTAACGCATTAAAAGATTACTTGAACTTGCAGTTCTTGATAATACGACACTTCCCATGCCTTGTCCTTGTAGACACAGTTAATAAGAACTTTCAGACAGGGATTTTCTTTATCCTCTAATATAATTTGGCCTCTCATATGACGGCTCTATTCATGCCCTCTAGAAAAATAGTCCGAAATTTTCTGCAGTGTTCAAACAGAATGTCACGTATATAAGGGCTCGATTATTTCAGATACATTTCGACACTAACGACTGTCGAGCTTTCCAAATTATACATTACACTAATGTGTTAAATATCAGTGCATGAGAACACTTAACTCGAAGTTATACTCGTACAACTGACCTGAGAGAAGGTCGGCGTTTGCGGACTGGTGCAGCGTTGGCGCGGATCTTGCCTCCGGGTTGAGGAAACTGAGGTCCTTCAAGGGGGGTCACAATCTGAGGTCGTGATTCAGAGTCGACTGAGGGTCTCCTACGCCTCACTCCGTCAGATGCAGCAAGTGCAGCGCTCGAGGGCCTCACACGGACGCGCTTGGCCACCTGAAGAAAGAATTTTTAAGCCTGTCACTCAGGATGGCACAAATGCGTACCAGTGGCAATTTAGACATGAAATATACTCCGGGGTGAAAGGGTTAAATTGCAGTTCCGACGTCACCAAGCTGGTTGTCACACACGACTGTGGCCACATTCAGAGGTGTTAGCCCGAATAAAAGTAATTAAGTTGTTGAATTATGGAACTTGTGTATTTTTATGTCAAAGTTCCACCCTTTTTAATGAAACAGGCTGACAACTGACTTGTTTACGATGGACACTTGGAATACAGTATGGCATAGGGCATGTGACGAGTCATAGGTAATTAGTACCAGTCGAAGCCTGCAGCCAGATTAAAATGAACTTCTTGCATTTATTTATATTAAATCACCACGAATTCGACCAAAAATCAGATTAAGCTGGACATAACATTTTGAATAAAACTTGAAAATTGTAAAGAAAATTCTTATGAGTTTTAAAATTGGGAAAGCATTTTCTTTGAGGTCTTTTGTTTGATTTCACAGAATTGGATTGAGACAAACAGAAGAGTAACGGGACCTCGTACCTGAGGAACATCAAATCCGGACACGACGGCTGCCTGTAGAATTTCCGGAGACGGGACGCCACTGTCGCCGAGGTCAGCGAAGTATTGTGTGAAGTAGTCGAAGTAATACTCAGCGCTGAAGGTGAGTATGGGTATTTAACTTAACATAAGTATTGAAACCACTTTTTCAAATATTTGCATCGTTGCTGAAAATTACAGTATTGAAAATGGTTGTCTCTTCATTCATATACAAAAAAAATTACATGTCATTTTAAAACAATGCAGGCAGTGTCTAGCATACATAAATGAGAGAAAAATTTTTTGCAATCTTCTATTTTGTTTTTTGTACTCTTGTGAAATTACATATTTTCATCCTACTCCTGCAGACAAACTCGAACGTTAACTAATGATGATGTATTTAAAAATGAATATTATATCTAATACACATGTATGGTGACATACACTTAAAGGCATGTAAGAATGAATAACGTTTATACATCTACATATATGCACGTAAATTTATGTTTCAATTTCTATATACATATACCATCGATAAACAGAGAAAAATTGACTCCACTTCTTCCATGGTATTTTCCAATTCCGAATAATAATTCCTAAAAATAATAATAACAATAACTACAACTTACCATTCGGGAACTTCCTTAGGGGAATCACATGCCCTGATCTTCGAGTTGAAGACTTGACCGAAATTACATCCATTGCGTCGTGGGGTCTTGCCGTTGATGCACACATAGAAATATTGACAGTCATCGGGGTCTGCGTATCTAGGATGCGCCACGGCCTCGTGGGAGGGTACAGTCGGGCATGTGAAGTTCACCACGTCTGTCAAAAGCCACGCGATGTTAGACAGAAAATATGACGTATGATTTACGTGTACGATAAGGACGTTAAAATATTTAAGGAACTGAATTTAAGTACTAAAAAATGTCTAATTCGTTTTAAGTAAAATTAATCACAGCATGGGGATGTGTACGAAACATGTGGGTTTTCTAACTATATTTAAGATTGAAACGATATTATGCATAAGTTCCATAGTTTTTATAATGTTATAAAAGAGAATATGGTATAAATAGTTATGCTCTGTACTTTTTAAAACTTTATCATAATGGCGATGGGAGATGAAGCAATTTCTTGAAATTTCACCAATAAAATTTTATTGAATGCATAAACCCATTAACTTCCTTGTATCTTAGCCTGATATACGCTATTTTTAATTCCCTAATAACATGTAGCTCTCCCGTTGTTTTCGATGCTAAGCGTGATTTCTTGAAATATATAAATCCAACTTTCACATTGAGAGTTCAATTGTATAGTACATTAACATTAAATGTTTTATTCACAGCTGTTCAGTAGTACTTGTACAACTTGCTGTACACAAGTGCAGAAATAAATCCTTAACTGAGTGTTAGTATAAACATGTTCATGTGCGAGCCTTTCAATGCCGTTCATGAAGCCTTTCAATGAATAACTCGTTCTCCTTGAATGTTTATTGACAAACCTTGTATAAGAGGAAACTTGATATATTACGACAATTTAATTTCGTCTTATCAAAACTCTCACTCAACATTATTCACAGGACACATACTTGAACTCAAGAACTTGACCCTAGTTTACACTGAGCTCCTATAGTAGTACGAGTGCTTGCTTTTAAAATGGCTTTACAGTGGTTAAGTGGTTAACGGATTGCATTTGTGATGCGCAAGTCACTGGTCGAAGCCTCCAAACAGCACTCAAATTTCTCCTGCTTGCGACGCAAGAGACCAGACAGACTCTTTCCTCATCATCCAGCTCATCTAGCCTCCCTAGGAGCCTCTACCTCAAGTCGCAATACAGAACAGAAACAGTCGCTAGGAATATCATTCACCTGAAGATATTAGCATTCAGATTTGAAAACCCGATGACAACATACGTGCTGAAAACTAAATTGGATGAAAAGTTTATTTGTTCCTTTGTTTGGCACTCACCAACAGCGTTGCACTCGTCAGTGCGACCTGCCTCATCGGGCCAGACGCAGGTGCCGGTCTTCAGGGAGAAAACAAGGGACTCAGGACAGGTGAGATGGTTGCCTTTGCCCTCAGAGCAGTAGTAGAACTCGTTGCAGCGGCCCAGTTCGTGGTGAGGGAAGTAGCCATTCGCGCGCGGACATGTCTCTGTCGCTTGAGGAGGCTCTGTGAGACGTTGCAAAAAAGGATTTCGTTAGTTAAAATAGAAGGATATATTTATATGATATGTAATGAAAAATGTAAATTATTTTAATTACTTCATAATTGATATCTAAAAAATGAAAAAATGCTCATGAAAAGAAACAGTAGTTGAAAATTCATGCGGAATTGCTTCCTAGGCAATCTATACACTGCAACAGTCGTCTTTTTCCAGTCGTTCACTAAAAGAAAAAACAATCTGATAAAACTCACGTAGTTCAGGTCGACCTTTACAGTCGATCTGGTAGATGAAGTCGCACTTTTCAACGCGATGGTTGAAGTCGTTGAAGGCTTTGCCGTCCGGGCAAAGTTTCTCTGTGAGGACGTTGTCGATACACTCATAGTACTTGTCGCACTGCACCGAGTCCGCAAAATACCCGTCCGGGATTGGGCAATCCGAAACAACGTCTTGCGCCGCAACTGAAAGTAGGAAACCAACGTCAGTTACTGTAATAAGTGAGAGTAATAAGCAGATTTTTAAGATTTTCACGCTTGAAGGAATGAGAGTGATGAGTGAAAGTGAACTTAAAAAGATGGTGAGAGTCTCTGCTGTGAATTTATTGCAAACTCGCACCGTGGAAAAGGTAGGAATGGTGTGAATAAATTATCTCATTTATACATGTAAAATATTGTAAAAAAATGAATTATTTCTATATAAGGTCACTATTCAATGTTGGAGTATCGATGTGATTTTTCAGTTTCAATCATATATATATATATGATTGAATATATATATATATATATATCTTCAAAAATAAATCTCTCTAAATCTATACCCAGTCACGAGCCTGTTCTTGCACTCAACAGTTTGAATTTTTCGAAAGACTCTAAAAAATTTCCCGATAAGCTATTAACACGTTGCCTCCGATTGCCTGATTGGTGTAAAACTTCGCTTTGTACGCATAGTTACTAGAAGGATCTGAAAAAATTACAGAACCTAACCTAAGTGGTACACATGCGTACCACTTCGGAGTCAACGTGTTAAATGTGCGGTGCCTCTCGTGCTCAATTGAGATTAAATGAACTTCAGGTTGTTTTTGATAGAATATTTTATAACTTAAAGCACACCACTTAAAGTTGACGGCATAATTACTCACAATGAGAAGAGATTGCAACAATTTTTTTTCAATTTTTCACTTATCAGAAGCATGTGACTTTTCACACTAATTTTGTTAATTCAAGTAGCAATCTCCTCAACGTCTTAGCTTTCTTTCACTGGCATGATAGTGTGTCCTTTCACTAGCTCTCATACTCTCAAAATCCAAAAAAATATTTTTCGTGCCCAGTAATGTGCAATTTTTTTGTCAGGTTAAATGATTTGAGAATAAAAAACGTGGACTGCTTCGTTTGCTCAACTCAATGAAATTCTCATTTTAATGTAATTAGGAAAACACTTGCATCTAATATGTATGTTGAAGTTGTCAACTAGGGAACCTTTTTTTATCGGTGTCGCTCTGTACAAATTATGAATAAACTTTGTGAAGTGAAAAAGACTGCAACATATTTAAACCTAATCTGTACTGCTTAGTTTGACTTCGAAAAGAAATAAAAATTATGAACTCTCAGTTACAATCTTGAATGGATAATAATGAATAGGTTATTAATTTACATCTATTCATGATATATTGAATACTCTACTCGAACGTCTATAAAGAGCCTTCATTATGATGCTTCCATGTTTTTATACTGCCTGTTATTATGTTTTAGTTGGCCAGGGTAAATTTTCTCCTAAAATTTTTCGATTTTACAATGAGAATTACAAATACAAACTGTTAAATTTGACGTTGGTGTATACCAACGATAGCAAAGTTGTTGACCACAGAAAAAAACATAACACATTCGAAAATTCCCGAGGACGCTGATGTTAAATAAATGTGTAGAAAGCAAAACCAGTTTGATTAACGCAATACTATTTCATTACTTCCTATGAGATGTTTGTGTCATTTTATTAATGGTTGGAGCATGGGATAAATTCAGAGGGCAGAAGAGAAAGGTAAAGCCTGAACCCGTCTTTGCTTGCAGAGTTCACGATTATTTAACGCGTGTCCTCATGACATTTGTGGACTCAACGAAGACTCATCCGTGGCTGGGGTCTGTACGACAACATGGTGGGCATGGAGGCAAATTTTAGAAAGTATCTTTTCATGTGAATATATAAAGCTAAGTATCATCAAATGAGTGTTATCATGGGATTATCATCAACTGAGTATCATAAATTCAGTAGCAATAATTCTGCATCATCGACTGAGCATCATCAATTCTGTATAACAAGTTGGGCATGATCAGTTCATTAGTATTTTCAATTTAGTATCATCAACTGAGTGTCTTTACTCATCAGTTGAGTATCGTCAAATGAGTGTCGTCTGTGAACCTCTGAACATGCAGTGACAGTGTATTCATTATACTCGTACTTCAGGTATGCATTCAAATTAACATGACAATAAGAGCAACTAATGCTACACAAATTAGTGTAGCATTCTGTTACACTACTGTTTATTCATTAACAGAAGTAACACAGGTCAAAATACTTGGCACTGAAACAACACGAATGTATAATATAAAAATAACGAAAATAGTTTCAAGTTAAGATACATTAATTTGCATTAACCCTTCAAAGAGAAGGAAACAGTGCAGTTGACGTTTATGAAGACGAGTCCTTGTCTCCTACATGTTAAGTCATATCACCTCAGTGATATTATTTGCCCAATGATACCTATTCAACCATAACTTTACTAAAACTTAAACGTTTTGTAAAAACCTTCCTCTTAAAGTCCTATTGTAGTCATTAAATAACTTTAAACTTCTTAATTTTTCTCCTTTCTCATCTTGAACAATTACCACCCTGATATTGGGGCTAAAGTACAATTGTGTGCGCTGCTCATCGTGAACTACCTACGTACATTTCGCTTAATTCTTAATTATTTCTTGTATTTCAAGTTATCGTAAGACTTTGAAAAGTCCAGAAATAATCAAAGTAAAATTTCCACGTAACTGGCTTGTCATGAAAGTAGGTTTGAGGTCAATTATCTCCTCACAAGCACAGAGCTGAAGTAACAGCGTTCCGAAGCGAGATGGAACTCAGGCATTGCATAACATGCTGTCTTTTAATTCAGAACATTCTCCGGTGGCCATGACACTTGGTCTAGCGGGTAGCAACCTTTGATGGGGTCAGCCTTTGCTGGGTGGCATATGTGTGATGTGTAGCAAGCGTGTGTGATGTGTGGTAGGCGTGTGTGATGTGTGGTAAGAATGTGCGATGTGTAGCAAGCGTGTGTGATGTGTGGTAGGCGTGTGTGATGTGTAGCAAGCATGGGTGATATGTAACAAGCATGTGTGATGTGTAG
>VCRD01000747.1:140901-215686 GCA_006783055.1 Trinorchestia longiramus
CCTTTTAACCCATCAATGATTTCATGTGAAGGTATTCTGAATTGCAGGGTAAGCTTCTAAGTATAATAAATTAAAGATTATCGGCAATAGGCGATCATTTGTCTTTCACAACCAAAAGTTAAAATGGATCGACGCGACGTAAACCTTCGCTTTACAGTAACTTCTCTAACGTAAAAGGAGCAAGTCAAGGACCTGCAAAAACCAGTTCTGTCTCTGTCAGGTCAAAGCAAGCGCATGACCTTTACAGAGAGGCGTCAGGCAAGTATGCTTATGTTCGTGCAAACTTGAGCAGAACAAAATATGTAAGGCTGGAGCTGCCCTTTAGTTTTAGCAGTGCAAATGCATAAGGCTAAAGTTACACTTTAGTTTTAGCAAGGCAAATGCATAAGACTGGAGTTGCCCTTTAATTTTTCCAAGGCAAATACGCAGGGGGGGAGATGCCCTGTAACTGAGTCTGGGTGCTTGCACAGAGTTGAAGTCACCCTTCAACTTTATCTGCTCGAATCAGTAGAGTTGACGTTTTCCTTCAACTTTAGCTGCGTGGAGACGTAAGGTTAAACTCGTTCTTCAACTTTTACTGCCCGGATACGTAAGATTAAAGGCGACCTTCAACTTAAGCTGTAGAGATACGTAAGGTTAAAGTTAACCTTCAACTCTAGTTACTTGCATGAAGAAGGATGAAGTTGCCTTTAATTTAAGCTGCACACATACAGGTCAAGAGCCTTCTGCAAAACATGTTTACGCTTGCCTAGACCGTAAGCTCAAGCTACACTGAACATGCAAATCTGGTACTGACGCTGGACAAGTTTTAATTCAAGTTTGATTCTCATAACAAGATGTTTATTAAGTACTGGGCAATGTAGAACGTTAATAATTTTAATATTTTCGCTTTTTTCTATGGCCTTCGTTCATATCAAACTCCCTTTTCACAAACCAGTATATTTCGTTCAAGGTTAGGAATGAACTTGCTCAAAATACCTTACTTCCCTATGGAAGTAATTTGAGCTATATCATGATCTTTCAACAGCCCTGTTGCTTAGTGTAGTTGGTTAAGCCAGAAAGTTTACTGGTTCTTTGGTTTTCCAATGAGACTGCGTAGGCCAGCTTTTCTCAGCCGAGGACCCTCAGCCTCCAAAGGAGCCACAGGCTTTCGACCCGGTGACCACGAGTGAATGCTAAAAAACTACAAATACAGGGTGTCTCAAAAAAATGTACTCACCCTTTAACCGTTGCTAACATGCTGTCTTCTTTGTGTTGCAGGTGTGAGGTTCGAACCTTTCCGAACATGATTCTTTAATCACATTTAATCATGTTCGCAAAGATTCGAGCCTCACACCTGAAACACAAAGAAGACGGCATGTTAGCAACGGTTAAAGGGTGAGTACATTTTTTTGAGACACCCTGTAGTTAACTTATTGAAGAGCGGAAGATCATGAGTGTTAAGCGACTCGGTGATGGGGATGGAGAGGGGGTGAGAGGTAGGGGCTATCTAAGGTTGAGAAACGCTGGTCTAGGCTTGTATAAAAAGTGTTGAGGTATAAGTGACGCATTTTTTATTTAAACTCACCACATTCAAACATAAGTACAAATTCTTTCTAAAGCCCCATTTCGGAAGTCGTAAGGTTTTAAAAAATATCGTAAAAAGTGAGAAAAATGCGTAACGTTTGTCAAGTCTGCGTCTATGTCTATCAAGCACCCTCACAAAGTTTTTTCTTTCTTTACAGGGTGGGTTTTGGTTCTCATTCCTAATCAATTACATGTGTTACCCTCAGGTCAACTGGTTTTCAACCCAGACCGTCAGGTCCCAGAAAAAAAAGCTCCCATCCAAATTACTCCTGACCACAACAACCAAGTTGAGTGCCCTGAACTGGATGGGGCGTACGAAGACGCCACCTTCTGCGACGCCTACTGGGTCTGCAAGAACGGCGTTGCCACTGAGAAGTTCTGCGAGGACGGTCTTGTGTTCGACGTGAATAAGGCCGGGCATGCCGACCCCTGCGATACCCCTCACGTGGTACATTGCGGCACTCGACAGGAGCTGCGTAAGCCTCAATGTTTAACGCGTTTCCTGCGAATGCCTTGCCGGTGCAAATCTTTACTTTGTACACATAGTCATTAGAAAGCTTTGAAAAAATTACAGAACCTAACCTGAGTGATCCACCGGTGGGTCACTTCGCAGGAAATGTGTTAATTAAATACTCGGTGTAAAGGGTGTCTAAACATATGTACTGATTCATTGGCTGCCCATTGCTCGTGTATTTGTTTTGGTGTTTGTTGATATAGATACGAGTTTAACACGTCAATTAAAAGAGAATTACATTAAAGTTCAAAAAACTAACTGACATCAAAGAAATCTTTTATATTCTCCCCCCAGTCTAGTCTGCCCCTAGTAATAGACAGTCAAAGAGTGAGTTATTTTTTGAGGAGACCTTGTATTTTTCAGCAACCGTGATAATTTCTGATCTTTTCACCGATGGAAGAACAAATGGGGATGAGATTGGCTATTATTGTGCACCATAACGATGTAGGGTTGCAGCTGTGTTTAAGAAAAGTGAAAAATCGTCAGTGAAGCAACGGGACATGTAGTTGTGTTTATAATTTTGAAAGAAAGCTGATCCGTGGTAGAGCCTGGCTCGTACCCTGCCGTTTCTCAGCCAACTCAAGGTTGATCCAAATGTTCCTCGAGTTATATATGTACATACATTGCCTTTAAAGCTGAAAATCTTGCCATGTTGACAACAAATTTGACAGAGTAATGAATCATAAGGAAAGAAGTGTTGAGAATTTCATTTTTTTAAACTATTTTAACATGTTCTTTATTTGATAATTTAGGTTGTACGTAAAAAATAGACAATACGTGACGATTAGGAATAGATTTGTACGAACTTATACATGATTCAATAGTTATTAATTATTCTGCATCAATACTTTTAAAACACATGTATACATTTTCATCAACTTTAAATTGTGACTCAAAATCCTTAAATACTAGCCTCCATTTTGATTTGCTTCACAATTTGGCAGCTACTTGAACTTTCCTCAAGGCATAGCATAATTATTATAAATAGTTATAGTATCGAAAATTACAAGGATTCTTTAGTTGCAAGCTTAAGCCTCCTTTAAGCAACAGACAGGGCAGTTAACAGGCGTCAAATAATCTTGACTTTTTCGACAATTACGATACATAATTTAATTTGCTATCATGGGAACGCATTATTTTTGTACTCCGCAGTATCCGATACTTTTTATGAACGCGTGTAAAATCAGACTTTTTGCATCATTAACTTTCTTTATTTTTGAAGATACTTAAGTACTCTTCAGTTTTCACTTTTCCTCTAACGAACTCAATTTGTCTAATTTGATTGTTCTTATAATTTTTTTCCAGTGTTAATGGATCTGTAAACAACAGCTTTCAATTGCACATTCTCGTGGCTTGCAGATGCACGGGAGCCGCGTGACAATCATTTCCAGTCTATCTTCGTGTTTTCAAAAAAATTAAAAATGGATGCTATGATTTTCGTGCTTGGATTAAGTTGATTTTTTTTAGCATTAGCCGAAAAAAATATCCAGTTTCTTGTATAGGCTTTCATTTTGTCCAAACTTTCACTCGAATGCTTGAATTGTCTCTCTGCCTTACGTATTTCTCTTTTGTCTTGCCCACAGAGGAGCCTACGTTTCCCAATGAATTTTGCCCCCGAAAGTACGGCACATTCGAGCACCCTGACCCCTCCATTTGCGATATCTACTATCAGTGCGTAAACAGCGTGCACACAGAAGTAACTTGCGCCTCTGGCCTTCATTTCAACAGCACGCAGGGCAGCTGCAACTGGCCTCACATCGCACAGAGGACGGGCTGTGTCGAAAAACCCAAAAGTAAGACACTGGGATTTTAAGAAGATTTGGTTGTTATTATGTGCCTGCATCCAGCAAGTGATGTATCGCAAAAACAGAGTGAGAGAACGCGAATACTTGTTTTGTTGAATGGAGAGAGAATGGATGTAGTTGTAGTAATGAACATGGAAATATTCCAATCAACACATCAAAAACTGCATGTTCCGTGTAAATGTAAAACAGCAAAAGGCAAAATCCTGAAAACATGTTTTTATTAGGATACTGTTGAACTAGCCTCTTAACACTGACTCGCATTTCCCAAAAAACTGATATTGCCCAAAATAAATTGAGTAAACAATATAAAACAGTGAATTATATGCTATTTTTTAGCGAGAATAAAGGAGCAAAGCAGTCCACTGTAGGCCGGACGAAGGATAGCTTAAACATACAGTAAATAAATCATATTTTAGAACTTGCCGGAATCATACCTCGCTCAACAGTTTCGTGAATGAGTTTGAAGGAAACTTGTGAACAAAAGACAACCAAGAAAATAAGAATGAAAAGCTTTTCGGTTCAATAAGCATTTAAGAAATCTGTTAGCCATCGGACATCAGAAATGAATGAGAGCGGAATGTTGCTCTTGATGTTTAATTTAGTATAGGTTATTTTCATTCGCTATAAGCATTACAAATACTTTTTTGTACATTTTGAGCTTATATTCTTGTCGCCTACACATTCAGCAATCACAAAATGGAAAACTAGCTTATCTTCTACCAATCTTTCATATCAAGTGACCGACGTCCTTCATTGTCAGTATCCAGATTCTTATGATAGTGAATTAAATTTTTATTCGAACGAGCAATGCCTAATAATAAACTTGAAATAGTTTCCTACCTTCAAATACCAAATTATTTAGGGTAACCTGATCTATCTGCCCTGCCGTAGTGTCAAGAGACGGAGCTTTCTCTTGTCCTCCTGGACCTCACTTAGACGCAAACGGTCTGGCTGTTCCCCATCCTTCCTTCCCCAACGCGGACGACTGCTCCAAGTTCTACGTGTGCCTGAACGGAGAGACGCCTCAAGCTGCTTCCTGTGACAAGGGTCTTGTGTTCGACGAGCGCTCGATGCTGTGCGCGCTGCCTGAGACTGTGCCGGAATGGTGAGCAGAAGTAACAGATAATGAGATTCTCTGCATGAAAATTTCCGTTTTTTACGTGATTAAATAAACTATAAAACGTTTCAGAACTCGTAATTAGTTTTTTGTAGCTAGCATTAAAAGATGCAAGCATACATCATTCATACATATTCTATGACTACATTGAGTTTAAGGCTAAGAGATTGCTGGACCAGACATGTATGCTTGTAAAGATGCTGCATGGATGCACGCTGGAGACAGAAATCAACGAAGAATGAGTGTGAGCTAATACGTCTTTGCCAACGTCATAAATCAAAATTAACATTTATAAAAACTGAAGATTTTTGATTGGAAAAAATCGTGGAACATTAAATTTTCACTAATGAATTATTAAACAATAACCAACATTGAAAGTATCCGATACTCTGTACAATAACTACCTAGTTTTTGTACAATAAGCATAGATGCGTAAATTTGAACACTACTGCCAAAATGTTTCTAAAATTTTTCCCCTGCATGTGTATTGATGGCACTCAGAGACAATACATGTTAATAATACCCATATATGATTCTCAATAGCGAGGGCTGGTACGCAAACGACCCAGAGTTTGCACACTACTATGATGTAGCGCCTGCCACAGCCCGCCGCGACCCCGGTGCTCAAGATGTTGCCGGAGGTTAAAACTTCGCTTCTCATGTGAGTTCTTTTCCACAAAAAATGAGTTCTTTATTACACCTGCGGTACTTCCCTGTCTGGTCTCCCCTTCTCGCTATTACTTCGCTTTTTGTTGCCTTACTTGTCAGGGCCGTGTTGTGGTTGTGTACTTATTTCTTTTTACAAAATGGATCAAATTTCAGTGTTTATACTAGACAGCATACCTGACGAAGAGACTCGGATGAGATTTTGTTACAAACTATAATACTCCTAGTATCCTTTAAGTACAAATCCATTTGATGGAAAAACTGGCTAAAGCATTACGATTTTTTTTAAGCTAGAGTGCCTCAGGGTTCTTCGTCAGTCCCACCTGAACAAGCGAAATCGCTGATAATGATTATTTTTCACTTTGTACATAATACTCGGTGTACCTTGACACTTTTAACATAGTGAGGAGAAGAGCTTTATTATTGAGGGTGACTTTCTAGTTCTCTCTTCTCACTCCGTCAATTATTGCTGAGTCAGCGCTAGACCTTTGAACGCATCGGGATGAGGCGACACTAAGATGTTTTGGGTAATGAACTTGTGTTTTTCGCATTGGTGTCTTCTGCCATTGAGAGATGCAGCTGGGCAGCACAACAGCACTCTGTGGTCAGGCTCTAGCTAGGCAATTCAATTGTTATGCCATTTACAAATTAAAGTGATGCAAGGCCTTGTCGTTATAGGCATAATGACAGTTTTCATTCAAATTCTTAATAAATAATCCTCATTGGGAGCGATAATCAATGAAAAAGATATAGATAATATTTAATTAATATATTGGCCTACGCTTCTACTGGAAAATTTCTCTGCCTTTAATGACGTATCCCACTGAACGTGTTAATAACATTGCTGCTCTCAACTCCTTTTATTCCTAATATTTACTTCGCTAGGTCACTTGGGTAATAAATTTTTTACACTCAGAAAAAGTGAGTTCGTTGTAAAGGTGGTGTTGAGATTTAAAAATTTTCTCCAGTGGTTTTGTTCAATAAAGGTATCTCTAATGTTTTTACAATTTTTTTTATAATTGCTTTCATTTGCCATAAATGATATATTGGGATGAAAGCGCATGTACCGAGGGGATAGTAATGAGTTTTTTCACTTCCATGAGTGACTTCATCAATTAAAATGTGCATATTCTGCGTATAATTGACGAAAAACTCTTGATATCTCAATTTTTTACAAATATAACACTTTTGAGAGATGATTTTTGTTTAGAATAATTTTACTATCCCGCTTAGGTATGCCTCGTAGCAAATTACTGTTATCAATTTTTTCTTGTTTTTTGGCGTCGTTTCAGCGTTTTGCGTTTCCTTTTAATGATGGTCTGTTCTGTTCTGCTCAGCACTCATTTTTGTATGCCATAGATCATACATTTCAAGCAGAATATAAGAATAATTTTATTTAAACTAAAGCAGGGAGATAGTAAATAATTTTTTTCGTACATTTTCGTAATTACACCAGCGCCTAAGAGACAACGTACGTCTCTTACAGACGAACTCGTACAAAAGTTCAACACACATTTGCCTAAAAAGACATTCTTTACAACTGTCATGGTCATAAAATGCGTTCTGTTTTATTGAAATAAGACCAAAATTTTGAAATGAAAGACCAAAAAAATTGTTTCTTCTGTGACATCCTCCTTTCACATGACGGTTACCCTACTCTCACTGTTCGAAAATTTTGACATGAATCATGTTATCATTCAAAATCATTATTCAGGTTTCTATTAAGTTATTAGTATAATTCGTATTGAAGCCGTACTTCTTATAATTCTTGTAATTTTCCCCACGCTAGGTGGACCTGGAACAGCAATGATGCTGTCTGCGCTGTTCTGTACGACGATGAAGGTGGTGACGAACTGAGAGACTTCCGAAGCAGAGCAATATTTACCAAGCTTAAAAATTGAGGATGACTTCGTTTACAGTTATAAAACTCAAATTAAATAGCCTAGAGTTAATTTATTTCAATAATTTCCTACAACGGGTGGCGGATGATAAGGAAAACGTAATATTCATGTTTATTTCACATCAAAGAACGTAAATGAGACTGATAGAGTAATTGTTTAACTCTTCATCTCCCTTTTGTCGTAGTATTAAATTTGGATCCCTCTGTTACTTGATATAATTTTCCCTGCTCTATCGAAGTCTCCAGTTTAATTTATGTTATACGTTTGTGTTTCGCTTCATGTTATGTGTGATGATTAGGTACTCAAATATGATTTTTCATGTCAACATTCATGTAATTTACTTGTATTACGAATTTTCCGGAAAGATTTCCTCCTGACATGAAAAAAAATCAAGACTGTGAGCTAATGACTGTGAAATGTTCAGTCACTAAGCAGAATTATGTGTATTTTAAGTACAATTATTAAGTTATAGCACATGCTTGTTATTGTGATATTTGACCACTTGAATACTTTAATTAAAACAAATCAAAACTCGTGTGTTTCTCTGACCCTGTTTGTCAATCAGCATTTTAATGTTTTCTTACAAATAACAAAATGACGCTTGGAAATTCTCCCCGTAACGTTTCTCAAGTTCCTTTTAGATTCATGCTTGCAGTTATTAACAAACACGAACAAAATAATTATTTTTGTAACTCTTCTTCTGCAACTTTGAAACAGAAGAAGATTCTTGCAGGCCTCGAGCTACCTGCCAGAATTTCGATATGTATTTACCTCCTGCAATTCAATCAGGGAGGAGAATAATCTATTGCCCAATTTGACGGTGGGATTTAATCTATAAGTGTACACATATAACTATTTTCCCTGAGAAGCGACCATACTCAACGTAAGTCTAGCTTATGGTAACAATTGCAGACGAACCTGAACAGCCTTTTATGAAATGTCTCATTTTCTATCGCTAAAACTGAATTATTAACAACCATGAGACGTTCAATGAAAGTCAGAAAATCACTATAGAATTTTCTAAAAAATTGTAAGCATTGGGTAGAGAAGTTTTCGCCGTTTTGTAACACTTTTCTAGGAACACTGCTGTGTTTTGAAGACGATCCAACCATTAGGGGTATCTCTACAGGTATCTCTACGGGTATCTCTACAGGTATCTCTACAGGTATCTCTACAGGTATCTCTACAGGTATCTCTACAGGTATCTGCACAGGTATCTGCACAGGTATCTCTAGAGGTATCTGCACAGGTATCTGCACAGGTATATCTACAGGTATCTGCACAGGTGTCTCTACAGGCTGTATGATACTGCAGATGTTGTTCTGTTGATGCATCAGGTGGCTTCTTTAAAGGGAGGGCGAGAATATCAAAGTCAAAAAACCCTTTGCTAAAAACACGGGTCTTGTAACTGAATGACGGAAGCAATAAAACTGTAGCGTTCTGACTAATTCCAATGTCATTTACTGAATGTTTTTCATTCTTTTTCGTAGAAGATCTGCGACAAGTCACGATGGTTAACTACGATAACCGGAAACTTTTGGAGAATGGAAAGAAAAGTATTTGACAAGCCCTACTAAGCGTAGGAAATGTATAAATAAATGTGTGTAATAGCCCTACTAAGTGCAGGAAATGAATTGTTGTGTGACTTAGCTTTCTTCAGCAATGCTATGAGAAAAAAGACGGAAAAGAATTTGAAGTGAATATTCAGCACCAATGCTCCTTTGTTAAATAATAGTAAGGTGAATTACTCCCAATGGACCACATCCTCATTATTGTACTTATATTGTAAGCATATGACGCAGATTTAACACTACAGAAATATTGAAGGAACTTGAACAACAATATCGAATGAAAGTCTAATGAACTTGAAAAACATAAACTTTTATTAAAATGGTTTCAACGACCACATATAAAGCAGTTTATCAATGTTTCAAGACACAGACAACAAACAGTCTCAAAAACTTGGTAGGGAAGTAAAATACTGGCGGTTCTTCAGTCTCTGCATGGAGGAATAACTGAGCGTGTTGAGCTGCGGCGTGGAGGGCTGTCGTGAGCTGGTCTTGCCTCTGGTGTGCGGTCACGAACCTTGTATAGTCCGTGACTGGGTGGCTGCTGCACGGCTGATGTACGGCCGGTGCACTGCTGCTGCACGGCTGTTGTACGGCCGGTGCACTGCTGCTGTACGGCTGTTGTACTGCTGTTGTAGGCCAGTGTACGGCTACTGTTTAGGTGTTGGTGGGCTGTTGCACGGTTGCTTCACTACGGTCCTTGCACTTTATTGTAGTGCTGAATCCTGAAAACTTATTTTTTCTAAACAGGATGCATTCATTAGCTTAATGAACGGCCAGGAAGATAAAATTTCACTATCTACAATGAGAGCCTCATGGAATCAAATGCGAGATTAAAGGCTTACAGAAAAGAGAAGGTTTCTTCATTGGAGAGAGCTTCTTCTGGGAGGAACGTTGTATGAGAATCTATGTATACTCGATTCAAAGTTATTTGAATATCGGGAGGTAAATTCTGATTAATTTCAGATTTGTTCTGTGAAGAAATAGCCGATAGGATTTGTATCAATGGTTCTTGGGTGAAACTAAATGATGATTTCAATGTGTATTCGCTATGTTTATGATTAGTGTTTTCATTGTCTTTGTTTCTTTCAAGAAATTGGAACGAATTAACATCAGACTATTTTTAAAACGAAATGCTTGACCCTAATTGAACTACTCTATACATGCCACTTTTCATTGAAGATGCAATCTTTTATCTGTAATGAATGACCGTCAGTATATATATATATATATATATATATATATATATATATATATATATATATATATATATGTATGAATATTCACTAGGCTTGAACTGCGTTCCTGAATTAGATCGAAGCAACTTCTCTGGAGGGAAGTGCATTTCAGTCAAGTGCGGACACCACAAAAAAAGACGATGAAATTAATGAGACCAACGTCGAAATAAAAAAGCACACAAAAATAAATATAATAAAAATACCCATGAAAATTTTGTTTCATTATATTCATCTTTATTATTTCCTGATGCTGAATTTTTTATTGAAGTTAATATTTGAACTTGACCTCAACTAAAATATTACGGTTGAGCTCCTGTTCCCTTTTGACCTGGGCTACATGGACTAGTTTTTGAAGACCCAAATAAACACGACATAAAAGAAGAAGAAGAGATCCCGTCCAAGTTATGTCGTGAACTGTGTTTTGTTACTTGCTGTGTACTTCTCTGCCCACGTACGAGCGACTAACAAACACTTCAGAGGTGAGCGATTGCACAACATTTCGTGCTAACTATCGTACCTGCATTTGTTAGTTTCTGTAATTAAAGTTCATCACTTTCTAACTGATATTTTGAATGCATTTAGTTTCTGGCACGGTGCTACCGGACGGTAGATGAGTTAGAAGGAACGTATTGTTGAATGTCCGTCAGTCTATTGGTTGTTAAAAATTACCATTTATAAGCTAAATGGATGTGACAAATTAGAATTTTGAGTTCCATTTTGCAAACAGTGACGCATATTTTAATGTTATCCCCTCAAGTAATGAAGTGTAAGAGAATAGGACAAATTGCGTGAGTTGTGCTTAAGGTCTTTGGGCTTCGGGCGAACATTGCCAAGCGCAAATTGTACTGTCAAATTTCTTTCACTCTGTAGTATTTAACAGGATTTAATCAGTGAAAGAATTAAGAATTTATTCCTTTAGCCTCCTCATGCCTGATCAGGAGTCCTACCTACCAAGCCTCTAAATATGAAGACTAGGTGTAGTCCTTATCTTCTGTCTCTGTCTCTTGAAGGCCGCTTTCTTCATCAACACCACCTTTTTATGGTATCAGACGTCGCCTACTTTAGTCTACGTGGCCCTATTCCTGAGGCTTATTTGTCCTTGTTACTTTAGTTGAACTCTACTCCCAGCGATTGTGGTTACGCGTGATGTGAATTGAGGAACTAAGTAAGTGGTGGGAAAAACACTATGACAAAGATAAATGTGTGTCATATGATTGCATTAAACTTAGTAAGAAAATATTTAAACTTAATGATTAGATCCCACGAACTATGGGATAGCTGGGTTTTTAGATTCATGACCACTAAAATACTGTTCTATCCTTGGTTGCAGTTTTTTATAGAAATTTTGGCTTCCTCGTGTAGGAAAAGGTTATCGCTAAGTTAAGAAAGTGAATATCCCAATTCACCTCTTGCTATTAGAAATACTTGTAGACTCACCTTATTGATGCACACACACGACGCCTCATATACGCTAAACTACGTCTTAATTGAAAATCTGTGGTAGTTTTCAGAATCTTTTTGAATTTTTTCACATTTTCTTCTTCTGAAGATTGTTTTGCATCAGGAATTTTCTAAATTCTGTGCCCGGTCATTTAAGACCCACAATGTTGAGGCACACACAATAATGCTCGTGAAAATAAGCGTAACTTGCTGGGATTAGAGTTCATGTTCATTTTGTTCTGAGTTAGATAAGTTTGATTTTCACCAAAGGATGGTTATTGACGCTATTTAATTGAGCGTTGTATGTGTTGTATTAGATCACTAAATTTAAAACTGAAATAGTCTAATACTAAAATAAAATCGTATGTTTTATATTATATCACTAAACGCTGCAACTAAAAAATACTGGAAGTGGATTTTAAAATAAAGGAAACTTGCTGTAGAAATCCCTTACATTTGGTTGGATTAAATACACAAATATAAAAAACAACAATTTGAGCTATAATTAGTGATTCTACTTTTCACAGCTACAAAACTACATTCTTCAGTCAAAACGAGGTATGCAAGTATCTTTTTGACTCCAAACTGCATTTTGTATCACCTTGTGTTCGCTAATATGCATGTAAAAAAAGTTGTTTCTATGTGTACGACCTGAGGAAGAATACAATTTTTTGCAAAACAACATTGCTTTTCATATAACAAACTTTATCTTCCATTTTTTTCTCAATGAATGAAATACAAAACTCAGAAAAAGCAGTCATTGACCGATGGTTAATCTAATGCAAGAGTGAGAATCCAAAAGAGGATTAAATGTCATTACATATTTTTACATTTGATTTTTACATACGTAAACTACTTGTTTCTTTTGAGTTGAGATCTATTACTGAGAAAAAAATACCTGCTTGTCTGAAGTTCATGAGTACTTTTAACACGTTGACTCCGAAGTGGTACGTATGTGGGCCACTTAGGTTCTGTAAATTTTACAGTGCCTTCTAGTAATAATATGTACAAAGTGAAGATTTACACCGGCCAGGCAATTGGAGGCAACGTGTTAAAGCATCGTGGAACGTTCAATAAACTTTGAAGCAGTATTTCAAGAGAAGAGTTCTTGAATTCCCTAATCTTAATATACCCCTTTAGAATAGAATAGAATGAGGCTATAGGAACGAACCTTCTGGCCCATTCTTGGGTCGGATAATTACTTCGATAATTATTCGGTTGTTTACCCAAGTCCCATGCCGTATTTCTAGCCGCGTCAACCATGTCGGCAGCGGGATTCGAACCCGGGTCTTTCCGCTCGCAAGCAGATTCGCTCACCAGTCGACCAAGCTGGTGGTAGTTTCCACTTTATTGATCCATGGCGAAGTTACAGGTCTCTTGATGCAAATGGTACACACTAGATAGTACAGTCAAGGTTTATCTTACGTAATTGCTTGCGATGATTTACAGCTTCGATGCGATTTACAGTCTCACTGAGTTTACTCACACGACTAGAACAAAAACTAACCAGAACGTGGACTCGACATGCAAGCATCGAATTGTTTGCCCCACTGGGCAACCTTGATGCGTTCACCAATAAGGGGACGCTTTAACAACATTGAGCTAATCTGTAAACATTATGAACATATTATATCGAGGGACGCAATAACTGTATCGAACATGGGAACATGCACATGTTCTGGCCATCCCAATTGGTACTGCTGATAGGCTCGAATATTTTCCCCACAGCATGGCAGCAGCTGGGTGTTCATGCTTATTTACAAATTACGAAGGAAATTACTTTTAAAGATCAATGTTAAGAAATTTTTGGACCGCCAAATTATTCCAACCAAAACACGTTCACCTTACGAAGACAATCAGATGCCAGGTCAGTTTGCATGCAACTCGATGTCAGAAATTCATTACTCTCTGCATAAAAACTCGCATCGGACGGTAACTTAAACCATTGCATTTTCTACAAGGTAGTAGCTGAGTGTTCGTAGTTAAAAGTATATAGAATTGACAAGTTAAATTAATAACTATTTTGATATACTCGTATGTATCACTGTTCGGCATGGGACTTGGGTAACAACCCAAGATTGGATTAAACAGCTCATTCCTGTTGCCATATTCTAGTCTGTCTACTTTCACTAATTTCCATCACTTTTATGCATAGAAAAAGAAGGATATTCCAGGATAAGTTTTTTCAAGGCATTGTGTAAAACTCACCTCTGTACAACTATGGACTACGATACACATTTATGAACTTGGGAATATCGTAAAAAGAACGAGACAAAGTCAGTGGCATTCGTGGAACTCGTTTGTCTACTTCACCATTAAATACACCTACACAGTGTACTGGCGACATTAACCTTATTCGACCCCCCTCCTGTGTCCCACTGAACTCTGATTCTCTTCCCAATTATGCGAACGTGTAAGAGCCACTGACCAGGCAAAGTGAACGTAATAAAGAGAACCAGAAGCTCTGAGTTGAGCGAACAGGACTGAGCGAATTTCATCATCCTTTTATGAATCGCGATTAAATCAAGTTGTATGTGACACTAACTTGCAAATATAAACCTGAACTCTTATTGGGTTGACCTGGCTAGGTGGAGCAGCAAGCATCGCCTGACTTGGAGGCATGGAGGTCACAGAGGTAGGCTGAGATAAAGTGCAAAAAGTCACCGCTCTTTACACTTGACCTAACCGAGGCAAAAACCAGCGTCCACTAAAAGCAAGAACATCGCCAGGGAGTGTCATTAGTCTCCAGATCTCCTACATCCTCACTAGAAACTCAGAGATCAGAATAACTAAACTCAG
The DNA here is from genome assembly GCA_006783055.1 of Trinorchestia longiramus. Lineage (NCBI taxonomy): Eukaryota > Metazoa > Arthropoda > Malacostraca > Amphipoda > Talitridae > Trinorchestia > Trinorchestia longiramus. Next base: position 155,516 of record VCRD01000747.1, read on the forward strand.
TTCATTTGATCAGGTGCATGAACTTGAAAACTGGAATGGTAGTACTGTGTGAATAATGCAATTGCTGTATGTTTAATAAATTTCACTTTCAGGATGAATTTAGCTTTTTATTCACCAGGATCCTTGAATTTGAGACTCTCACTCGTTAGTTTCATAGTCACATGTGCTCCAAATCCCAGACTCATTTGAAAGGAAACCACAGCAAAGACTACTTAATACTGACATCAGATTTGAATATTATCTCGTTAACGTAAAAATGAGTCGATATAACTGAAAAGGTTCGTGAGTGTAGATCTTGAGTAGCAGCAAGTTGGCACTTATGAATTTTTATGATGTTGTACAGAAAATAAATTTGTATAATGATTTCCGTTGTTTTTCCATTTGCAGGAATATTTGTTTTTACGTATTTTCTACACCACGCTGGCTACACATTTAAAATTTCAATTTTGCAAATTTCAAGTCTCAATTTTGCAAATTTCAATTCAGAATAGTAGAAAATCTTACAATCATACACGAAGCTAAATCTGCAGTTTGTATTATTTTTGGAGAACTTGAAATTCGATAGAAAAATAGAAAGAGCTCAACTGTATTGACTATTTTACTCCTCACTTGCGAGTGGAAGTAAGGTACAAGGATAAGTGGAAGTAAGGTACAAGTATAAGTGAAAATAAGGTACAAGTCTAAGTGGAACAAAGGAACAAATATAAGTGGAACTTATTTTTCCGTGATGACGTTACAAATTGCTAAGAAAAAGGGTAATATGCTGGTGCACAGGAACCCCAAGTGCATTTCATATAATTGAATCATTTTAGACGCTGTATTGCATAAGAAGGAAAAAAGTTGATACTCTTCGGGTTGAAATGTTTTAAAAAGTTATTGGTCAACCATAAAAATCTTTTATGTGATGGTCTTTGTAGTTCAGAGTTGCCATACAACCAAAGATTATTACTGGAAACTGATAAAACAAAAAAAAATCTGAATACGTTTTTTCACTAAAAATTTGAAGTCCATCTATTAAATGCGTGGTTGTTTGAGGTAGGGGAAATAATACAGTAATGGCTACTGATGCAGAATTTCAGGAATGATAATAGAAGTAGCGGTGTGTGGTCGTCAGTCTCGTACTGGTGCGGGCATATCTGCAGGGCGATGTCAACATTGTGTTGCACACAGAAGAATTCCGATGTTTTGCATCGGCCGGCACCAATTTCTGTTTGTGTTCCGCCTTCAGAGTACCTGTGCCAGCGGAGAGAATCTGAAGATGATTGTGTTTGGTGCTCTGAATTAGAAACGAACCCCAAACAGTTGTAATTCACGAGTGTAAACTTCGAAATTAATTAGTTTATGTAGTTTTACCCAATTTAATTTAACACTTTGAGTGCGATGTGAACCATATATGGTACACGGGACCTTGTTGTACCTACACACTAATTTGGGAGTCACAGTCAATGTGTTAATTAAACTTAGGGCAACTCAGCATTAATGAACCAAGAATCGGTATCTTCAAAGCCAGATGCAATCGGATCAGCATTTATTTGCTCGTGCAACACCTCTAGATTCAATGAGGTCGCAGTCCTTCTAAAAATCTTACTTAATAGGCCAGTGACTTGAGAATCAATGGAAGAGATAACTCATCGCGGACAGCAAAAAATAGATGACGTAAGAAAGCGTGCCTAGCAGCACAGGTCGCCCCTGTGTTCTCAGCTCTCGGTCACTTCGCTGGTCTGGAGTAATGGATGATAGAGATTCCTCCGTCAATAATTATCGGGCAGATTGTAAGGGAACTGATATATGAACTTTTTCAAATTCCACTGACGGTACATTGGAAGTTCTTAGTCTCTTTCAATTATTTGGGAGTCAGTAAGCTAATAGTTTCACTAAATCGAATGGTATTTAACACGTTAAGTGCGAAGTGACCCACCGGTGGGTCACTTAGGTGAGGTTCTGTAATTTTTTCAAAGCTTTCTAGTGACTTTACGTACAAAGTAAAGATTTGCACCGGCTAAGCAACTTCATTTAACGTGTTAACTATAGAGTATATTGTATAATAGATCTTATTCAGGGTGCGACAACATGACTTCCTTTTTTTAAGACTTTTTGTAAGTCAAAAGAGGAAGTTATTTTGCCGCACCCTGTGAAATGAAATGCTTCCATTAATTCAGGTAGGTACCAGATTGGTAAATTCACCATAAGATGCTCCAATTCTGCACCAGCAGCTTTCTAAGCAGGCCAGTAGCAGGTTTTCAGCCGAGTGTCGCACGTGAGCGTTGTGTTATCCCTTTCGGTACTGACGGCATCTCTGGTAGCCGCAGTCATTTTTCGCCTATTAAGATGCAGAGCAACACGTGTGTCTGTGCAAACGCTGGTAGGGCAGTGCAAGCTACAGTTTGATCAGGACAATGCAGTGACCGTAAAACATTACAAAGCATCTTTTTTAAAATTTGATGTTAAATATGTTGAAAAGGTTCTGATATTTGCATCATGGTACCGAAAGGGTTAACACATTTCCTGCAAAGTTACCCACCGGTGGCTCCCTTAGGTTAGCTTCTGTAATTTTTTCCAAGTCTTTTAGTGATTATGTGTACAAAGTAAAGATTTGCACCGGCTAGGCAATCGCAGGAAACGTGTTAACCTATTTTTGAGGAGCTACTCTTCGACTGCAGCTCAATATCCTACACTACAGGATTTCTGTAATATTCTCCCGTACATCCTACAAGCAGGAGAAAATGTGTGACGACCGTATTTGCTTCCCGAGCACCATATGTAGTAAGACATATTGAACACACGTTGACGGCTTAAAAAATACACCAGCAAAACTAGCAAATCAGTTTAAAAAATAAATTCTTCCAACTCGTATTAAAATAACTGTAAATTTTAAGTGAACTCAAATATGAATTTTATACTCAATTGATGGGATTTCTGTAGATGTTTTTTTTTAATAATTATGTCCCATAATGAATTAAGGTATAACCTTAATGCAAGATTTCTTTTTATACCGCAGACATCTAAAATTTATCTCATTTTTGCTCCTATGAGAAAGTCGGCTTAGAAAATTTTCACTACGAGAAAGTGTTTCTTTTCTCACCTTATGTGGTGCTCTCACTCGACTGCTAACGACTAGAAACGGAATAGAGAGTCGCGCAGTATGGCCTATTGACCAGGTTTTGCTACACAGCTTTCACTTACAGGAGCATCTGCCGCTGCACAAACCAATGCCAAGGCCAGAGAAAGTGGCCTTTTTCCTAGAGGCATTCATGTCTAGCGGTTGCAAACCAACTCTGGAGCTCTCATTCTTGCCATTATAAAGTTGCGAGAAAACCCATTGTCTTCATGATTGGAAAATCGACCATACTTTCTTTTTTCCACCGAGTATAGTAGACGATGATCTATGTATCTATTCTAACTAGATAACTCCCTGGGAAGCTTTTAGGTCTTACTTTACATTTTAAAATGTTTTCAAATTTATGAAGAAGAATGTAAAGTAAATGATGAAGAAATTAAGATATAATGATGATATCAATCGTTAACAATTATAACTTTAGACCAAAAGTTACGTCTATGACTTCTATTTTGAACGTCTTGCACTGCTTTTCAAACTATTTCCTGTTAAATAACACTTTCTAAGGATAACGAAAAGTTGAAATTAAAGTACGTCCCAAGTAAAGGAAGATAAAAGCGCTCAATGACTTATTTCTTCACAATTTTGTTAAACATGTTGAAGAGAAAATGTTTCGCATTTCTATGCTTGAAATAATAATGAAATAAATTATTCTGTTAAACATGTTGAAGGGAAAATGTTTCGCATTTCTATGCTTGAAATAATAATGGAATAAATTATCCTGTTAAACATGTTGAAGAGAAAATATTTTACATTGCTATGCTTGAAAAAATGATGAAGTAAACATCCGACGCATGTTGTAATGTAGAGAGTGGTAAATTGCTGACATTGGATCGCGTTCTAACTTCCTTGATGTCTGGTTTCCTTCATAAACTGAACGTGTTTTGGTTAAAATAATATGCAGTTTGAAAAATAATTGGCCGATATTTATTATATAAAATGTGAATGTTTGTGTAATGTATTTTTCTGTCTTGATGATCGTTTTTATAATTAATATTGTTAATATTATTTATTTATAATACCAAAGCTCATTCTTGATAAATACAATGCCTATAATGAAATATTCATTTCAGTTGTGTTTCATCAATTTAAGAAATAAGTTTAACATTCACTGACCTGATAAACTCTTAAACAGTGACTTCAGATTGAATTCATACTACGATAGTGAAGATGTAAAATTATTTAACATTTCTTGAACGCACAAATTTAAAAATCCTAAATAAGAAGATTTCACCATTGCTAGCGTATAATATGGAGGAAAATACCATTGATCGAAGATCGTTAAGCTGACGATTGAGATTGTTTGGTATTTGAGACTCAAGAATTCACAGAAATATCCTTAGCTTGCTACTGTTCTGGCAAGCACGAGTGATCGAGCTCTCTAAAAAGTGGACTACGCTCACTTCCTCCTTGTCTGAGGTGCTGTGGAATGACAAGGACGAGGACAAGTCTTTAAAAGTACAACTTTCGTCTGCGCCTCGCTTCTTTAGAATTCATTACTTTATTTTAAAGTTGAAGTCTGCTCTGTCTAACATTCTAAAAGATCCTGAAAGTTGTAGAAGTTTTGTTAGTTCATCATGTTTCCGTTGTTAATTGATAGAAATTTTAGTCCCTTCCAATTAGATGTCTTACTCTACTTAGTTTAACATGCGAGTCTACCATAGGCATAATCGAATTCTCTTCCGCATAAAAAACAGCCAGTGTCTACCTTTCTAAAAATCATGTCTCCACGATGAATTTCGCTTTGATTAAAACGATATTTGATCGAAGAGATTACCGAAAATTCAAATTTCATGAACATCATGATATTTGCATTCAGCTTTCACACATTAATCAATTAGTATGATAAAAAACAATAGTTGGGAATTCAGTGTGTTTTATCGACTAACGTTTCGCCTTTTTAGACTCAATTCAAGTGAAAAAGCTCGATATTCCGTAAGAAATGGAATGAATCTAATTCCTAATATGCTTTTAGGAAAATTATCGAAAGGGAAATTTATCCACAAGTTATTAACGATTGAAACAATATTTGTAAACTATTGATGTTGTCGACAAAACACCAAATAATGATGAAGAAATATTGACGCTCTAAATCGTTTACCAAGACAATCACGGCGAGAAGGAAGTATGAATTATAGAGATAAATCCCCGTGAGGCTTCCTGTCCAACTGACTTCGGACAGGAAGCATGAAGCTACTTCACTACAGGGGTGCTGTTCTCTGCAATTGACGGGCGAAACATGAAAATTTTGTCTGCTCTCACCAGGCTGAGAAGTGAATTATGGTTAGCTTCAGGAGCTGAAGGTGTGTCTCACAATTCCTGTTATGTAAATCTTGAGAATAGTTGGTAGTTGGGATTTTTGGTTGAAAAAAATTAGTCAGTTACACGACACATATGCAAAAACTTTATCAAAGAGTTGATGTGCGGGATAAGTTACGAAGAGAATAACTCGCTTCTTGTGTTTGCCTTGCACATGCATTTATTGTATTTTCAGAACTGTTTTACGTTTATGATTGATAAAACAGTGTCAAAGCTCCAAGTGAAATGACTATTGTAATGATACCTCAGAGGGATATGACGAGGTTATAGATCACGACTACAAAGTTCAATGGTGAAAGAAAAACAGTTTTTGTGTGAAAATGATTGAATATCTCAATTTTTGCAAATCATTTAAGAGTCTCAGATTGTTGTAAATCGAATAACATTTCAGAGTTCCAACATTCATTCGTCATTTGGTGGCTGAAACTGAGGGTCAAACAACGTGCTTGGGTTTCTAAGATTATCGAAATCAAATTGATGTGAGCAAGTTCCTGTATTTGTCATTCACAAGTCTACATATATAAAAAAACTCGTACCACTTCAGGCTATTGCTTCCGGAAATTCTTGGAGACACCAAGGCTCTGACATTTAACTCCATTTTGTACAATACCCGAAGCGACAAAAAAGAATACGAACGTGAGTCCAAGTCTAATTTGTGTCGTTGTCTCATCTTCAAGTCTTTCGAAAAAGTAACCTAAATTGAGCCGACAACAACAGCAACATAGCAGGGAATGGTGCGACAACGACGTCGACGTGCTTGAGCTAGGAGAAAGTATTGGTTTCTTTATTTAGTTGCTCCTATTATATGAAGTAAAAATCGAAGTCGGTATAGAGTAATTCTTCATAAACTATTTGTTAAATCTCACGGTGAAAGAGAATTTGACTCGGCGGTTCTCTTAAGTCCAATTCTCCAGCAGGACGCTGGTGCTCTCATACACACATGTGATCAAACTCTTGTTCAATGAGCAAAAATAAATAAACCCCAAATGAAATGGGGTTTCGAAATTTGAAATCTTATTCAAAGGACGAAGGATTACAATGAACTGGGAACCATAGATTAGGAAAGCTTTTTCTTATCATCATTCCTTTGTTCCCACTTTTTTATTTATTTTATCTATTTAAGCACGACAATTTACTCTAAATGCCCCACTCGCATGTCTTTCACTCATCTGTCGATGCCTATCACTTTAAAATTTAGGAAAATAAATACAGATGAAAGTAACCGAGGAGAGGGAAGCAAATAGAAATTATAATTTTCCCGTCATGTATTACTGTCTCCCACATCGTCTCTTTTCAGATATTTTAAAAAGAGTACATTCAAGGAACCTAAAAGACACAAATTTTGAAAACACGGCAAATTGTCCAGAGCCCTGAGTGAATTTTTCTCTTGTTCTACTAATTTCTCATCATTCGTAAAGCAGTTCATCACCAGAGCAAAAGTGACTCGAGTTAAGTGTCCCAGCGACTCTTACTGGGGCGACCAATAACTTGCACTCCCCGAGGCTGCATCCCATATCGGGATTGTCCTCAGCATCACGAGCGACACTTCCTCGTGCGCGATATTGAGCGGTGCTGGGCTGTGTAGGGCTGTGGTGGGCAGCCCTGGCTCTGTGGTGGGCTGTGGTGAACAGCCCTGGCTCCGTGGTGGGCTGTGGTGAACAGCCCTGGCTCCGTGGTGGGCTGTGGTGAACAGCCCTGGCTCCGTGGTGGGCTGTGGTGAACAGCCCTGGCTCCGTGGTGGGCTGTGGTGGACAACCCTTGGCTCCTGAGCTGTGGCGAACAGCCTTGGTTGCGTGGTGGGCTATGGTGGGCAGCCCTGGATCTGTGGTGAGCTGTGATGGTCAGCCCTGGCTCCGTGGTGGGCTGGGCCTTGCCATCACTTACCAGCGCTAGCCTCCATCTACTAACCCATCTGATGAGTTACATATATCAGTTCCACCTGGGAGCTAAATTAGCTTCCGTATGGCGAGCTAGATTAAGTTTCGTCCGGCAAGCTAGATTAAGTTTCGTCCAGTGAGCTATATTAGCTTCCGCTTAATGTGCTGCATTAGTTCAATCTGGTGAGCTACAGTAGATTAAACCCCATCTGGTGAGCTAGATTTGTCTCCGTCTCATTTATAAGAGAATTTAGTGAACATCTGATTAGTTTTGCAGTGAACTTGATAGTCTATTCAAACCAGCGCTTTTGTATCCATTGGGTAGCTGGATTTTTACTTTGTTTTCGCTTGGTTAACTGAAGCAGTCCCGCATCAAGTCTGTCACACCAGCATCAGTTTTGTACTCTACCCATCCTAATCTCTTTTCCTTTAAGAAGAGTCTAGTAGACGAGAATAATCATATTCTTAGTGTCACCTACTCCAGCGCCCATCGTGTAGCTCAGAATAGCCATTGTCCTAGTGTCTATTTCACTATCACGCTTTTAGTAGATTAGATCAGTCACTCTCCTTGTGCTTGTCACACTTGTAATGGTCCAGTAGACTAAAATTAGTCACTGTTCACCTTCTGCGTACCACAGTGACGGGGGTTTACCACCCGTCGTGCAAAATTATTGTAGTCATTGTCCCAACATTTGTCCACTTTTTTAAAAGTGCTTTTACATTATTAGAGCTGCATTGTGGCCCACTTCCTATAAGCCTAACGTGGTTTAGAGTTCAACGTTGTTTGTGATATGAAATATTTAGCAGGTAATTATCGTTCCGTATACACGTGAACAGTTCATCACTTGAGAGGTCAATCTTTGTGAACGGAATATAAAGACAGAAATCCGATAACTTTATATAAAAACATTAAGCAAGACTGTACTTTATTCAATTTGTATCAAGAGTTGGTTAATATTCGTTGCATGGTAAACCTTCTATGATACGAGAAGGGAAGTTCATGAATAACTTACGACCAGGGATGTTTCGAGCGACGTCGTACATCAAGAAGCGCCTTGTGACTCAGCCTCCAGACAACACGCGCACGAATGAAAGTGATGACCCGCGCACAAATCCGTGCCCAGCCACCCGTGATTTTAGGAAGAAAGTTCACAACTTGAAAGTAAACTTCTTCTTCTTCTTCCTCAGGGAACCTTCTTTAGGTTCCTCGGGACTGGAAGTTACATAAAAGTGGGAACAAAGGAATGATGACAAGAAAAAGCTTTCCTAATCTATGGTTCTCAGTTCATTGTAATCCTTCGACTCTATTCTTCTCCATTTCGCTTATATTTTATGAGATTTGTAAATTTTGATGTTTCTTGTGGCGTCCATGTAAAATGGTTGTGATCCACATAATAATATGAAAAATTCCGTTTCGGTTTAAATGAAGACTATCATGTATAGAAGACGTGGCTTAATTTTTCTTAACAGAATTTATTTGGCACATTCTGTAGTAAACTATCGTTCAAAAATATCTGCTCACGTATCTGTTAGTATAACCTAAATTCTATACATGCATTCGACATACATAAAAGTTTTAAGCGGGGGCTATTCCAATTGTAAGTAAGGATTGTGAAAGATAACAAATGTGTGACTACATACACTTTTACGAGTTCTTTCATCTTCAGTAAAACTAGCCGAACTAAAAAATTCCTCAATCAGCAGATCATGAGTTCCGCCTAACCATGTACGCATGTCTTCAACACCTGCATCATCAATGGTTACGAAATGCTCTAAAAAAGCAAGGCTGGAGGCCCGTTGTCGACTCTGCATAGAAGGTCATCCAGTACATCGAAATAAGCAAGGCTTTGTCGCTTCTATAGATTTCTCGCTCCAGTTCAGTCGATTCAAAATAATTTTAAATGTTCCTTGCTGTGATATTAGGGTGCTGCTCGGGAATGTGAACATTCTGGATGCAATTTTAGTCGTTGGAAATGTGTGAACAAGTGATTGCCTAAAAAATCCTTCGGTTTTTCCCAATGTACGTAATATAAGTTGAACTTCAAGGAAAAATAATCTAGTACAGCAAAAGTTAATAAAAGATTTGAGAGACCGTTGGCCAGTCACAATTCACAAATATATAGAATGAAGCATTATCAAAATAGTGACAGCGTTTCATATCTTTCAGTAATAAATACAAGTAGCTGCTACGTTTATAAAAAAGTGCATTAAAGTACCAAATTTAAAAAAAATGTTGGGCAATGAACAACTTACATTGTTCTCAGTGCCCACTGTTCAACATCCTTGAATGCAATGTCAGTGAAAAAAACATACTTGAGTGATGATTACTAATAGAATTCCAGCAAGCGTTAAAATGAACATGGTTGTCGCAAGACAAATATTTCAAGTTTTTTCTCTCCTCGAACAGAGCTTTTTGATGAATCAACGTAGTAAAAATTACCTGTTAACCCCGAATAAGAATTCGAAGTACGGAATCCAATAAAAGTAAATAAAATTTATGAGAACTTTATCACTGAATTCATCTTTACTCATACATTTCAATAACTTAAGAACGCGCTAGACAGATAACGGTATTCAATTTTCTTAAACGCATTTTTATAATATTAATTTTATTATTCAAAATAATCAAACCCTTGTATCAAATTAATGAGAGCATTCAAGAGCAAGGTAGTTAGCGAAAGTATTTTAGTGCTGTCAACGGGAAAATTTGAGGCTTTTGTTTACGCGGGTCGTCAGAGTGGTGGTCTCGTGGAGTCACAATCATGACGCACCTCACACTTCATCTCATGAAGGATGGAGCGGCCGTGACGAGATGTACGGATATTATACATTGGAATTACTTTGCACATGTATAGCACTGAAACAAAGAAGAGCTAATTCGTGACGGACTTTCAGTACTGTGCTCTATGAATCCATTGACGAACAGATGTAATAACTGCAAGAGAAATATTAAAAGTGAGTACCTGAATTATTCCATTATGTATCAATTATATTGTTTCTTTGTCGTTTGAATATTGAGGTCTGTTGGGAAGGATGAACTATGGAATTATGATTGCATAAACTCGATATACATCAGGACGATCTGTGTGTACGATTGGCATGAACGATAAGAAGTAGGAAGAAAAAAATTAGGTTCATTTAATTTTTTTATAAAAATTGTTTAAATTAGATGTAATTTTTTGAATTGGTGTAAACCAATTACATCCACTATAAAAAAATAAGAAACTTATGGAGATTTCGGTCTAAGGGCAAGGAAAATGAACAACGTTGCTCGAGAAAAAACCAAACCCGGCACAGAGTCTATTCCTGAGGAACACAGACACCCCAAAGCAATCCAAAACTCAACTATTTTCTAGGTAACTTCAGCTTACAAGTCTTGCAATATCGTAGAATTAAACCTCAGGAAAGGGCGTTACACAACTTGGCATGTTCCCCATAAGAGATCGTGAAGGCTTTCACTAGAGGGCGAGCCAGTCTGCAGACTGTGGTAGAGCCAAACATCTCCAAGACCGCCGATGTTTCCGACGAAATTGAAGAAAGTGAAGTGAAGGTGTAAGTGGATAAGTAGCGTAACGCTGGGAATTTTTTATTTTTGATGGTCATGGAACATGAAAATAACCTAAAAGTCTTGAATATGGGGTTGAATTTGTAATTATAAAATATGAATCGGAAAGTTTTCGGTGAAAGTAGAGTGATGAATGAATACAACTTTCTCTTTCGTCTCGAAGAATTTCGTGAGCTATTAAAGTTTAGAAGAAATTTTGAAATAAGAATGAGAAAATACCAGAAAATAATACTAAAAGTATGTTTTTATGTTTTAGTATTCTAAATGCGAAAGAAAGAATGTTGTAATGAATTTATGAACTAGAGCGAATGGAGAAACAAGTGTACTCGTACAAACGAGTAATAACTTTCTAGTGACTCTGGAATAAATTTGTAAAGCATTACCAAAGACGCTAAAATATAATTTTCTAACTCTTTCATCGGTAAGCGATCGAATGGGCGAAAGATGCTTGGTTTATGTGTCACATTGATAAATTGAAATCTGTGTTTAAAAAACTGGTTGCGAAAAAATTAAACTTATCACAATTTTTTCGATCATTTACAAACAGCTCTCGAGTTTTTTGTATTTCCCAGCGAAATTGAAGTTTTTAACGTTATATATCAAATCGTAAAATTTAGGTAGTAAATTTTCCACAATTGACAAAGACTGCTTGAATTTAAAGCACTTTAAAACATTATAAAACTTAGTTACTGTTACAGCGGTAATCTGCATGATCAAATATTGCTGTCAAATTGACTCACCCGTTCATCTCTCTAGAATTACACTTAATGGTATGATAATTTTGCTCTTTTTATAGTTTCCCTCAAACACGAGAACGGGGAAACGAGCAGTTGGCTTTTATTACACGAAGGTCGTTGGGTTAACTGGTTCAAGTCTTGCTGAGCTGTCGTAACTTCCTAGTCAGTAAGATTCTTTCCGTAGTCTGGGAATTCTATTGTGTCACGTTTTGACAATTCTAAGAAAGGTTAATCCTTAGATCTGAGAAAATGGAGACGGCAACACTTCTGCATTCAACGATTTTTGCACGGGAAATGAAGTTGGTTACAATAGTGGCAGACCAACACTTCCTTTCTAATTCATATAGTTGTACGTCAAGCTAGTAGCAAGCAGTAAAATACTTGTTAAGCAGCGAGTGATTGAACTTTTATTCTTGAATTTTTGCATGTGTTGTTCTTGTTACTGCCAAGGCGATGCCGAGCTTGCTTGCATCCTCTTTCCTCTCTTGAACATTTTTGTGTCCGATGATTGTTGTATCAACTATTTGATGTGAGGTTGACCACATTGAAAATAGTAACAATATTCTGGAATGACAATAGAGATACAAAACCTCAGCGCTAACAGTTTATGCAAGAATAGGTGATCGATTCCAAAACACGTTTATGAAACAGTCATTAATTCTATTAAATATACGAATAAATGATAAAAAAACTTTCATTAATTGCCGCTCATAAAATACTAAATCTATTCTTAATGCACTTGGAGTAACATTCAAGCTAATATTCATTACATCAAAATCAAAATACCTGCGGGATTTCAGTCGTAGGCACTTAAAGTCACTAAAACAACGCTATATATTACTCACGATTTCCAGTGTTTCAAAACTGCACTACAACTTCATTTTCATGACGCAAATCATTTGCTTCGTGATCGCTCAAGACTAATAAGGTACGCATAACTTCATCATGACTGCAACAGGCGCTGGTGACGGCCGGCTTGTTTGTCATAACGGTACTCAGATGATAAAATCTTGCTAGTGTTCGATGTTGCCGATGCTCGTAACGAAGAAGGAGTGTCGGGGCGGGCGAGGCGACAGAGCCTGCAGTCGATGACGAAGGTCGACACGTCTTGGTATCGTACTGGCGGTGTACTGTGTTCAATATAATTCTTGATTATGATATGAACATCATGGAGGGTGCAGTGCAATTGATATTGCCTAATGACTGTCTCTTGCCAATTTTATTTGCATGCTCGAGACTTATGGAAAAACTAAGAAAGGCTTGGTCAACATCCTATTCATGGTTAGTTTATAACGTGAGAGCAGGATTTCAACTTCGCTTCCAAAATACTGTTCAAAGACGAGGGTTGAAAATATGATCTTAATTAATGAAGGTGTAAAATTTTCAACATTTCGAGTTCCGTATCAAAAAAAATAATTCTTCATAAAGAGATGAAATCCAAAAAAAAGCTGAAATTAAAAAAAATTGTGCGAGTATTTTCGAAATATTGTTTGTAGCAAGCTCGTGTATTTTAATCAAATCTAATCAAACTACGTACCTTGATATTATTTCATTGAAGTTTAGAAATTTGGCGCTATTGGAACAGGGTTGCTCAGTCTAAGTCCAACTATCCCGTTAATCTCCGACGAGACGGAACATGTGATCCTGATGGACCTCCTTATTTAGACGACGCTTTATACCAAGAAATCATCGACTTTTAGAGCTTTGCTTGAGGGATCAGGTTTGTAGAATGGTCAGGGACGTCCTCTAGAAGAGAATAATATTTTTTATATTGCTTTCATCCAAGTATCATATATGTATGGAAAATTTCGTTAATAACTTACCGGTGTCTTTTAGATATTTTTTATGTGGGTGAACCGAAAACTCGACTAAGCCTGCTTGATATATAGAGAGAAACAATAAAACCAGGATGACTGGATATCATGGCAGCCGTAAATCTACCCTGGAAAAAATCAGCAACACGTTCTAGGAATTGGCAACACTTGTGAGGCATAGCTTCCATGGAATACAAATCTTCCTTTTTGTGTTACCTTACATGGAATACAAAAGTTTACACTCGCTTTAGCACACAATTCAAACGATACTCAAAAAAAGCAAAGATGTGCTTTTGTAGGAATAAATTAAAAGAAATCACTGGTTTCACTACGACTTCGTATTTTCGAACGTTGATATTGGATAATTCCTATATGGTCGTAGAAAACGAATCTTCCATTGCCCAGAATAAAGTAAAACATAGTAGAGATTTATCTACATAGTTTAACAGTATGCTATACTGTAGAGGAACGTAAATGACTTTAATGGAGTGTAAGTGGTAAAACTAAGAGTAAATAATTCATTAATTGACCGTAACTACCTGTGGGGCTCATAATAATCATTTCTCGTTCTGAAAACGGAAACTATGTGTTTTTCTCATATTTATTAGCAAATTTTTTTGTGTTAAATAAACAGTGTCTGACGTCGGACCAGGGTGTTAAATAAATTAATGGTATGGTTAGTAATATGATTAAGAATAGTAATATGATTAGTGGGGCATGGAACTTGGTGCCGGAATGGGACTTGGGTATCACGGCATGGGTATTAATCCAAGAATGGGCCAAACGGCTCGCTCTTATTGCCTTGTATTCTAGTGATACGCAGTAAGTCATTATAGAAAAATTCAATTGATTATATACTTTACTAAAAATAATACACATCTTACTCCATTTAAATTCATGACTAAGTTTTCTCGAAAATTCCGTGTAAACTTTTCCTATCAGATAGGTTTATAAAATTAAACTGTCTAACTATACTGGAGAACATTTTCCACTTTCAGCTATTCAAGACATATTTCTGTTCTTCTGCTGCAAACTTATAAGATCTAAAACGGCTTGCTATAGTTTTAGGAACTCAGGATCTGTACGACGATAGCTAGCGAAGAAAATTCTACAATACTGAACTCTAAGATTCACTTCCGCTATACTCTAGCAGCTAAAAACATGTTATTGAAGAAAAAATAGAATATGTTGAAACTGATACGTAAAGTCATTCTTTAAATAATCAAACCATGATGTATGTTAACAAAAAGTTTGTGTAAGTTGTTAAATATTTCTAGCAAAACGAAGAAACTGTTGAACAAGATCAAACCCTTGAAAAATCGGGTATCTCATTCACTTATAAAACGAACATTTGAAAAGCTTTCTTAAATTCGTTGTGATTTGTTTCTACCTGTTACCAGTGACATATTAATTGGTATACCAAATCCTTAAAGGATTTTCTAAGAACACCAGCACGCGTCATCAACGTACTGAGAAAAGGTCCGCTGAAACCCTGTCCAGACGTAGCCGAATTTGGGAACAGGTCTTCAAAACTTTAACATTCCTATCCAAGAATTCACACTTTTAAAACATTCGAAATGTAAAAAAATAAATATGCACATTAATCAAAAAGCCATATGAAAATATTTAGCAATATGATACCATATTAAATTTTATTTTAGTTATTTTTAAATGAAAAACTAATATGCATCAAGTTTGAATTTATCTCAATACCATTGCTTAACTCCTGATTTTATAACTTTTATATAACAGTATTTTACTCTCAATTAAAACGAGAGAGCCAAGACCAACGACTATGAGTGGAAAATACGGAAGTACTTTTTCGAAGGCCATTTTTAGTATACTTTTTTACTGATTCTTATTTCAACAAATATAGCAACTGTACTTCTGAATGTATTCTTGGTATAAAACTGGTATAATCTATATCAGTGTTTCTCAAAGTGGTCCGTACCGCCCCCCTGGGGGCATTGAGGAAATGCAAGGGGGCGGTAGGAGGGTACGCCTTGAATGGGGGGCGTATATTACTATACATTATACAGTAATATAATAATTAGGGGGCGGTGGAGAATCAAATAGTGTTCTAAGGGAGCGGTGTTTGCAAAAATTTTGAGAAACACTGATCTATATGATCGTGTTTGAGCTTGAAATTGACTTCCAATTCCAGTCATGATGATAGCTTGCTCGGCTGAAATCTGCACTAAAATCAAACCTATGACATAAATGGAGTACAGATTTTGGCCGTAAGGAATGATTAGCACAAATACAAGTGTACATTAATGAACCAATTATTCAACTCAATTAATTTCTCCTCATTTAGTGCATAGAGGTGAATTTGACTCGTACCAACATTTACAGATGCTGGTAACAGTCGTGTTACATAGAACGATCCACTAATAATTGGGAACATTTTCTCATTTTAGTTAATTCCATATCAATGAGTGTTCAATAGCCAGAAACGATCATTAGCATTTAAGCTCAATCAAACTCGTTGTGCTCTTTATCGATGACGCTTGTGGTGGATCATCATTTGTTTTTGATACATATTCTCCCACTTCTATTTTCAAGAGAGCACTTCGTGCAGTGAAGCCCCTCCAGACTATTGACTGGCCATTTTACAACTAACTGCTCACAAAAATGAGCTGCATCAAATAAACTTCTGACCAACACTCGGAACAGTTCAATGACGCAAGAAAATCTTGTCTGGATCTCTCAGCCATAGCGTGAGGTTATAGCAAGGGTCGTCAGGTCCAGGGTCACTTGCTAAAGATCTGGAAAGGTCCACACGGAAATTTAAAACAAAAGTTCTCTGCAATCAAAGGTGTGCCACAGCTTTGTTTTAATTATACAGAGCATTAATTAACAAGAAGAGGAAAATGAGAGCGCTTTTAAATTTGAATAGGAATGTTTACTAACACTGTAAAAATTTGTTAGTTGCTTATTACAGGTCAAGGCGTTAATTTTGATAGCTCACTTATGTGATATTGGCACGAGTTTATTGGTGATGCTCTCTAGATTAATAAAACGGAATAACTTTAAAAATATTGAAAACCACATCCCGTGAATACATTTTAAAATTTAAATTCATAAATGTTTTATATTATTGATAATACTCTTGTTTTCTAAGCACAATTTTCAGATAGTCAGAAAGCAGCCGAAGAATTTGTTCAAATTTAAAAGAAAGACTGAAGTGTCAATTGCTACATCAGAAAAATTTAAGTGATTTAAAATATTTTATTTCCTTTCGAAACTTCTGTAGTGCTTAGTCAGATTTTCCCGTCTGCTTTTTTCCTCGTGTTTCAGCGCTTACAAGGAACTCTGCAAGAAGCTAATCAGGTCAGACCTCTGTAGCTAGCAGCTGTATTGCACATGTACGGGTTGCGCGAAGAATTGTTGCGACTAATAATTTTGTAATCAATTAATTTCTAGTTTATTTTCTATGAATTTCGTTGTTTCTTTGCAAATGCGTTATGAAATATTTTATCCTGAATTTGGTAAGTAGACCACTATTAACCCGTGCGTTTACAGGCCGGACACCAGTGTTGTAATCGTAGTGTTGCAATATTGTAAGATTGAATGAATGAACTGTTAGTCTATGTAAAATAACTTGAATATTTAACATTAGTCCTCTCGCATAATTAATTTTCTATCCGTCTCTTCCTTACGAACTGCTAATGTCACTAACCAGCCTATGTAGTTAATTAGTTCAGGAATTGTGAGAACTGAGTGCTTTTGTTCCTTTTGTAAAATGGGCCAAAAGGGCAAAAAATAAAATTTCTCTCGCTATATTTAAACATAACTGAGTGGTTTACACTGTGATATTTTCTAATGAATTCTCTTCGTTTACTAGTCTATTATTGTCAAGACTAAATTTTTAACATCCGTTAAGATATGGTCTTTGCTTGAAAGAAAACTTAATACTTTTTTTACAAAAGCTGTACGATGGTTTCGAATAAAATACCACATGAAGCCATTCCTGTTAGTAAGACTACGTTCAACTGCGTAAAATTAAAATCGGTAGATTCACCTAAAAAATGGGGCTCCATCTCGGTAGCATAGCACTATTTTAAAACGCTCTACTTAGCTATACATAAAAATACATCTATATCAGTAAATACAGATGTCATTAATCCTAATAGCCGGCCACCAAAAAAATAAAAAGAATGTGCCACAATTGCTCTAGAACAACTTGGCGAGAAATCTTTGAGCATACAGTACTAAGAAATGATAGGTCTTGAGTCTACATCACATGGTGTTGATTGTGTGCTTTGTCACATAAAAATGGGCAAAAAGGAAAACAATTTCTCTCGCTATATTTAAACATAAAAAACGAGTAAAACAAATTGGAAATTTAAGATTTTCACCGTAAAAGGATTTTATGCATTTCAAATGAGTTACAAATAATACATCGATGTCTATTAAAACACACTGGAAAGATATGTATGAAATACTGTTGAATCATAAGTATAAAATATATATCATACAAGCATCGTACCTTCCCTTGGGAAATGCATCTGGTACCTTTTGAGTTGTTGTAATATTTATTTACCTGAAATGAAGTACGAATATAACCTCTACTTGAAGAAGTACATGGTTATAAAATTTGCGGAAGTAAAAGTAATGGACGTCAATCGTTCTTACTATTTGACTTCATTGGAATGCTGATTTTTCATTCAGGTATTTATCTTTCTGATAGTCAAATATGCTCATAATTTGAGTTGAACCTCAGACTGAAGCACCACCTGCAGCTGGGCGTGTGTGTGACTATGTTGTTATCCACGACTTGTAAAGTTGCTATTCACGACTTGTAAAGTTGTTATTCACGACTTGTAAAGTTGTTATCCACGACTTGTAAAGTTGTTATTCACGACTTGTAAAGTTGTTATCCACGACTCGTAAAGTTGTTATCCACGACTTGTAAAGTTGTTACTATATTATTATTCACGACTTCTAACGCCGTTATTATATTACCAATCATGATTTATAATGCTGTTATTATCCTATTGTTCACGACTTATATTATTTTCATGTTATGATTCACTACTTTTGATGTTATTGTCATGTTATAATTCATTGACACCTATGACACTATTATTGCTATGGATTCAATAATAAGCTCTACAGAAACGCATGCATTGATGAGTTGAGTTTCATTAATTTACTTTATTATAAATTTAGTGAATTCAAGCATAGTTTGACAGTAATGTGTTGTAGGGGTTCCTCAAGTTAACCCCTCTAATTTTTGTCAGTTCGCCAATGTCAATGAACAACTTTTGACCTACTTTTCCAACTACGTGCTTTCTCGTGAAAAAAAGTTTGACGAATGTAGAAATAATTCATTTACGCTTTCATTTGCGTTAAATTCACATCTTCCATTCAGGAAAGTTTAGTGCATTTTATTACTATGTCTCCAGAGGGGCTGGCAAAAATACACGTAGCTTCCAGAAGGCTCGGCATTCCGCTAATGAACATAAAATATATCTATGCTCCTACATGAGGTGACGTGTCGTTTTGATTTATTAGACTTCATGTGACCAGAAAGTAATCTGATTTTTATTCAGGACCTGTTTTCGCATCTGTGGAACCCAGATAAAAATATTAGTTACTTTAAATGGGTTGTGATTTCTGAGAATTAATCATAGGCTCCCTATAGTAATGAAATGCAAATCTAAACAAAAACAACTATGTTCAGTTCATCAAGTCGAACTTAGGAAGTTGGTCTTTTTACCGTTATGAATTGCAGAAAGTTGCTTTAGGACTAGAAAGCATCAGTGTTTCATCGTCAGCTTGAAGGCCTACTGAATAAAATAAACTTAGATGTCGATTACCAGAGTGAATGACGTTTAGTTTGCTGATTTCATCAGCGTTGACTATTATTGTTCTATATTTATTGCTGAATGAGTTCGAAGTCTTGTAAGCTAGATTACAGATCAATATAATCAGAATTCAATTCCTACTAAATGATAATTTACGACAAATCATATTTTAGGGAAGCTATATTGAAGATTCTTCATCCCATTGCAATTGATCATTATATAGAAAGCTATCCCTATTTAGCGCTGCCTCTTTTTCATGACAGGGTGAGTTCTTACAGAAGAAAGGTGTTCCGAGTCCACATGCCTCCGCCCTTTTCCGAGTGACATGCCAGCACTTGGAACCTGAATGCGTTCAAATTAAAAATTAAAAATTCAACATTTCTTGTATGAACATTGTTCGTATAAGACTGTTGCCGATGTCTTTTCTCTCTATTGTAAAAATTGATATATCGCAGGTCTTTCTTCAATATTTCTGCTTTTTATATCCTTGCTAGTTAGTAGACTTTAGTTGAAGACTTTAGAGCATTAGGTTATGAGCAATAGTGATGACATCAGCAGTATTTACAAGATGTTGCTTGAGAACAAAGTATAAGATCGTTGAGCTCACAAATTTTGAACATTTCTCTGATTATTTTTAAAAGAAAATTCAATCGATGGACCGATAATGAATCTTTGAAGATCTTAATTCACGTCCGTAATCTCTAGAGTTTCTCTTGAAAAAAATGTTATAGCTACCAATAACTGGTGAACACATCCCTTCTAATAATGAATAATCATTTTCCCTTAACGGTAATTTGGACATCCAATTTAGTTTATGGTCCTAATTTCGGTTAGTTTTATTAGAAACTTACATTGAATGACTGACAAACTTTCTATTTTCTTGGCACTGTTTTACTTCTGATGTCGAAGTTTACTTCCTCCTTTCCCACCATTGACATTTATGAAACACTTTCACCAACACACAAACTTCGTCCGTCAAATAAAAAATTATGAAATTTTCACCAGTTTAGTGGCTACCTGCTCAATCCTCTTTTGAACAACTAACATGAACCCATTTCTATACACAAGTCCACCTGTCAAAGACAGTCTCACTATCATCTGGTCATGGTCGATTTCTTGAAAAACCAATTTGCCACTGTGCTTATTTAAGAGAAAACGAACATAATGGCAGTACCATGCATGTGTCCATAATTTTCAATAAGTTTGCTTAATTAACTTTAATATTATTCACTTGTTTTATTCTTTATTTCATACAATAATTTTTTATTATCTGTTCTTGTGAGGAATCCCAATAGTTAAACGTTTCCCAGACACAGTCATAATTACTGACAATATTATAATTGTAATATAATGATATTTCTCATTAATTTCACGCATTAAAAATAGGGAATTTAAATGCTTGGATGCGAGGATAATCGCTCTGGTGACAGTCTAGTCAGCTAAGTCATGACCAAACAACAGAGGTGAAGTTCATGACGACATGACTGAATGTGTTCCTGTTGAACGAAACAGCTCCTGTTTCCGCGTGTGCAGAGCACGACAGCGAGGCCGACGACGTCCAAATGTCAACCACTTGTACTTCTAGGTTGCATACATCATAGAAAGTTGGACATTTGTCAGAGAAAAGTGACAGTGATTTTGTGTTTTGTATGTATTATGTTGCTTATTCAAAAAATAATGACGCTCTATCAACTAAAGGTCAGCGTTTTGCATCAGATGGCAATGATACTGGCATATCAATTTTGCGGATAAATAGTCTGATTGATCGAAATATAAAACTAGTGGTTAACAATCTGTTAGGTACGGGAATATAATGGAGTATCAATATTTCCTTATTGTTGACGGATGCTCCAAACAAAAATTAAAAGCAATGAAGAAGAGGAGGAATAAGCAAGATAGCAAATAATGACAAAAATAGGTTGACAACCTTTACAACAATTATTTAATGTTGAAACACTGATATCACTACACAAATATCTAACAAATATTAACACTCGAAGTACAAACGTTAACATTCACTAGCGATGAAAATTATCCTAGGTTAGTACTGAGAAGTATATACAGAGTGTTCAATAATAAATGTTACAACTTTTAGAACCTATCTTTAGTAACTACAAAAATGTACGTAAATTTAATAAAAAGTAAGTAGTAGTTACATTCATAGTAGTTGAGACTTAACACATTTGTTTTCAACATGTCCTCTGTTTGCGTTGATAAGAAGCTGAAGACGCTTAGAGAATGGCCTACACGCGTCACGAATTATTTTTTGAGCGATTTGGTCTCATTCCTAGGTTTTGACTTCAGTGTCTCCAAATTTTGGTGATGTGTCCCTGAACCCACACTCTCCGTTCGAATCAGATGTTGTAATCGAGAGACTTCAGGTGTGGCGATGAAGAAGGTCATTCCTCCTACGAAATGAAGTGGGGAACATTGGATACCAAACACTTGTGTTTTCTCAGCTCTATGTGAGGGTACGGAGCCTTGTTAAAATAACTATTAACATTTTTACAAACGATTTTTGGCCCATGGCAGCAATAACTCTTCAATAACTGTCGTTGTGGTAATTTTCTTGCCTAATTTCAACCCTTTCTTCTACGAAAACCAATGGACTTTTTCTGGTTTCAGTGATCGCTGCCCAAACCATCACTGACGCCGCTCCTTGTTTTCGTATGACTACCCGGGTGTCGATGTCACCAGTCACAGACCAAGGTCGAGAATTTTGCAAGTTGAGCTTTTGATGGATACCAAAATTCTTTTCTTTATTTAAAACAAGGTTCGGAAGCGTGCCTTCGAGGATACAAGAGAGAAAAATTTCAGCTCTTTCAGGATACTTGCCCATAATTTTCGTGGATAACAGCAGTTTCTGTTGATGTTTGTAAGAAGTCGTCAAGTCTTTGTGAAGAATGATGGACATGGTTCCGACAAATACATTCCCTCTTCTGACAGATTTCTGAGGGATCTTTTTTAGTTTCTTCTAAATTCACTCTGGTGGATTTGACCAGTTTTGAGGTTGAGGCAGTTCGAGGACGATCTTGTTCAAACCTATTTTTTACCCCTCCAGTCTCTTTGAACCGCTTTAACGTTCTGTAGACGAGCATTTTATTAATTTTTTAGGGGTTAGCAATATCTCTTGGAGACTTTTCCACCTTGTATATCGCGCGATAGTTTTAATTTCAATTAATATTACTAAATGTCAGAGAGAAAGCTGGTAGCATCTCACAGCAACCAATCTTTTTTTTGTATAGATTTAATGTGTTTTGTAAACATTCAGTGAGATAAACGAATTTTAGTTAACCTACTTTTCGCAAGAAAAATCCGTCTCCATGGTAAAAAAATGTCTTTAACTTTTGTACCACTAGTTTAAGTAAGCCGTTTTAAGGGTATGTTATACATCAGTAATTGGTAAATCATTAAGTCCATGTGCCTTTTCCAAATGAACTCATATATTTTTATTATGTTGAGAATTGTAATACTGTAATATTTGTCCTAATTTGTTCGATCTAAATTCGATGCCTTATGACCATATTCCTTCCTATGTCTTAACTGAGTTTTTGTTGGGCGATCGAACGTCTGACCCATGTTTGAGGTGACCCTGCAGCCTCTTTTTGGCCTTCTAATGCTACCGACTGACCGCCCTTTCGAGGGCTTAAAATCAATGCTTCTCAAATGTCTTTTCTCAAGTGCACTAAAACACACCAATTAGCGAGTGAAATAAATGACTCCGAAACGAGGTTCTGGTAAGCATTTTATCGTTTCGTGGATCAGTCGCGGACTGGAAACTTGTGCAGAGGAGACGTCGGCAGCCTTGGGAAAGTGCGCGTATAAGAGCGGCAGCGAGGCTGCTTCAAGGGTCAGTCCGTGCGTTGCCGTGCTACTATCAACACGTCCAAAATGCTGTCCTTTGCCGTCCTCTTTGCCTGTGCTGGTGAGTCTCGAAAACGTCTGTGCTGTCCCATTAATTCTGTGCTTGCCGGCGGCGTTAGCCATGTTCCCTTCGTTGGCAGGCATGTTTTGATTGAAAATAAAGAACGGAAGTAGGGGGTAAGATTTCGTGATGTATACATATATTTGAGATCTTTATTCATATATAATAAACAAGTCGTTGTCCGTGCATCCTAGTAAATTGAATCGCTAAAAAACAGTATGACATTGAGCGATGGAGCTTGAACTGATAGACAGAAATTTGGACGCTCGATATTAAACAAAGAAATCACCCTGACCACAACGATGAATAATCGCTTAACGTAGAGACGAAATTATGTTGCCTGATCATTTTGATGCAAATAAATGTGTATTATTAATCGTATTAAGAGGTAATTTTTCACCTCATTATTATTCCCATTGATATGGCCAGAAAATGAGATCAATTCAATTCTTAATTTCAGTCAGGTTAGTGAATGTGGGAACTTTTTCTTTCTCCCGTTGAAAATTTTCATGAACAATCATCAGAGTTAACGATTTCCGTATGAAAAATTTATCGACGTTACGAATTTAAAAACTTCTAATATTTCGACGAGGAAGTCGATGTTTGCGTCAACAATCAAAGCACATAGTAATTTTCACCTGGAGAAAATAAATTCAATCCAACATTGTGGAGACGAAAAATAAAGAAATAATTGAGCAATTGTTTCTGGAGTCATGTATCAAGAAATTTACACACTTGTGCAAGTTTCATTTAACTGAAACAATGATCAGATGGTAAATAATTAGGTTCAGTGGATTTTTATTTAATGATCAGCATTATCAATTCCTTTGCAAATATACGCAGTTATTCATAAATCTTCAAGTAAATTTTAACGACTTGTTCTACATATTTTTACAATTGACATTTCTTTGCTGATATGTACTATATTCTCATTAAAGCTTCCATATAACCTATTTTCATGTGAATGTTTTATTAATAAATCAAATTATTTAGAGTTGAAGTCCGGCTGTAATGCAAAATCAAATTGTACGTAGAAATGTAGGGTAAATTATTCAAGTTTCTAACCGAACAGAGCGATGCAATCATTTAGGTTTCTAACCATACAGGGCAATAAAGTATTTTGGTTTCCAACCGTACAGGGCGATAAAATTATTAAAATTTTTAATCGCACAGAGCAATAAAACCATTTAAGTTTCTGATCGTACAGGGCAGTCCGATCATTTTGGTTTCTCTTATCGTACACGGCACGTGAAGTAAGAGTCTGAATTAAACAGAATTAATTCCGTGATCAAATTTGTAATTGCTATGATGTACTCTGTATATTCAGTACCAGAGCAGGAATGCTAATTATGAATATTATTGCAACCACGCACCTGTGGAACACAAATAATGACTTTTGTTAACACACGCTTATGTAAGATACGAGGGTAACTTTTTGATGCTCCAAAGTTTATGATATGAATGTACTGTATACGGATTGAAGCTAATATTATAAGACTGCTTTAGGAGACTCAAGGATAAATCATAAATTTTCAGCAGCTGTAAATCATTAGACAAGCCAAGATTCATTGACTTCGTATTCGTCTTGAGCAATCAAAAGGACTATAAAATTAAACAAATATATAGAAGTTAAAAGCTGTATAACATTTTTGAGGTTCAAGTTGTCTGCCATTGAAGCAAAAGTTGCAGGAGCAAGTTGAGCAGCCCTTTTGCAAGACCTGAAGCACGAAGGAGCTACCCTTTCACTCGTTCTTTTGTTGAACGTCTGGCCTGAGCTGAACTTTGCTGTGACCTCAACGAGTCCCTTCAGTTCCGTTCTTTTTGCTCGCTCACCGGCAGCCTCTAGTGCCTTCCGTCGCTATTGCATTCAACTTCACCAGTTACTTGTGACGGTTACAGGGTGTGCTCAAACACAATCATACGTCAAAATTTTAACAATGCACAATCTAGCATTTCGTTGCTGTGATCTTCAGAAATTACAGCGTGTTTCTGGATTCTAGATAAGGGTTTACCAATAAAAACCAAGCGGGGGTGTACCAATGCAAAGCAAAGAAAACTCAATCCAGGAAATAACAAAACATTCGACAATTTTCTAACAAAAGAACAGGTAATTTCTACTTTACGATTTGTTATTAAAAATTTTAGGTTCCCTGTATTCTATCTCGTTTCCAGTTCCTGAAAATGTATTTATCGCACTGAGTGGCAAGACTTCTGTTGAATTTTGTCGGAGAATGACAGTGTTACCTCTGCATCCTTACATTATGATTATAATATTACTAGCTTACCCACCGCAGTGCATCCTTGCATATCTACTCATACGTGTACGTATACCAGATCATCGTATTTCTTAATATGCATGCCATATCACCTTCCTGCTCAAGATTTTCAAATGAATACGTGTGTACATGAAATTTTAGCAAACAATTACCTTGTTTTACCAAAATAATGCACAGTGTGAACGTTTAATTAAACTATGTACGTCGTGAGTTCAGTGACTTTAGTTCTTGACGGCCTTTTAAAATAACTGCAGTAATACACTGTTTTAGCACTTCTTGTGTATTATACCACTGCGTGCATTCATCTGAATATTGTCCATTGTTGCTTTGTAAGGTTCAAGGAACAATTTTGCGCACTTCACGAACTGGAAGAATTTTCTTTGTTCCCTACGTCGACGCGTGTGATGGATCACGCTGGTGGTGCCGTTATTTTGGAGCATGAATTTGACCAGGATTTCTATTGTATTTTTCATAACCACTAATTGGTTATAGAGAAGTTAGAATTCGTGATAAATTATTTCACTTATTTTTATTTTCTATACTTTACCCAGGTCAAGTATGTCTTGTTTCTGTTTCGGTTTTTAGCGAGAACGCGTTTCTGAATTTTTGAGCTAAGGATGGTACATTTATTTTCCATTTGATTAAAAACACTACATTTATTCGCAAAAAATTACGTTGAATCCATTTTTAAACCATACACGCTAACTCAGAAGTTAGGCGGTGCAATGCAACATAAAAGTACCTATATATTTCATTAAAAACTGCACTGCAAACACGAGAGAAAATCAACGATTCTCACTTATGAATCAGCATTATCAAGGAAAAGATCTTATCTCCCGAAGCAATTAAGCTCTTAAGCAGAAAAAACCGACAGCATAGCTTGGTAATTTTAACCTATCAACGCTTCTGCTCGTAGTATACTACTTTGTTAGCAAAATATATACTTGGTTATTTAAACTTTACAGAATAGTAGATTTTACGACGTTCACAGTTCAGCTGGAAAGTTAGGTCCCTTAGTCGAACAAGATTAGTGGGAATTTTTGCCATGGTACTGAGATTTACTTGAATTATTAGAAAGAGATCGATTTAGTAGCAGTCGTATAATATAACTGATCACATCGTTATGAGATAAGCAAAGTGGGTGCACTTGCCTTTCTGAGAACTCTGTTCTTCAGTGGATTCGACCTTCAGCATTCCAAGTTCTTCCAGGAAGATCCTAAGGCTTCAGCTCTTGTAGTAATCGTCTTCTTGTACCTTGCCCTACTTTCCAGGGATCAAACAGGTCTAGTTTATAAATACAGGGTGTCTCAAAAAAATATACTCACCCTTTAACCGTTGCTAACATGCTGTCTTCTTTGTGTTGCAGGTGTGAGGTTCGAACCTTTGCGAACATGATTAAATGTGATTAAAGAATCATGTTTGCAAAGGTTCGAACCTCATACCTGCTACACAAAGAAGACACCATGTTAGCAACGGTTAAAGGGTGAGTACATTTTTTTGAGACACCCTGTATTTTGAGTGTGTTTTCTCTCGTGTGTCCCAGTTTATCATTGAAGGTCGGGGTAGTTGTCTACATTTTTTTTTGGTTTTCAAATTAGGCGAATTATTGTACATACTGGATAAAAATTCGATGTAAAAACTGACTTGGAAACAAAAAAGATTAGCAAACTCACATTGCATTGCATATGCCTTTTCTAGATAAATATCTGAAAGAAAAGTTCTATAATCGATTAAAAAGTACTCCGTAGGGAGAAAGAAGATTAGTTTTTCTGGAAGATATAACAATTATTTTATTTTGTATAAGATAGCATTGTGAAAAACGCTTGCAAAAAGAATTACGGAACAGTACCTGCTGTTTCACGTAAGAAAATATGGAATGTGGCAGCGTATCCGTAAAAAATAATTAGAATCTAGTCACCAAAAATTACTTAAAATTATACCACCTTTTCCACAAATTATTTGATCGTTAAATGCAAAGGTGTGAGTAAATCTTTCGATAGACAGTGCATCGAAGGATAGCATACGTAAATAATTGAGCATAATGTGCTCGATAGTCACCAAAGTATAGTCGTACCCAAGTCACTGGGAAGAATTTGTGATTATAATAATTCTGTGTACTCTGGCTTAGAGGTCAGTCCAAAGTTATCTACTAAAAAATGCCACCGCAAGTCAGAGTAGAAAAAAAGTGCGAAAATAAGTACGTGGTTTTTAAATGCACGAGAGTGATGCTGCAACGCTGTTACGATAGTTGAAGTTATTTTGACTCGCTAAGAAAAATAAGCGAAAGGTACCGGTCCAATTAATAAAAGGATTTTTAATGTGAAGTGCTAGAAGAGTTTTCTAACCTTTCGTAACCGGTCCGTCCCCCCTTGAAGGGGGGTTTGGGGGGCCAAGGTCACCTCCAAGTTGCCGTTGTGTGCCTGGCTGGCCACCGTCACTCGTCTAACCCTTCATTGTTTCGTTGCTTTGAAGTCTTCCCAGAAGTGACGAAACCTGATTTTTCTGGCTCCTTCTGCCGGTCACGCAGAATTCCAATATAAAACAAACGAAAAGATATTTTGTTCCCTTTTGGTCACGATGGAATTTTGCTCTTGAATGCATTCAAAAAAGGACGAATGAAAGTTGTGTTACGAGTATGGATGAGAAGTAAATTCAGAAGAACTATTTTCTGTTTATGGCCTTCTATTAAATAGATAAATGACTCTAGTTGCACAAGTAGTGAAGTCACTGACTCAGCATGTGAAGGGAGAATTAATTTCCATTTTGTCTTGCTACTCTTTTCTCCACTTTACTGCTTGGTTCCTCTTTCCTTCGTGTGACTGGGAAACTCCAGTGAATGTATACATGTGTTGTGTAAACTTGATAGGAATTGAAAGAGGAAATTTTACGAAGAATGCAAATTTTGAGAACTTAAACACTCATGCATTTAAGCTGACAAACTTAAAGTCGAAGCCTCTGAAAAGAATTCTTTGTCAGAGATTTCATATAAAAGAAAATGAGTAATATTGTGTGATAAATTTAAAATTAAATATAACTCGTTTTTTCATCAGTGGATTAAAATGAAGCTTAATTCTCAAAACTGAAAATGCCAATTATTTTTGAATTACTTCTTTTGTTAACACGTTGACTCCGAAGTGGTACGTATGTGTACCACTTAGGTTAGGTTCTGTAATTTTTTTCAGATCCTTCTAGTGACTATGCTTACAATGTGAAGTTTTACACCAATCAGGCAATCGGAGTCAACGTGTTAAATAGTTTTCAAACACGCTTGACTTGAGTTCGCGTGTGATGCATAGCGGTGTAGGGATGCATGAGATGTGTAGAGGTCGTTCACCACCAACTGTGTAAATCTTCAGGCAGGACGTGACGAGACTCTTGGATGTTCCTTTTCTATTGTCTTAAGGAAAATGGCACACCTTCTCGTACCTTGATGTGATGAGACGCTTCTTTGTGAAGTCTTCTGTTACTTAGAACTTTTCTTTGAACTTGATTATTGAGACCAATTAAAATTTTATGCTTTTGTATAAAAGAATGCATTGGACCTTCTTGGGCTAAGAATACTGAATATTAAAAGTGCTGTATGAATTCTACACAGATACTCGTAAACTTTTCTAACTCATAAACCTACACACTTTTAGGTTATAGTGAATTTGTATTCATGTTAATCGGTATTTGACACTTGAACTTGTAACTCTTCTCGTAACCTTTTTATTTGACACCTGTACAGACTTGTAACACGCTTACAACTATTAAGGATCGCTTCTGATGAAAGTTTTATTTTCAAACTTCCACATTGATTTAAATTTGCTGGCATTTCTTATACTTTTTGCACGACTTTTCATACTTTTTAACTTGTTACCTTCGCAAAACTTTTGAAAATCCTTAGAATCCTTACTGAAAATTCTTGAATATTTTTCTTGCTTAGTTTCCTATGAGACCTAGTCTCAGTTGGGCGTCAGTATGATGAAACTGCTCCCTTATTTTCTGTATTTTGTTCAATTTTATGTGAAGCAAAAACTTTTACAAAATATAACAGGCCAAGGCAAACCAGCTACACGTAGTATAAACTTTTTAAACATCCTGTTACTCACGGCGTATTCCTTTTCGAAAAGGCTGAATGTCAGTCAGATTCCGCCTTTTTTGTGACTATGGGATACGTGTTTGATCAAAGCCCTAGTATGGTTGGTCATCATCGATGTTGCACTGAATTGACACAAGTTCTCTGTCTATTTTATTCTAGTTCAAATCCTTTGTTTGAGAAAGTAAAAGCAAACAGTTCAGTCTTGATTTTTGAATGAACATTTTGAGCACAAAATACGACTAGTTTCTTGCGCTATTACTGAGATCTTCAGATATAAGTTTCGTCTTTTCGTTTTCTTCTGCTCGTAAGTAGTGTTATTTGTATAACATTCACTCATGTTCAAAATTCCAAATGGGATTCTGAAATGGAGACATCCATGTATATTTTGAAGTTTTTTGAATTTCTTGACTTTATCAGCTGTTCAGAGAAATCTGAAAGAATTTTCGGAACATCGAATAAATTTCTTTCACTCACATTCTTGTAGAGTATCTTAGGAATATCATTTTGAGTACCCCGATGTAATCTTTTCCAGGAAACGAAGCTTTAATGTCAGCAATATATCTATATAGTGTCAACTCCAAAGTTTCGATTAACTTTTACAATGACGGAATCCTTGTCTCATAGATGTCGTATATCACAGATCGAGTTTTACCGTTTTCTTATATACATATGCTATGAAAAATTTACATTTTCAGTAGCCGAAGTTCTCAAACACGGCCATCAGCTCTCTTCACTCAACGTGCATAAGCAGTCTTCATTTTTAGCAGCGATCAATTTTTCGTGCACAAGTATAGCCTTACGCTGACCGTATTAGCTAACATTAGCCAAGAGCAAGAGTCTTCTGAGATTTCGGTTATCAATTGCGTTACCTTGTTCAGTGGTCAAACTAATAGCCGTGTCTAGAAGTCATGCACAGTATGTACTAAAACATTCACGTCGCTCTTACACGGCAACACATCACGCACCATTGCAATCCTTTCACTCCATCATTCTAACCACGCAATGCAGTTCGGTCTTATCTTTAAAGTGGATCGGGTGATATTTTTACCAATTTTCTTTACTGATAAAAACACTCATCCCGTGTTGTAGTATTATAAATACAACTTAATTGCAGTACGCAGTTTTTAGGAAGTAAAGTTTGAGTTAACGTTCTTTTCATACAAGCTCTGACATTAATATTTCTGGGACCAATTCCAGTTCATATTTTTTCTGGATACTTTCCTTCAGGCCTGATGGCCTAATGACTGTGTAAGCTCAACATTAATTGCAAGTTCTATGATTGAAAGTATATATTTATTGTAAACATTCATAGTACAGTGGATTTAATTTATTAAAAGGTGTCTCTGTCTTTCTATGGATTGCTTCAAGCTAGCACTGAAGTCTCTTGATGGGGACGTACATAGATAGCAGATAGCTATCCATGTACTACGCGTTGAAGTTCATTTGTTTCAAAATTGCACTCGTTGTATTTTGCACATGTTCTTATGGTTCCTCTGCATTTTAATTATTGAATTTAATTCTTTTGATCATTTATTTAAGATTTATAATAACTCAGTATTAAACTTGTATTTCATTTAGCGTTCATGGTGCTCATCTCTATAAGGCATTTGCTAAACGTTATGCCAGTTCCGATATTTACTGATTCGAATGTACAAGTAGAACATGCTGTCCCAGCTTCATATCTCCGTGATTTCTTCACATTACTTTGTCAGAAAATAATTCGGTAAAGATAGCAGAATATGCAACGTTATCTGAATCTTTCAATTATAAATATTAAAAAAATTAGAACGAAATAAATTCACTTTTCTGCATGATCCCAGAAGGTCTTTTTCTATGCTTACCGACAGATCATTTGCAAGTAAGACCTGGTCAAACAAGTTTTAGTGCACGTTTCGAAGTACATTGTCGCAATCAGCTCGTGAAGTTACTCGAGCTAGGTGATATGTACCAATATCAGGTCGTCCTTGAAGTCACTTTCACCGACCTCTCGACAATGCGACACCTTCATGTGAGCCTGTTTTACCTCTGATAGGTTGCAGGGTAGGTCGAATGTCTTACAGTCTTGTGACTATACAATGTCTGTAATTTTTTCGCTAATTATGGGTACTGAGATTTACTCCAGTCTTCGAAGTGTCTTGTACCTTCAAAATTACTGCTGTGTTTTCTACTACTCAAATGAGATTGCGTATTATATCTTGGGATTTAGACTTTTGTGGGTCTCTACAACTAAAATATTAACTTTTAATTTTCTTTTTTAGGTGAAGGTTAGGTTTACCATCTTCGAAAAGAGTCTTCGTAATAGTCATATGTTTAATATTTCTGAAGTCATATTTCGAATAAGAGAAAAAATAATATAGTTGGTTATAAAATTCAGGCTGTACAAGTAAATAAAGAATTCATCAGCAAGTATGCAACCTAAACCAAGACAAAGACTATGGCAGAGTCCTAGTCATCAATAGAAAAAACGTTGAAAGATTGTTGAATTTTTCATATATATTTTGTTCAATGTTTGATGCTCGACTTTGAATTCTAGAGTAGATGACTCATTTTACTTATTTTTCAGTATAAGATTCTAATTTCAGTTTCCTTTTTAGCAACTTTCCGTACCTATATAAATATATATACACAATAATTTTTTTTTTTAAGATCTTTTTATTTTTCTGGGGCTTCATTAACATTATATCATTACATAGCCCGAAATACTATATCAACACTACAGTTTATAATTCCGTACAAAAATTTAGGAGTTAAGCCATTAGTTAGTCGCTAGTATAGTAAAAGTCATTTAAATCTGAAGAAAGAATATTTGTTTACCATGAAGCAAGATCTCTTCGTCTTTTCATCATAACCTGCTATTCGTCACCCGGTATTTATTCTCCTGGAAACTCTACAGCAGCCAGTGTTGCAGCGGGAACACAGTTGAGCTGACTTATTAGTGCTATTCTGAATATATAAATATAATAACTATGAATACCTTAGTACTTTATATAATGGACACAAAGTAACCCTGTTTGAATTGTCCTCACATTGTAAAATTGTGATGATACTTTTCAAAGGGTTTGTTGTAACGTTCAATCAATTAATTTTGATTCTACGGAAAACTACCTTAGATAGTACAGAAAACTTTTCCGTGGATCTAAAAACACAGTTGATATTTCCTGTGAAGTTCTCCTAGCATTACAACAAGGCTCTGTTGGGAAACTGCGCGCCTCCAAACCGCAATGAGGACGGGCCTCGAAGTGTTGATGTCTGTGTGGAGCTCCTGACCGCCCCGCATGAGCAGTTTCTTAGCTGTAACACATGGCGTTGAAACACAGTTACCGCAAAGAAATACTAGTCACTGACAGCGCACGTGATCTATTTAGAAAATTACGTATTTCAACAGTGGAAGGGAAAGCCTATATTTTATCATATGCGAGTATAGAGTGAAGCCAACTAGTAAAATTTGGTTTCGAAAAAGACGTGAATTATCAAGTTTCATTTGAAATTCTTGCTTCGTACCTATGCATATGTCTCCCTTTCAGCAGAAATTAATTTTTTTCAACATGTGATCAACTTCGTAGGGCTGTTTTCTGCGCTTCGTTTTCACATCATACAACAGAATACAACAAAAGTTTAGCACCTACGATAGGGTGTGAAAACTTCAAAAAGTATAATGAACATCAAATGTAGATGTTCCTGGGCTGTAGTTTTCTCATGAAATAATTTCGTACACCAATCGATTAATCTTTTACTTGTACTGAAGTTAGTTCGAATATGTAAATTACCAGGGGAAAAATCACGAGAAATCCAGCATTCGGGAGAAAACCACAATTCTCCTTTTCATAACAATATCTCCAGGCGACTGATGAACACGCACAAATCATACACCTGCCATGAACTAGCTAACCTGAATTTTGCTTTCTTATCTTTGTAGCTCTAGCGAGCGCACAGTTCTCGTGTGGACCCGACGACGGCTTCTTCAGAGACCCCGTGCAATGCGACAAGTACTACGACTGCTACAGAGGAGAACAGACTGAGAAGCTATGCCCTGATGGTCTTGTGTTTGACTCTTCAGTTGGACCCCGTGTTGAGCAGTGCAACTATCCCTTCATTGTTGCATGCCCTGAAGGCGCAACCCTCCGTGAGTGTTATTTTTGTACAACTTTTTTCATTATATCACTCGGCTAAAATTTGAAATACTTAATCCACGATTAAACACTTTTTAATCAAATTGAGAGTAGATATTCTAAAAGGAAATGTACAGTGATTCAACAATCTTACAGTCTTGACTCTGAAATAAAATTCTACTTTAACTTCAAATTAGGAACGGATAATCTATCATTGTGTGTAAAAATGATGTCAGGTTTGTATCATTTTTAATCCGTTATAATAACACGTATTTCAGCTCAGCTTTGTCATATCTCATTTAGAATCTACTAAAACTGTCCCTCAAAACAAACCATTTGCATTGCTCTGTTCTTTGTTTCTCATGTAAGCCAACTTTATTGTCACCAAGTCAGAAACAGAAAAAATCACAAAATTAACACCTTTCCGTACATGAGTGAAAATTGCTTACCCCAATTTCCTATTATTATTGTACCCCCACTGACGTATACGTAAATACTTGCAGAGCCTCCCCAGCCTTCTGGTATCGAATGCCCCCGCTTGAACGGCTACTTCGAACACGAAGATCCTGCCAACTGCGACCAGTACTACGAGTGCACTAACGGGCTCGCTGTGCTCAGGACATGCGCCACTGGTCTCGTTTTCGATGAGTTCACTGGCACCTGCCAGTGGGAACACACCGGTATCAGAGGAGGATGTGGCGTCCGCGTTGGTGAGTTCAAGCAGTGTGATTGACGCAAGTAATCCATGACTTGAAAGAAGTTCAAGGCATAGAATAGCGAAGATTTACTAGGAACTGTAAGCTTGAGAAAGAATCATATACGCTTGAGTTGTTTAATTGTAAGTATTCGTACTCTGCGTAGTGCTAGAGTATGGTGCCCTCTTCAGGGTAGTCAACTATGTTAGTCGAGTTGTCAAAATTTTTCAAAGTTGAGCAGGGAAATTTCAGAGGCGGATACAATTTGACTTAATACAATTTGGCTTATCTCACTGACTCTAATTTTGAATCCTTCCCTTTGCAGAGGTCTTGGAGGACGGTTTCTCGTGCCCCAATGACACCCAAGTGCACACCAACGGTCACATCTTGGACCACGCCAGATACATCAAGCCCGACGACTGCCGTAGCTTCTACATCTGCATGGAGGGCAAATACCCAAGCGTGTCTGGATGCCCTGAGGGTACAGTCTTCAATGATCTCACCCTCAACTGCGACGATCCCTCCAATGTTCCCGGATGGTGAGACTCTCATTCCTACATAGTCTTTCCTACACAATAATGAAATAATATACATAAGAAAATTTCCAATGCTCTATGTAGTTTAAAGCTTCTTAATAAAGATGCTCCTGTTCTGTTTTCAAGATGCAACATAAAAAAGCCAATTAGTTTTTCACTGCTCTGAGTAACGATGTTATTTCAGCTTTCTGGTCTAATATGTACTTGATGAACGAGAGATATTCGTCAGATGTTGCTGACTGCCTTTCTAGAATCAGATTGTATTCTGTTTGTGGTCCCGATAATTTTTTTTTAGTGCTGAATCTTGAATGTGATAATTATTCTGGTTTCTATAAAAAAAATCCCTGATTAGGGCGAACATTCAAAAAACAATTATTCATAAATATAAGCAGTCCTTGAAATTAAATTATATCCATTTCTGAAAAAATTCGTGGTGTGCACTCAAAAGCTATGAAATGTTGAGCTACATTATTTCAGACGCATTTTGTAATGCGATATACGCTTTAAAATTCATTTTATACGCAAAGTTTGTATCTCAACATTCCTTCGGTATTTATTGCTGTAAAATTGGCAATTTTCTAAGCACTTTTTCTGTTTCGGTTAAATAACTACGCTCTTACCGGGAGACCTCGTGGCTTCATTTCCGCGTATTTTGCATTTAATTTATTGGAGAAAAACCTTTTTGTAGAAGTTTATCGCTATTGAATTCTCAATGAACTCGTCTGAAGTTCAGTGCTACTTTCACACATTCACAAGACGTGAAAGCGTAACTGGTCTCACACGCGCTGCTCCGGCGCTCGTCTTGCTTCTCGTGTGACCGAAGACGTGACTCAGAAATACGGTGCTCAAGCTGCCAGTGTTATGGATCAGCAAGCAGCTAGATAAGCTACTCATTTCAATCCTCCTATGAAAGTCCCTAGAAGGATACGTGAACAAATGGCAATTTAAAACAGAGCTTTGAATGCGTATAACTCGATGAGTTATGTTCATGTGACTATTAGCATTATAATATACGCATAGCAGTGATAGTGACTTCAGTTTTAACTTCCCACAAGATACCAATAAAAATGAGACTTCAGGAGAACTTGAAAAATTGTGCGACCGTTTGCCTCAGCAGTGAAGGTTGACATCAGGTTTCTCGACTTTGCGCTTTAACTGTTGAATTTGTACCCATATCAATGTATTATTTTTTTGTTGAGCGAAAATACGCAAATTAGACCACTTACGAACTGATGGAGTCATGACTGTTAATCAAATTCCAAAATTTTCTTTCTGTATAATAAACTAAGGCCGTTGACTGCTTTAAACCAGACGTTAATTGAGCAATCTTAGAAAATAAAATTTCGAAATAGCAGAAACTTGACGATGAAATTAACTCGAATTATTTAAAGACGAAGTTATTGTAACATTTAGATAAGAATTTCATGCAAAAACATAGTACAGATAAAGTTTCATTCAAAAGCATAGTACATGAATGTTTATGTAAATGACATTTTTTTGTGTTTGCAGTGAGAACTACTACGCAGATTCGGGCAACGCTCCCTCAGCGTAGTGTGGCATCATGCAACCATCTCGACCCCGCCCTCTCACCTCCCTTCAAAAAGCCTCCCCTCCACTCGCCCCTTTCTTATATCTGAAAAATGAAATAAGAATGGAGGCCTAACATCAGTGGAATTAATTAATTTAAGTGTGTCCAACTGCTTAACAAAATATTTTAGTTATCGAATAGACGACTTTTGCTCAAGGACCGCTAACCCGCGCGAAGCATGTCAAAATTGGGGTCTCTCTACTGTAAATATTAATTTTACTAGTGTCATTTAAGTTTACCGTAAATTTTTAAATGATTTAAAATCATTGTGAGAATTTCAAAGAACTCATGTCTGTTTAAACTGTGATTTTAGCTTACCTGTAGATCCAGCAATATAGGTACACTTGCTAACGCTCAGCACTTTGCTCTCTGTCCCAAGTTCGTCCATCGTTTGCATGCTTTTTCCCTTCCTAGATTGGGAACATTGTCATCCTTCGAGTTCTGTTTGCTCAGCGTCAATGATCGATGCCATGGCTTATGACCTGCACCGACAATTTTAGAGTTTCGCAATGCTTTTTTGAGCTTGTAGTCTGACCTTGTTCAATACTGCAGGCTTTAGGAATTATTCTTTTACTGTTTCGTACTTTCAAATAATTATATCTCTCAAATTCTTTAATTCAAGTTGAAAATGAAAATATTTATGTATTTTCCTGCGAAGTTAAGAGTCTCCCTCGCTGATTCGTACGTCGTGTTCACTTCAGCTTTCACAAATTTTAGTGTCAGTTGCCAGATCCACAAAAGGAAACAATCCCCGATTTCTGCACCCATGCTTCCGTCGCATAATTATTTCATCGAATGTTGATGATTTGTTGTTGATGCAAAGCGAAGAAACCATTGTGTTATTTTTTATTCATTCGAATGAAACATTCTTTTAAAATGACCATTGTATTCGTATCCCTTAAAAAAAATAAGAGGAATGTCGAGAACAGCTTCTACCTCAGTGTGCTGCGCAGGATGGTGATGGACGACAAGAATCATGGAGCTATTGCACAGATTCGATCACTTGAATAAGTCGCGTAAAATTTAAGTGCTGTGGAATGATAGAAAAGTTTTAAAAGTAGAGTTAAAGTGGACGGTAAAATGAAAGATATTAAAGCGTAACTCCTTTTTATTTCTCTATGATTCCAAGCCCTTTCTCAAGTTTTCTGGAAAATTGCTCGATTTTAGAACTCCGTTCCGTTCCAGTTTCTGGTCTTGAAAAATAACCTTTTTACTACATTTCTACATTTGCAGGCATCCAATACTTCTCTTTATTGCAACAAGTTTAAGGTTGGTGTTAGGTTAACCGATTTATGGTTGTTAAAACCGATAGTCTGAGATAAACTCAATATAAACGTCAATAAAGATGGGTTTAGTATGTTTAAGTTTTTGAAAATAGATATCTATGAAAATATTGCGTTAGTATTTTTGATTAAGCTAGGTGTTCATTGAATGGAGATTATGGCAAGAGGAAATAGTCGAATGGTCTGTTTTTAGGTTGAAATTCAAGTTCCATGCAGTCGGATATCAATAACTGACAGGCATAAACTACTGGTATTTCTACGAGAAACTGCTAGTATTTCTACAACCCGCGTCCGATGACCACTATTTCTGATACACTACTACCGCTACTACTACTAATACTACTACTATCCCTTGTCACACTGCAGAATATGAAGGAAACGGGAAAAGAAAATGAGTAAGAGTCACACGGACAGTCATCAATCGTTTTAATGTGAGAAAACTGCAGTTCCAAAAATGTAGGACCTTTGACTCTATAGTCTAATGCAAGACATCAACCAAGATTCAAAAGAGAAAATGTAAAATGGAACCGAGGCTTGATTCTGTGTAAATATAATTTCTCTAATGCTCTTTTTCAGAATAAACAAGAAATTCCTATGCGTAATTGAGCGGAAAAGTTATATGATCAATACCCGAAAATAATATTTTATGTTTCAAGAGACGAACCACAATAAAGTACGATGAAAGATATGTTGAGTAAATTGATAGAGTAACAGATGTAACTGAAACAGAAACTAGCGTTTTGGATGGGGTCCTGTGATGGTGGACCTCTCCTTAGCCTCGCTAAAAGAAAATCAAGAGTCAAAACGTTACTGTTTAGTTTTATAAGTCTGAAACGCACGAAATGACACATAATCGAACATAAGATATAAGAGAAACTAGTAGATGGCCTTTTAAATCGCTTGTACAGACAGCTGATCCCAAACAATAGAACGCCATGGTCATCTGTATTAGACAAAGTGGTCGCCCATGTATCTCATTTAACATAGCGATCATCAACAGGCAAAACCCAAAATGGGCGCTCCAGGAAGTAGTCTTGTGTACATTCATACGTGATCTGCTGTAAACGAGCTATGGTAAAGGCTTTGCAGCGAAGTCTGTAGTGTGTCACATAGTCTTTAGGATCTCCTAGAATGAGACAAAAAAAATGGGGAAAAGAACTGACAACTAAAGTTTCAGCATGATTAATTTTTTCAGCTGCTACCTTTAAGGATAAGACGGTATTAGGACCCTCTTGAGGAACACTAAATCCAAGGCCTGCGTAGACCAGAGCAATCTTTATCTCTGTTATTTATCTCTGTTTAGTCGTTTTCAATTTCTTTGGCTTAACACTACTATTCTGGAAATGAATTTTACAAAAGCTGAATTAATTTGCAGTCACTTCACAGCTTAAAACTCTTATTAATGAAACGTTTCCTCAAGAAATATTTTCTTAGGATTGTAGCTGACAAAAATATTTTCTCAGGGCATTTATCTGACAGCGTGCCTACTTGAAATTTTGAACTATGCTTTCAGACACAGCGATGAGTGCAAGTATTTGACATCACAGAAAAAGTCAAATGTTTCTTAGTTCCAGGACGATAATCCGTCAACGTCACTTTGTTTACCAACATTTCAGATAGCCAAATCGTGCCTCGAGCTGATTCAACATTTGTTCCATTTGATTGAACGAAAGTTTTGGAGTGCTTTTTTTAGTTGTATGTACAAAAAGATGATATGAGTATAGTACATAGTTGTTAGAGAACGCTGCAAAGCTGGATAGACAAAGTGAAAAAAGTGTCACGAAAAGTTGCTGGCTTGAGAAGACGTGAGTGAAACTAATGTGAACGTATCTAGCACGATATGGAGCTAAAGGTTCTATGCTTTCATTTCACACCTATGAATAGTGGTGTACATTTATTTACTAATGTCTATACATAGTTAGATTTAAGTTGGCGTTTTTTCACGTTTCATCTATGTATTTGCGCAGCATCAGTAGTGGTCTTGTTATTTTTCGCTTTCCCGTCGTCTAGCGTTCAAGTATTTTCGACTTGTTTCACTAAGTTTGTTTTTTCTCTTCTATAAGTGCATGACAAAGGCTCTACCATGTTTCCTGAATTCTAACGGAATCCGCCGCTCACAAGCTCCAGAAAAGAGTTAGTTTTTTGTGACTAACACACTATCAAGCAAGCTCGTGTTTTGTGGGACTTTAATATGACCACAGGAAGAAGCAACTGGACAATTGAGATTTACAGGGAAACCTAATTTCTATTTTTCACTATTCAAAAACACAAGATTAATCTTGCGCCTTTGTACAAACAGCCCCAACATGTAGAGGCATAAACTTTATAAGAATACCGAATTTCTAGACGTTCTCATATTTTTATTTTTTATTGATTGGTTGACATAAATAAGCAAGCGGTTACTTTTTCTATGTTGCATAAATCCTTTATTTTGTATGGAAGACAACTGTATAAGATTTCCTCCCCGGTTGACTGTGATCGAAGGATATGCTACGTAAAGCAGATTCGGCATCATTATAAACCTCTTTCAGTTCAAATGTTAGGTAAATTCCTGCTTCCTGCGATTGGCTGGTCAACATTAGTATGGTTTAGCAGCAGTAACGACAATCGCTGAAGTGCAAAATGCTACACCATTTATTGAGTTCTGGATGCAATATCATGTTGCACATTACTTTGTTCACCGTAAGCGTGATACCTGCAGAGTTAGGAGGGTTCCGTGAGACCCCGTGGCGGTAGGGAGCATGGAATACAAGTTCTGTTCCTTGCAAAATTCTATTTGAAGAATAGAATTCTGTTTTTTGCTTTCAACTCAATTTTAGCATTTTGATGAAGTTGTTTAGTGGATGAGTGCTCTTTCATAAAGAAATAATGTGTACATCACAAATTCACTTGAAGTACAAAAAGAAAAAAGAAAGCTACCAGAAGCAGGTACAGGGTAGCGCATAAGTAACGCACCCTTTTAAAAAATTAATAATAAATAAACTATGAAAGGTATAACGATGGAGATGATTGCAAACGATGGAGGAACTCTTAAAGTTTATTTACATGTCGTATCCTGTCTGCAGATACCCAGTGTATATTGCGGTAATACTTTATTTATTATTAATTTTTTAAAAGGGTGCGTTACTTATGCACCACCCTGTATAATTGTGTAGCCCTGCTACAGAGACCTAATTTCGTTTTCTATGAAAATCCAGGATTGCATGCACTGTTCAAGCAGAAATGCAGCAGGTAACTGGACCAGGTGGTTGTTCACTCCAGTCGGCGCTGAGCTGTCGTGCAAAGCACAGGAAGATGTGGACGGTCATATTTGCAATTTTGGCCTTCGCCTTTCCAGGTAAGTTACGAATATGTGTTATTCTAAATGTGACTACATTGAATTTCTTGTTATACTTAAGTTGTTGCATCTAAAACAATTTGGGAATCAAACTATGTATATATTCTTAATATAGGGCTATAATGATCGAGGAGACTGGATGAACTCAAGGTTTTCTAGCGAGTTTCCCTCTGCTTTTAACTTCAAGGATAATGGGTCGTTTTTGGTCTGGCTACCGATACACTCTCTCGTGTGTCGACATTATAGCAGCAGAATTATATTTTCAGTAAATTTTGAAGTTTGAATTTTTTAGCTGATTTCAGTTTTAGCTTTAAAATGTCCAACAACCATCAGAACTTGAACGAACGCACGACACTAACTTCTATGTTAGGTCATTTGTTAATACGCTTGCATTTGTTCACTATTAAAATTTATTACGTACTTGCCTATGAGAAATCTACTCTCTAGTTTCATTTTTCACTTCAGTTTGAGGTAGAATTTTCCCAGTTATACTGCTCTATAAATAATTAGGTTTAAATATGTTTAATTTT
The DNA here is from genome assembly GCA_006783055.1 of Trinorchestia longiramus. NCBI lineage: Eukaryota > Metazoa > Arthropoda > Malacostraca > Amphipoda > Talitridae > Trinorchestia > Trinorchestia longiramus. The sequence goes on from VCRD01000747.1 coordinate 197,116, forward strand.
CAGACGAATGCATGAAAATTAGTTTCAATCTTCGTTTCCATGCATTCCTCACTACTATTAAAAAGTATTATTGTCCATCAAATTTTTTAATCATGATAGATGTATGAAATCTGATACTGATCACATCAGTAGACAGCAAATCTGATATCAAATGACAAAATTATCATAGCTCTTGAACGCATGACTTTCATATTGCCATCTCGAAATAATACAAAAATGAATAATTGTAGTTGAACACAAATGACTTTATGTTTTGTAAACAATGTCGAACACAATCGAGTTCGAGCAATAAAGCAAAGAAAATGAATTACACGAATTGTAAAAAAAGAAAACTTCACCTGAAATTATTTTTCGCCCCGTGGAATTATAATTGTACTCCCATCTGGTACATCGAGGAGCAAAAAATAATATATTCATGCAATTCGATGTGGAAAAGCTTAAGCACTAAGTCTTGTGTCCCCCAACACGTGGACTTTCTCTCCCTGTCTTGAAACTATTTCATTCATAATGCACACTGACAACCGAAGTCGATTTTCTAAAAATGATCGTGTTGGTTTTGTTATTTCATTTTAAAATTCTGGAGTTACTTGCGCTTATTTTATTGTGTTATGAGCGCGTCTAATTTTTTATTAGCAGACCATTTGTGCAAACGTCTAATTTTTTCGTTCGGTGTCACCAGCTCTCTTCTTACATGAAGAAAGAGAAACCATTGCATTGGCTTGTTGATAACAATTTTTTTGTGAAGTATGATTTCCTCTAATTTTAATAGCGTGGTTACAATTGATTACAGAATCCTGTACCTCAATTGAATTTTATAAATTTTTCTAAATAGAATTTCCGATAAGATTGCGAAATAAATCGTTTTCGATACGAAATTGAAAATGGCGATTATCATTTAGGTCACCAGCAACTACGGAAAATTATCAGAACTGAAGCAATTTTAAGGTCTTGTTTCTCTGTGGCAATGATCGAAATGTTCCCACAATTATCTGCAATTTGTTAGACTGCTTCATTGTAAGAACAATCATTCATTTGGCCTTAAGGAAAGCTGATTAATCTGGAACGAATTAGGATCTTTACAAGAGATTTTTTGAGGTTATCTGTATGTTAAAGTACACCTTTCATTTTTCCTTCGTAAAATGTAATTGCATCGCTAAAATTTCTTCATAAGTGTCAAGTTTTATTGTCGTCTGTACTTACAACTTGCAGTAAAGTTTCTACACTTTATCCTCAATTATCATCCAAGGGAATGCCAGCTTTATTTGGATCTCTGTCTCATAATCTTAAGGATCTACGCTTCCTGGATTGGATGCTGCACCTGACCCCTTCTCTACCATGTTCTTCATTCAAGGCTTATTGCAATTAAAACGCTGCTTCATCGTTCGTGTAATTTGTACTAGAAGATTGCACACTCTTCGCACTTTAAAAATTCAATCTTAGAGAACATACAATTACTTTCAGAGTGAAAAATATCAGTATAAAATCTACTAGATTTTCAACGCAAAATAATTGTACGAAAACTGATCAGAATTTCCTTTATTTTTTTGCACCTGATTAGAAACTTAACTCTGTAATGTAAAGGGTTGTTTATCATTCTCTTATTTCAGAGAGCTTACACACAGTAAAAATTTCCCATGTCAGAGAGCCATCGCAATACATTTTAGCCTCTTCAGCCGAAAGAAAGGTGGTTTTGCAAAATTGTTCCCACAGCGAGATCTTTGACAGATTTTGTTGACCCATAATACATGTTTAAATCAAATTGCAATGGCACGCGCTTTTTTGCGGAAGTTTACACGTGTACTGTTCGTTAACCTCACTCCTTAAATAACCGTACGCCGTCGTGTAAAAAAATATAGTGGGATGATTAAAGTATTTAACTTGAAAATCATCCGTTTGCAACCCCAACGATAAATACGTTGCTGCTTTTTAATTCATAGTTATGTTTGATACCCGCGGTTTTCAATCAATGCTTTATCGATGATGACATTAACGCCCAGTCCTGACTAGAACAGCTGGAACAAATCTGATCGAATTAAATTTGTCACAATTCCATGAATAATGTTCAATGATAACTGGAACGAATCAAGGTGATGGTTATTTTGTTATAATTAACGCGCAAACTAATTAATTCATGTTATTTAGTTTCATGACTTTAGTTCATTACTTGCTTCAAAAGACTATACGGAGTCAAATAGTACAGGCTTTTGAGAAGATCACTCATCAAGCTTTCCATACGCATCAAAATGACTTAAATTAAGAAAAACAGAAAATATTTCGTGACTCATCTAAAATCTTCCTCATAGAGTATTTTTTTACGCAAGCTGGAGTCTAAATTGGCTCTGAACGAATGGCAGGCGTAATATGATGGGGAAAAGATTAGTGAAATTTCTCTTTGTGTTGCGGCACAGCGGGTTTTCTAAAATTATAATGGTGAGTAATTAACTGAACTCTACAGGGCTAAAAATAATTCTCTTGGTCAGTGACCGCCCTGAAGCAGAGTGAACATTCACCAGAAATCTTGTTGTATAGTTTCCACTCGCGAATGCTTCTCTTTAGCAGTTTATCACACAATAACTTATTAAACGGTGAAGCACATATGGAGCACGTGAGATTAAATAATCATTGTATATTTTAGTGTGCAAACCCGAACTAAATGAATATTTATGAAGGATTTATTTAGATATCATCAAAGCTGCTTAATGAGAGGCATCTACCAGGCAGTAATGCAGATACCATCTGATACTGCGGGAGTTATGAATTAAAACTTCTACTTTAGTTTCCGCTAAAGAAAAATGCAGTACTTATGAATGTAAAATACTACCTCAGGAAAAAGCTTTATAGTTAGTGTTATAACTCCCTATTTGAAGGTTACTTTTGCTATTTGTTTGGTAATGAGATTCTGAAATATAGAATTCATATTTCTAATGAGTTGAATCAAAGTTCGCTTATTGTTCAAGGTTTATGCATCGATAATTGTAAAAGTCATGGTGATATTGCATCATCTCTATTTCTACTAGCCATTCCAAACAAACCATGCGAGGCAATATGTAATACACACGAGTATATACGTGATTAAGTTGTTCTAATTGGTTTATAAATTTGTTTATTCGTTAACCCGTAACTTTCAAATGCAATCTTACGTTATAACAAATTATTTCTCATAGGGGAATTTGCCGTTGAAGAACAGTAGAGAACCCGCTGGCCAAGCAGTGAGTGCAGTGGCAGGAAATTCTTCAAATGCTTGATTATGAAAATATCAGTGCATGAATCAATACATAAGGCTCATACGCAATTCACTTAAATTAATTACACGTGTTCTATGCAACCCCAATGTTGCTACCAACCTAAGGAAGGTCATATGCGCTGAACTTCAATAGGAAAGTGGAAAGATCCGCTGGGACGTAAAGATTTGCCGGAAGAAATGGCAAGGTATAGTTTGTAGGAAGTCACAGAAGACTTAGTTTGTCGGAAGTGTTGTCTCAGCAATTGCTTTGTTAGCTGATTATTCTTGAATACTTTTGCCTTCACTCACAAAGAAGTGGTGCTTGCTTGTATTCATAAATGGTGATAAACGTTGTCATTTTTTCCCAGAACATATTTTTCCGTCTGTAGTCGGTATTGAATGTAGCGAGTCTTAATGTCTTAGCATTATTCCTTGCATTTAACTTCATTTACCTCCCCATTAAATTTTTTAATCAAACATACAATATTCATGCTCATCAATATAGGAATGTAGGAATGAATTATTTACGGATTATTTCTTGGGAATGAGTTTATTGAGTTTTAACTCCAGAAACACACTTCACGGGCATCATTTTATCATTTTATTGAATTAACTCTCATCCCTTGCCAAGCTGAAGATTAAAACGATCTTCTCAATGCAAAGCGTGCGTATTGTACTTCTTTCATGCTTCATGTACGTAGCCGTGCTCGAAAAATCTGACAGGGGCAACCTCAAGTAACCGGGATCGAGGTCAATTCAAACTGTGACCACAACAGTTTTGGCAATCTTTGTAGACTCTTGAAAATTAAGAATTTGTGTGTTACAAATTTCGTGGAACAAAACTTCTGTGCTGTGTCTGCATCTTTAAGAAGGTATAGATTGAGTCGTAAGATATTAGTGATTTCTTTCCTTCATTTCTGTAATAATAGATACAATAATCTAGCTTGAATTTTGGGAGCAAGATTCTGCTTATGATGATGTACATCAAACTAGTCTTCCAGTAAACAATAAGATTTTAAAAAATACATGATATCAGGTCCCTACCCCTATGAATTAAATAATACTATTCTTTATTTTAGGATGCGACTAGTCATGCCTTTTTGCCTATTCTTCCCTATCTAACTATAACTATTCGTGACTGTTTCTTAACTTTGAGATATTACACTCTGCTTTTTCTGACCTACGCAAGATTTTGAATTGTCATCCAACTCAGTGAATCAGAAAAATCGTGACTGGAAAAAGTCTTACAAGAGATGTGCGACGAACGCTCCTTTCACTGCACCTGCAACGACCGTCGTGTTCTTAGTGAAAGTGATTGTTTATGCATTCGCAATTTCTGGTTTAATTTTGTACAGTCCGTTACTGAGAATTATTGCGTTTTGTGTTTCAATTAAGATGCTTGGTGTTAAGTTCTCTTGCTCTCACGGTTTGCTACAGAAATACTCCGAACTTTATAACTAACTATAATATTTATAACATGTTTAGTTGCTACTATCAGTGGAATGGCTGTTGAAATAAAAATGAAGAAGAGCTCATTACATTTACGTGCTTGGGTCTGCTAGTATCATATAGGCAATTCATTTTGCAATATTTATTTTCTCTAATTTTAATAATGAGCAAAACACATCCCCCATAAAACTAGTCAGAATGAAATATGGATTTTTCTGCGAATAGATAAGATATATTTATCACAAATAACAGAAGTGAATGGAAATTTGTTGAAAAATATATATGAGAACACAAATAATTTCACATTTTAGCTTTATGCGTTATAATTTATCTACAGAACTAAATTGACGTTCAATTTTTAGAACTGAAGTTTTTTTACGAATTTATTCAGAATTAATTTCACTTCACGTTTCTGATGAGACGACGACCGTGTAACTATCTGGCTAAAACTAAAAGACAATAATTATGTCCCAGTGGCTCGTGAAAAAAAGTAAGATTGCAGCTAATGTTTTCCAAGATCAACATTCTCTCAAGAGTTAACAAAAACTACCTAAAGTTTGAAAACAATTTAAGAATCAACGAAGCGAAACTAAAAACTCATGTCCGAGATACCAGCAGCATCTAAGAATCTAAGTTGTGTTCGAATGAAAAGAAAGCTGAGAAATACCTTGAGCACTCAGAACCTCAGGATGTCTTAGAAATAACGTATTAGATCTTTGGTATCGTTCAGTATAGCTTTGAAATATTTAACACTATGTAAATACTTTAAATATTTGTTTAGTTGGCTCTGGCTTTCATTTGTAAGGATTCTAAAGTTATTTATATGAAAAAATTATTCCTATGCTATCTTGTACAATCTTGATCGCCCTAGGAACATTTGAAGATAGTTTGTACTAATTCTTTTCTCTTTCATTCTCTATTCAATTTCAATATTTCTCTATTCTTGTTGGCCCAAACCACCTGATTAAAGCAATGAAGACTATAAAAACTTATGTGCTACTTATTTTCAATAATCATCCGAGAGAAATTCATTACATTGAATGTACAGTGTCTGTACATTACATTATATGTACAGACGGTACAGTGTACTCATTTTCATGGTGTGCTCGTTTTCTGCGTAGTAAACCATGTAACCTAACGCTTTCAATTCTGTTAATTTCATTTATATTCGATTTAAGCATTTTATTTAACTATTTAAGAAGAAGTTCCACAAGAAGGATTATTGTTTTATCTTATGTGCATTCACGTTTTCTCCAAAAAGCATGACGACTGCACAGAACCTTTTTCATTTATTTTTTCTTTAGTAAGCCGAGAACTTTCATTTCTTTCACTTTTCAATTTCTGAATAATATTTTCTATTGTGCACATTTGAAGGAAATTATACCTTAGCATTTAGTCTTTGCTCCCATTTATTTATCACACCAGCTTTTCCTGGACTCGGTTTAGCTCTGAAAAATTCAGTCAGTTTTCGTTATGGAAGTACAGAGTTCTCATGTGCTTTGTGCAGTTTTGTAATACGGTGAAATCTATTCACTGTACGAGTGTTGTATGTCTATAGTGCTAGCATTACTGTATTAAAACTTTTTTAACAGCATAAAAATGTCTCATTTAATAATGTTTTTGTGAGAATCTCATGTGTTACAGTAATTACACATCCCCAGCATTCACACCTTAGTTTTGTAGTTGACTAGTTCTGTAGTAAATGCTTACAATTACTCTCCCGTATTTCACACAAGAGTAATTTGTTAAATGCTGGCGCCTGTTGATTTAGTTTTTACAGCTCTTGCGCTTTTTATGTGATATTGTGCAACGCGTGCCCTGTTAATCCTGTTTTTCCATTATGCTTGCGCCTTTGATCAGATGTTCCCACAGCGCTTGCCTTCCTCTCATGGTTCTATTTTCATAGAACGCTCGCTCTTCAACGTATTTAATTAGCATTACGCCGTTTCGTTTCGTTTTCGTGCAACGCACCGCCTTTGTTCATCTTGGTGCCGTCTTTGCACAGAGCTTGCACCGTTTTTCTAGCGTATGTTCCGTGTGTGGAGCACTGACTGTCCAAGGTGAACAGCTCGGCCAAAGCTCCATCTTGGAACCTTCGACCCGCCCTGCTGGGCTGCTCCAGGCGGCCGCGCGTTGCACTCGCTCAGCTAACTCCGCCCGGCGTGTTTAAAAATGATCGTAGACTTGCGTTTGCAAGGTGAAATTGTTGAAAAACTCAGCCTACTTCATGCTGCCCTCACCACAGAAGTATACTAGACGTTGATATGAAGGTCATTTCTGAGGAAAGGCAGTTTTATGGAAACTTTTTTACCACGTGAAAGGGTTTGACGATTATGATGTACATCATCACACTGTACCAAGTAGAGCTCACACATGCATATGTGATATAATTAAACTCCTCTGGCAATTCTGGGCAGAAGCTACCGAATGGTTTTCGCAGTTCGTTTTGCAGTGTTGCAAACTAATTTTGATCTTTACCATCCGATTTATAACATCCAGTTTTGAGGTATAGCATTCAACGACTATAAAAACGTTGCTCTGAATGGCTAGTGATTTAATTTTAGATATTTTATTTGCGAAGTGATGGATCCTTCGTTACTGACTTGGTGAATACAACATTCTATGATAAGACCAATAATCCTTGATATGTTCCATGAAATCCGCACTCGCCAAATCCCCACGATGTAAAACGCGAGCTTGTGCCTGGACACGACAAAGTATCGCTCATTTGGTTTGTAGAAATAGAGAACAACATGAAATGCTCCTGCTGGGAATTATTTAATTTGAATTCTGTTGTTTATATCAAACTGTCAATTTGCAATATGTGAAGGAATTATAGAAATTCTTCTTTTTATTCATTGAGAATAATTAAGTTCAAGCAAATGCACCATTTCAGTGATGTACTCCAGTTTCACTACTTCCATAAAATCCACTAGAAGTCACCCGAAAGCATATAAGGCGAACAGTTATAGTATAAGAGAATCACTATGAGCATCACTATGATGCTACCCATTACAATATTTAATTCCCTTTACGCATAATGAATGAAATGGACTAGGAAATCACTGATAATGAAATGGACTAGGAAATCACTGGAATATTGATACCCATAGCTAAAGCGACGGTCTTTCATTGTTTTTGAGAATATTCATGCCCCAATTTTATATTCATTACGGTTACATGAATATCATCAAGATATTCTGATATACTGTTAGGCCAATATCATCAAAATATTCAGCGACTGACGTAACAATCTTGTTTGCTTAACAATTGATTCACATCGTCATGTATGAACTTTCATCGTCTCTCATAAGCGATAAATATCTTATGCGATATGCCTTACAAATTGGTATGAAGCTTCACAAAATTACTGTTTCCCATGCAGCTTTTGCGTTTCTACCTTCATTCACAGTTTTCGTATCATTTTCTAGTATTGCGTAGACCATCTATTTTAGCAATTTCCATATGTATCGGTTTTTGCTGAAAAAACTTCTGATTGTTTTATCAGTTTTTTGTTTTGTAAAACATAAACTGAAAATTCTTAAAATTTACATTAGGTAAATTTTAGGTTCTGGCTGATCCCGTCAATACCATTCATTTCAGCTTCCAATCTTAAGTGAAAAGGTTGTGGGCATTTTCTGTATAATGATTGTTAAAGTGATAGCTGCCTTCATAAATTATTTGAATGAAATGGAACATTTTAAAAAATTTGAAGACTCATAGGTAGAAGAGACTACTAGAAATTCCTGGTCAAATTAGTTGCTTTCACCAAAGCAAGATTCAAGGCCATAACGATTGCATCAGTTTTCTAACGAGCCTCGTTCTCTTCTGAAACATTTTAATTCTAATTCCCCAGACATCGTTTAAAAAATTCCTTAACATCAAAGCTTCCAAGGATTGTGCTTTCAACAGTAGTCCTTGATTCTGTGTGCCCTCGAAATCTACACTACCAGGGCCTCACGTAAATGTACGTGTTTTAAGTGGCGTGATAATGTCTGCAATAGATCCTCATTACTTCGTATATTCGTATGGATGTGCTCATATTACTTAGTGTCAGCACGAGACATTAGCTAATTACTCGTATATAATATGAAGGCATGTTGTCGTACTCAAGAGTATAGAAGGAACTGAAGCAAAGTAACTCAACCATCCATTTCACAGTGCGAAACATGAACTGTATAAAGTTAATGTATTATTGATGTGTTTTGGTGACTGAATTATATGAACTCAAGATACCATTGTTGTGTTTTAGTGCATTGTAGGAAGTCAAGATACCATCGGTGCGTTTTGGTGCATTTTATGAATTAAAGGTTCCATTAATGTATTTTAGTGGATGAATTATATGAAGTGAAGATACCATTGATGTGTTTTGGTGCATTGCATGAAGTCAAGGTATCATTAATGTATTTTGGTGGATGTATATATGAAGTGAAGATACCATTGATGTGTCATGGTAGGTGAGGCAGCCAAGCTGGGAGGAGTTACCGACCAGCAGGTGGCCGAGACTCGCTATGATGCCATCTCCAGGTGCCCTGAAGACTACGGACTCCAGACCTACCCTCATCCTGACTCCTGCCACTCGGTGAGTCCCACTCTGTCACTCGGTGAGTCCCACTCTGTCACTCGGTGAGTCCCACTCCTGCGTTGTTATAACATCGTAGAACATACAATAAATTACTACAGCTCTACTTTTTCATTATGAGGAGTTTCTGCACCTCGTTGTAGAAACAACCCTTCTTCATTCACTGTTAAACTAAGCGTAGTCTGTTCCAACAATACAGCATTTTCTTAACCCACGTATCATCTGCTCCACCAACACTGAAATGAATCAACCCCTAGACTGTTAAACTAAGCGAAGTCTGTTCCAACAATACAGCATTTTCTTAACCCACGCATCATCTGCTCCACCAACACTGAAATAAATCAACCCCTTGATTCTCAACGACCTCTACCTCACCCCCGCAGTACTACAAGTGCGCTAACGGAACTCTAACGGAGGAGCTATGTGAGCACGGACTCCTGTACGACGGGAAAGGCAACGTGTTCGACAACTGCAACTATCACTGGGCCGTCAACTGTGAAGGAAGATATTCTGATGGTGAGATCACAGTCTCTCTGATTGTATCATGTGTTTTGTGTCACGTTTTTCGTCACTTTTAGAAGTAAACGAGAAGGTATTCGTATTCAATTTAGTCATTTTTAGATAACTGTAAGAAAAAAGAGCGGTTCAAATGTTCAGTGAGAATTAAGATTTACATATTAACTTTGGGAAACCAAACTATAATTGCACGTATATTCTAGCATGACGTTTATTGCACAGAAACGTAAATTATTGTCAACTATGTACAGTTGATATTTTTTATTTAAATTTGTAAATGAATTGAGAGATAATCTAACATTCAATGATAGGTACTTTATTTTGCTAAAAGAATTCGTTCCAAGAGCCAACGCACTCTGACGGCATTGTTAGTTTTTGGTGTCATGGATAAATGCTTGGCATTCATGACAATGTTTATTGATTGTGCTCGATACTTTCGTTTCAATAGTTTACCTATGGTGCAACTCTTACAATCAGTCGTGCCTAGACGTGTTCCTGCACTCAAAATGACACAAGTTTTACAAGTTGTTGGTATTTTTTTCGGCCTTCCCAAACATGTCTTGTGACTAGTCTTGAAGAGTTTATACGCGTCTACGATATTCAATATTTTTTTTACTCAACAGTCCATTGTAATCTGCAGTTTAAGACTGATATTTTACTCATCTATACTGTTTCCATCTGCAGTTTAGTCATGTATGAACTTTTCTAAATACACTCCACTAAACCACTCGTATTTAATGAGTTCGGCTACTATACTTGATCCAAAATTTATTGACCCACATACTTTCCCCGTTCTTGAGTTATTTTACTCCAAATCTAATCCCTCATTGTGTTGTGCCGTCGAATAACTCACTTAATTTAAACTAGTCTTGTGAACCTCCCTCTGAACAGTATTTAATCCTGTACTTCCCTCGTCAGTTGTGCCCCACACTTCGGGCCCGTGCGAGTATGACTTCGGCATCTTCGCTGCTGGAGCGTGCGAGACGTACTACACAAAATGCGAGTACGGGCAGCCCGTGGATTACCCGTGCACCCCAGGCCTTGCTTACGATGAGAGAATTCACGCCTGCAACTGGCCTGACCTCATGCTGGAGACCTGCAACCCTGAACGTAAGTTTACTTATCTTGCAAACTTTGCGGCTGCCAATTGAATAGCATAGAATGAGGCGATAGGAACGAGCCTTTTAGCCCGTTCTTGGATCGGTACCCAAGTCACATCTATAGCAAATAGGCATTGCAATGCTCAAATTTTGTTAAAATATTTTATTATTGGACCATGCATCTATCAATGTAAGTCACAAACGATGTCATTTAAGTGAAATTATTTAAATTTAAACTTTAACCTTTAGTGGAAAAAAAATTCTCACGGCAAGTAGCAGTTTTGATTATTAGTCGAAAATATTCCTACATATTTTTGAAAATTGGAATAGTGTCACTTTTCTTAAGTTCTTCTTAAGAATAATTGTAGATGAAATATATGCTGAATAACTGTCAACTATTATGTTCATGGGAATCCTTGTTTTGATATGCGCCAACAAAACTTAAAAAAATGAATAATCATGTACATGAGCAAAATTATTCTGTTTGAATTATGTTGTCCTTGGAGTCATAGATCATACGAGTGAAATTAAACGTACAATTTTAAGTAGAAACGTAAATAGCAGCTTTCAAAGAGAAAAATTTCCAAGCTTTTGCCTCAATTTATCTTCAGGTAGCCGAACAATAAAGCAAAGTTCACCCACCGAAATGGTGCTTGGTGGTATACCATACAGCCTCGCTAATTACATGCTAGAGGAGTACATTTTCTTATGCTTACTTATTATAATAAAACTTGATAAATATTTTGCTTTCACTCCATAGACTTACATATGTTGTTCTCAGAAACATATATCACAAGAGTTGCGCAGAACTTTGTTCTGTTTTTATTCGAGTAATGAGTTGTGTTTAGTCAATATTCTTTGCACTGCATCGTAGTTTGCAAGCGGGTGCATTTCTGCCTAACCATAATCTCCTTTCACAATCTCTGATATCCTAAACTCTTGCAGAGGTGGTCGGGTTTTCCTGTCCTGACTACATCGACCCCAAGTCTTTGTCAGCGAAGTTCATCCCCTTCCCACGCTTTTCCTCCGGAGAGTGCAGCTCTTACGTCATCTGCGTAGAGGGCTACCCTCGTCGTATTGGCTGCGGAGACTACCAAGTCTTCGATGAAGACACGCTCTCGTGTCAGGACCCTGAATACGTTCCCAAGTGGTGGGTTGTATTTTCGTCTACGTAATTCCCGGTGCATTTTTTCCGAATAATTATGAAATATAGTCAGTTTTAAACAAATTTGTAACCCGGTGCTTTAAGCATTATTTGCAACCAGCAAGTACCCGTTAATTTTAACCACGATTTCGCAGTAGACATTTTGAACAGTCCGTCCTTTTTCAGTTGACCAAACTATTCAGTACAATGGCGTAAAACGATTATCTCCTTTAGGCGTAGCTATCATCCCCATAAGGTTTTACCAGAACGAACTTGAAAATAGTGCATATAATTATTGATTCTATTTCTAGTACGTTTAGTCAGATTTTCAAATCCGTACCGAACATACATACTCCTAAATTAGTTTAATTTTAACAAAAGTAGAAATAGTATTGAGAAAATCTATCCTTTTGCGTCTACTAAATCAACTAGTAGTCATTGAAACTGGATTTAACTCAATTCTAATTCTGGAAATAAATAGAAATGTGTACTTTTATAACAAAGAGGAGAGGTGGCACAATGCATGTATGTTTTAAGAATAATTGACGCCTTACTGCGTCTTCCCTGGCACACAACACATAATGTCCACATTTAAATAACCCTCATGCTTGGAGCCCTGTGTATTTCTTCATTGTTGCCCTTTGCCTCCCTCTTATTGAAGTTGCATAACAGTCTCCGTAGAATCGGTGTTTCGTTTCCTCATTTCCTAAAAACAGGAAACGCTGCAGCATCAAAAAATTTTTTTATATATGAAGTTATTTCTTAATACGAGCTGTTGAAAGCAAGTTGTTGGTATGCAACATGCAAACAGCGAAAATATTGGGGTACATTCAATCACTCTAATTCTTTAGAAATATTACTAATTTCCATAAGTTCTATCGAAAGTGAGGCTCTCGAAAACGATATAATTTATCTTCAGTCAGTCTCATATTGTGCTTCATCGGTAAAAACAACGCTAACCTTTTTGAATAAATTAAAATTAGTTAATAATTATATATATGTATATATATATACATAACATGAGAAACACAAGCAATACGAAATTGTTTGCGTCCAGTCATAGGTAATGTGTACTCTGATTTTTTTAATTGATTTGATAAGATTTTTGATATGGTTTATTCTGTTTTTTTTCAGTCGGAAGTGAGGGAGAACTCAAGGGTATCCACGCCCTGTGGACTAAAGCCTACGCTCACGTAGGCCTCGCTCACACGGACGACACTCCAAAATTTACTAATCTTGACCGCGTTCTTGTATTTTCTTATAATTGTTTGTCTGATAAGTAATTTCTATGCTGTTGTATTAACAGTAGATTAATTTACTTTGGGTACCATAAACGAGGTGTAAAAAATGTGTAGTTGAAACATGTGTGTATATCATGACGTGTGATGTGAATATTTCAAAGTATAAAAGATTTCGTTTTGAAGTCGTAAAACCTTATAACAGTGAAAAAATAAACAAAAAAATTGACTTCATTCTTTTCTGTACGAAAGAGATACGAAGGTTTCTCACTTCTCAGTGTAATTTTTTAAACATAACGAATTAAAAATGCAAAAATATTTATCAAGCAAAGAAAATCCCATAACAGTCACGAAAATAGAACTAAAATATTTCTGGTAAAAATGGCGTCGAAATATTTTTTAAGAAAACTCGGTTTCTGATTAACAGGAATCGGATAAAAATATACAAAAAACATGAAAGAGCAGTAAACTTATAAAAAAAATCGAGAGTTCTACTTTTTATGTAACATATATGTATATCATAAGATAAAGAATTTATAAAACCCCATAACAGTAACAGAAAACAGTTGTAGATTGAGAAGACTCTACGGCCCTAATAAAATAAATAGAGCATAAAAAGTATGAAAGTATTTTAATGAGTATTATGAAATACTTGAAAAATATTTCACCAAATTTTAATAAAAAATTAAAAATTAATAAAATCTGAATTTTTAAATTTGTTGTCAATATCTAATCAAAGTGATGTATTTTCTACGTGCCACATTTACTTACCTCAGTTTTTTGAAATCTGCAATTCTTTCATAGGAACATATCACATCGCGTCGCTTCAGAGACAACATGGAATCATAAATCACTTTGTTAACAATTCGATTAAAATATTTGAATTCCATTGTAAATTTCTTTACCCTCTGTTTATTATTTTGCGGAAGTAAATTACTGAAAAATTTGTACCTGTCTATGGCCTTTTAATAGCCCAGACATATTCTGACTGACTTCCATTTATATTCCTATAAGCAGGTCCGAGACGTATCTGATAAAATTTTTAAGGACACATATTAATTTTTTCAATGATATTTTTAGATTGGGTAATGTGGGTACGCAGGGAAGTAAAATTATGGCAAAAACCAACATGGGTGCAATACATGAACTTTCCGTTTGAATGTTAATTGCATTATTTGGCATCCCAGCAAAAAAGTGCAGAGCTGAAGCCTAAGAAACGAAGGTTCTTGAGATATTTGTCAATATTTCTTAGGCATTTAAATTAAAGATAAGTCAGTCTCATCTGCATTGTCACACACAACAATAAGTGACATCAGGACAATGGTAACACCGAGTATTAAAAGAAGAAATTACTTTGTATTAGTTTCGTTATCAAAATTTATAAAGCTGTTTTATGAGCAGTTAAATTCATTGTATTTCTTGTTATAAGATATGTGTTTGAAAGATGGAAGAGCAGAGGATATCAAATGTTATTATCCGTTGTTGCAAGTGAATATAAATGGCTTTAACCGTGTGAGTCCAGAATAGTCGTACACATAATTTACAGAATTTTGTCAAAACTTTATCAACTGTAATATTTACACTTGAATTTGAATGTAAAAAGTTTCAGAGATCAATTTTAACAAATAAGCTTTAGAAACGGGACATCTTTCACACGTCTAAAAAAAGGATGATGATTCTAAGACAAAATTGAACTGGGACTGTGATGTTTCCAGTGCCGATGGTTAAATCTGCATACACGAGACTCTACTTCTATTCGTTCCACTCGCATTACAGTGGTGAAGTTTATCCTGTTTTAATTCTAAAACGCTCTATATGCGCATTTGATTTCGAGTAACGTGTTTTTTTTAATCTCAGTCTGCAGATCAATAGTAGAACTATGAATTTCTACAGTAATACAAGCAAATTTGTAGTGACTAGAATTTTATGTTGAGGCCTTCTCGCGTTCACTCCAAACGTACAAACAGATTCGTACTTTATTTGTGTTGGTGAGCTCGGCCGTGTAAAATAGATCCTCCCAAGTGATTTCAATAACAATTTTTCTACTCTCATGATGTGTTTCTGAAATTAAATTAATTGATTTCACACCAGTGTACGTTTTTAAGTGGACTATACTTTACAGGTTGTAAACATTTATTTCATTTTTAATTTTTGTATGAGAACTCAAGTTCCTCTCAGGTGACATGGTGTTGTTGATAAAAAGTAATATTTAACCAACCAAGGTTGTGTATTTATGGATAATTTGATGAATTGGTTGCTAACTCAAATACGTTACTCAATTCTGTTTCGACAAGGCGGTCAAATATGTATCATGTGCTCTCCGACGCAGTCGTGTCGGAACTCTACGAGAACGTATTTTCTCACTATTTTCACTTCATATTTGAGTTTAAATCTCAGTGTGCTGACAATTTATGGCACCCGAGTCCTAATTTCTTAGAAATGATAATAATGAGAGAAGAATGAAGTATTTCACACAAAGCGACGCAATAATGGCGCCTTTCTCATCACTTCTTTCAACTAAGGTGGGAAAATGGAAAGTTTTCACAGGCACTGATTATTAATAGAAAGGAATACTGGACGTTATAATTGCAACCATCGCTGAAGGTTATATGAGTTCACCAATAACTCAACTGTTTGTGACTTTGTAGGAAATTTTCTGCCTATTCCCCCAATATTTACCCACAGACCTAACCTACAAGCAGCAACATATGCGCAATGAAAGCGTACTTCTTTCTGCAATCGAACCTACTTTCACGAACCTTATGGAGGTTATTCTTTTTTACTTGAATTGTTCCGTATCGGTTGGGTGAGAAGTTCACTTTTAATAGATCTAATGCAGTTCTACAACTGATAGCGGTTGAAATGTTGAGAACAGAACATGGTGAAAGTATAAATGTGAAGGTTTTGTTTCGGGATTCCAAGACCTTAATTAATTTTGAAAACTTGAATACTCGCAACACGCAAAGGATTGCTCTGCGCTGGAAGTAATGTTTAGTTATTATTGTGGCTGCTAAGTGTTTTTATGGTGGCACATTGTTTATAACTGTTGATCTTCATTCTCTAACCACGTGAACTGCTGTTGAGTAGCTTTCAACTTCTTCACGGGAATTGAGAATTTGCAACTAATGACTTGCTATTTTCATTCGAATTGGTCCTAAGTCCCTGTTTTCAAAATTCACTAAATCTGTTCTGTGCACCGCCTACTTAATTCCAAACGTGATGCAAGTTTTCCAAAATGTCCAAAATTAATTGAATTGCATCTTAACTTCACTGTAGAGGTTCGCAAAACAGGTCCACACATGCTGTAATTATGCACATTTAGAGGCGTCGAGGGCTTGATCGTTTCGCTGAAAACGACTGACCTGGTCAGTAGTACTTAACACAGGAGTGGGCTTCAACATTTATTTCATTTAGCTTGTATCCTGTATACTCCCAGCAATACCAATTATGGTTTGCTCTGAATCGGATCATTCGTGCAAATTTAATTTCTTCCAGTTAAACACTGTTTTTTGATCAGGAAATGAGCGTTGATTTTCATAGTAACTACAACCCCGTTGTGTTTATATCTTGTTCAGATTCACACGGTAGTCTACAAACTTTTCAAATAAGAAACAAGTAAAAAGTGTTTCTATTCAGAAAATTAACGTGTTAAACTTGTGCTCAAGATCCCCGAAACTTCAAATGAATTAAGACTACGGAGACTGTTTTATGTGAAGCAACGAGGTTGTTAAGTGGCAGCAGAAGGTGGCACAACTGAACAGGTAAGCACATTGATGACATGTAACCCAAACCTTTTTCGGTGTAAGGAAGTGAATTGATGTTATGGTTTTCAGGTTATCAAACACTGGTTATGAAAACTAAGGAATCCGATAACGAATACTTTATCAGGAACACAAGGCTCTAAAGCAGAGGTTCTCAATCAGAGGTATATATACTAGGCCCTAGGGATAAATTAACCCCTGGTTGAGAACCTCTGCTCTAAAGGATAATCTTGTGCAGGAATGTAACGCTGGAAACGGTGAGAAGTTTCGTTTGTAAGCTCTAATCGTTATTTTTATAATAATTAGTGCAATGTGTACCCGTACAATTCAGGAGCTATGAAGTAAAATACATTTTTCATTTTTACCCTTGGTATTATCAAAATCTGAATATTTTTGATGAACTTCCATTTTCTATTTTATCTACCAATAACAGGGCCGAGTGGAAAAAGAAAGCTAATAATGGAAAAAGTAACGTGTTTTATAGTGATCCGGTGCCTTTGGTACCGACAATACAATGAATTGTATTGTCTAGTGCAATGTGTACCCGTTAACTTTGCCATGCGAGCAGCATTGCTTCGTCTTGCCATTTCGCGTTGTTCGTCCGATAGCCTTCGGCGTCTTTCTTGCTGTCGATCTTGCTGCTTCTCTCTTACGGTTGGACACGTTTCTATCCATGTTGGCCTTTTTTGCCGGAATTTTATTCTGAAATATCCTCTATTGTCTCTTTGAAGCTTTTCAAGAAAATCACAATTCCAAAAACAATACCTCAATTTCCAAAATCTTTGATCTTATACTAAGTGATAGCCAGGTTACTGGTCAAACCAATTTAAAACAAAATTTAAATTTCTTTTCGCATTATCAATTAAAAATATCAAAGCATCATGTTGAATTTCAACAGAAAAAGGTCCAAAGAAAATTTCTGTTTGTAAAAATAAACCGATTGTGTATTCTGGATACCATAATGCAAGTGAAAGGGAATTGAATTACCACAGAAAAATAGTGCATTAGAATGATTTTTTGCATTTCTCAAGCTTTATCCTTGTTGCTATCAGAGCTATCGATTAGAAGAGTGTGACACACGGACAGACGAACGCAGCTCATATTATAGTATAGATTACGAAAATTTAATTTACACCTTAACAGTTTTAAAAGCTTTTTTTTCGTAATAGTTGAACCAATACACGAGGATAAAATATTAAAATATTAGTAAAATATTAGTCATGATCCGTTAACGAGGTTCAACTGCCGTATGAATCCCAAAGAGTATAAATATTATTGAATTCTTAAGGCTCGCCCAGTGACCTTTTCTCCAGCAGTTGAAGGGAGTCGTGCAGGTTTTTACGGCCACGTGGTGACCTTTCTGAAGCAAAACTCTGCTTTGCCGCTGCACTCATGTTTCTAGCTCTAAAATATTAGCTGCAGGAATTTGCGTTAAAAAATAAGCAGGATATTGTGTGCATGCACGTATATAAAGAGTGGTGGACAAAATAATGGAAACACCTAATATTTTACCATCATAATCTTAGAACATAATTTAAACAATCAAAACTTGGCATAT
>VCRD01000748.1:0-16722 GCA_006783055.1 Trinorchestia longiramus
ATTTTTTCTGGAGATCTCAAGATTTTTTAAGTTCGGGTCAAGTTCGGTGTTGAGATCGGTGTCGAGATTTTCCCGCCGGTCTAATTGATCCCTAAAGGCAAATGGGTTGTCATGAGGTTGGTATTATACCTTCAGGAAATATACTATAATATTTCCTCTAATGAGTGCTATATTTGCGACAGTATATATAATAATTGAGCGTATTTTGTCTACCCTCAATCTTGGCGAAAATTAACTTAACATTTATTAATATGAGTCATTTGAGTAATTTTGTACTGTACCATCAATTAGGCTGCAACAAAATAGGCTCCCTTTGCGTAGAGCAGGAAAACCGATGACTACTCCGAGCTAGTCTGTTGTTCGATTTTTCTATGTATCTCATGTCTGCAACTTGAAGTTTTCGGCCAGAACTTGAAGAGCTCTATAGTGCAGTGTGCAATTGGTCTTCGACTGCATTGCTCCGTCATCCTGAGTGCCAAGAGCGCTATTTTGCTGCACCGGACGAGTGTCATACTCGGCGCAGCTGCATCATAAATAAACGTCACTGTCACTCTTCATTCATTTTGTCGTCTGACTCACAAAGTGTTCGCGTGGCAAGCATAGTTTAAAATCTAGAGAAGTAAATCATTATTTAATAATAATCTTACATCTTCACAGATATAATATGATGATGGGTTCAGATGCAAGATTTCCGACCTACCAAACTTCATGTGTTGTATAAATTAAACCATCTGTGTAACTCATAATTAATTGTATTATTCTTTCAGTTCTGTAGCCATTTTTATCTTGGCTTAATTTTTGAGTCGAGGACAAAAATAAACTTGACAAATACTGCCATAGAATTAAAAAACTAGTCTAAATTTTATAAAGTTTGACTTATGAGTAATGTAAAATGTCTCTTTCTACTCAAATGCTGTCAAAATGGTCATTTTCTCTACTTCTGATAGATGTTTGAGGCTTATATACTGTACTTCTCTGAATATTTATTTTAAACAAATGCTTGAATATTTGGAATACTGGCCTGTAAAATCTAAAACTAATTTTAGGCTTTCTTGGGAAACTTATTTATATAAATTTTAGATCCTGTTCATGCATTGCAGAGCATAAAAGAAATTTATTTATTATTTTACATAGATGAATAAAATATTACAATTACCATTGTGACAAGCTGGCTGATAAACACAAGCTTGCTCTACCAATTATTTGTGTTCCAGTTAGAATTTCTATGTGCTTTAGAGTAAGGTTTTTTTTCTGTACTACTTTTATTGTGCAATACACTGTGCAGTGAATAGTACTGTACTAAGTAGTCTACTGTATGTACTATGTTATCTATTCCACAGTGCTCTATGGGATCCACTGTAGTGTCTGTCGTATAGGGCACTGTGCAGTCTACTGTACTGTTTTATAATTTTTATCTTGATGTTCTAGTTTGTATTAACATCTCAAGCATTAGGATACCATACTGTTAGGTGAAAGTTTTCAAAATTTGTTATCTAAAATAAACTTCATATTAGATTATTGTTAGGATGTTATTAGCAGACATTGGTAGGGTTTCTGCTTTACAAATGTGTATTGTATGATATTTAGTACAAAATTAAATGTTTAGTTGTGCTTCAAAAGTTAGGCTACATTTTATTTATACTTCACATAATGTATTCATTTGTGTAAAATGTTTCAAATTTTCAGGTAATTCTATGCTCATCAATTGTTAGCATAGCTATAACTCTAAAGTGAAATAAACAAAATATCAAAAGAAAGTTGCATTTATTGCAAAACCTGACTTTTATTTTTATTAGTAGTGAACTATGTTCCAGTTTAATTTATTTGATCGTAAATGTTTTGCCTTGGATTTTTCTTCATAAGGCTATTTCCTCTGTCTTGGCTTTGGCCTGACAGTCCACTCTATCTTTGTCATTTTGTTTCAGTTCTTCTGTCATCCTAACTTCAACTTCTTTGTCTTGATTTTGACATTCCCATGAACCCAACTTCCATCAGTTCTTCATTTTGTTCAGCAATTTCTACATTGGCTATGGTTGTTTCTTTATTCTGTTTATATTTTTTATGATTGTGTTTGACCCTTTTCACATTAACTGACTTGTTCTGCCTTAACTCTGACTTACCCCACATTGACTTTGTCTCTTTCTTTGCCTTGATGCATCACATCTTAGCTATTACCCTTCTCACCATCACTCCTCTCACTTCAATAAAAAATTCCCATTTTCACTCCCTCCCTGCCCTGTTTGTCTTTGAGTGTCTCTGTGTATCCATTTTAGTGACTTGTATTCTAGCTATAGAGTAAAATTTGTGTTCAGTTTGTTCATGTTAATGGTTTTCAGGTATGCATCTTACTCTGATCAGTAGGTTATCCCAGATAATTCCTGTTGCAAGCTCAGTACCTAGAATTGGTTCTGATAAATTAAAAGCAAAAATTCTCTCACTCAGCAAAACAAAATATTTTTCAGCACAGCTTCTAAGGTTTTCAGCTCCTTCTTTAATTCTGATGCGAGGGTGAGTTCTGGGTTCATTTTAACTTATTGGCAGCTGTTGTGTGTAAAACTACTTGTTGTTTAGTTGAATATTATTAAGAATTTATTGAAAAGATAACAATTATTGTGATTGCATTCAAAAAATTATACATGACTGAATCAGCCAAGCACTTGGTTGATGTAACTGATTGACAAACCACTTTAAATGACATAATTTACCATTAATTAACTCTGGGATACATTCTGATTGTAACTTGAAATAGCACTAACTATTAGCAATAATTGTGAGTGTGGCTATGGGTACTCAATATCAGCAGTATACCAAATCATGTCTACTCCTGTGAGTTTCAAAATTTATCTTGTTGCTTTGATTAATAAACAATAAAATTGTGTTGCCTCTAATGGTTGCTCAGTACTAAGCACAGAAGCATATTTTAGGTATCTGTTGTGTTCAGAGTTTATGTAAGTAGCAAGCCTTTTGCTTCAAGTTGTTTGTGGTTCAGTTAGATATTTTGATTGCAGCATACATTGGCCATAGATTCCTATTCATTAGCTATATTAAAATTGGCTATATTCATATTATGTTGGAAAAATGTCCAATTATTTCAATTGAAATTAGTCAGCTAAATTAAAATTTTAGATTTCAAAGTGACCCCATCTAAAAAAGCTATGTATGGCATTCAATGCAATATAATCTGTATTTATACCTGATGTATACTCATAGTCTGTGTGTAGGTGATGTTTATTAGTGTGGATATGTCCATTTTGGATATAGACATTATTCCTTAAGTAATTCAGTAAATCATTGTATTTATTGTTGTAGTTGCTACACATGCAACACAATGCAAGGTTACATGTGTGTTGATTATCATTGCAGGTCATGGAGTTCAATCACAACAAAATGAGTAATCATTCATTAATTCCTGATGGTCAAGCATATGTATAGCTTTATTATTTATTCATCATTAATTATATTTGATTCACCTTAATAAGAATTATGAAATTAACTTGGACTTTGAATGTGCTTGATTTATTGTATTAAGAATTAGTCATTTCCTTAGCCAGTAATATAAACTTTTTTGTGGTCAGATCATCATCATCAGTGATGGCCAAGGAGAGCGTAGCAGAACGCTGGGAAGATGACATTGTGCGGTCATGTGAGGACAAGAGACTGTATCGGTACCTCTTGCTCAAGAATGGCCTCAAGGCATTCATTATATCTGACTCTACAACTGACAAGTCTGCTGCATCCATGAACATCCTTGTTGGTATGAAATGGTTCACTTCTTCCTTCCAAAAGCTTATGGTAACCTTCCATTCACATTTAATTTCTTCTGATATTTAGTTCTGTGTTATTGTTTACTGACTACTAGCCCATAGAAAATCTGACTTGAGATAACTAAGCTGATATTTAGGAATTTTAATGATATATAGTTTAAAACTTTATGCATAATTTCTCTGTTGTAATTAGTGGCATAACATTTTACATTTGTATGAGTTGATTTCAAACTGGTTCATTTGTTTCAAGACATTGAAAAATGATGTATTCTTAGCTAAGAATTTAGAGATAATTCACAATATTACTTGTGGTCTCATTTAAGGAGCAGCTCCAGTTCTAATTTTATCTCTGAGGAATGACATATGTATATTCGTCACATTAATGTTTCTGACTCAGGTGGTGGATGTGTTATAAATTAATTTATGACTTATTATAGTAGACTTATTTTGAATCCTTTTCAACTATGAATAATAGCCATAGATAGAATTATTGCAACCTATTTCTAACATTACCAAAACTGCTCTACTGTTTTGCCTAAGACCTTTCATTTATTGTAGATACAGTGACAATCTTTATTAGATGCCTTGCAGATTTGTTGAACTATCTACATACAGGTACATAGTCTTCCAAATATTAAAGCAAGCTGTTCTCACCTATTTCTTCACTAATTAACTTTGATAAATTTCCCTTCACTGTAGGAGCCTTGATTATGAATGGTGGTAGCTTGGTGAAATTTCATGCAGGGGCACTGACAATTCTTGAATAACAATTTTGCTTTAAAAATTAAAACATATCTTGTTATGGAAATGAAATGCAGTTCATTTTATTTAAGTAGCTACAAAACTGTTCTACCAGAGTTCTTCTGGATAGTAAAAGTTAATATTTAAGTTAAATCTTTACTAACATACTTCAAATTGATCAGGTTCAATGAGTGACCCCTGGACGTACCCAGGGCTAGCCCACTTTTGTGAGCACATGCTCTTCCTGGGCACTGAAAAGTTCCCTAGTGAGAACGAGTACAACAAGTACCTGGCAGAGCACAGTGGTGGCAGCAATGCCTTCACAGCCTCTGACCACACCAACTACTACTTCGATGTCGCCCCTGATGCCTTCAAGGGAGCCTTGGATCGGTGAGAACCATGCACCAGGTGCACAACTATTGTGGTGTGAACATCTCAATCTGGTCTGTACCTTATTGCTCCTTCAATAACATTTCTCTTTAGAAGATAAAATGTATCATTTCATTTGAGTGGCTGAAACCTTTAACAGAATATAAAATGTGAATTTTTTAGGATTTTGTTCCATTGTGGATAGTCAACTGACATTTACGAGTGTACAAATATATTTGGTAAATAGAGAGAGAGAGGGAGGTAGTATGCAATCAGTTCTCCTTTGTGCCATTTGTATTGGTCCAATTTATTTCATAGACATTTTTAGTTGACGCTCATGTTAGACATTGAATTCTTTGTGTGGTTTGAGATAGTTGATTGGTAGTATTCAGCTTGACTAGTATTCAAGAACTGAGCTAGGTATTAGTTGTGTAGCCCCTTAATAACATTCTTTTATTTATCTGCTACCTAAAAATTTCAGTAAATTTTAGAGACTTAAACCCCTGAGTGTTTCTTTTGATTGTACATTGTTGATTCAGCAATGCATTTTGCTGAACCAACCTCTTTATCTCCTCTTTCTGCTCCTCTTACACATGTGGACTACGTATCATGCTAAACACAATGTACTGACTCAGTATACTACTGATTCTTTTCTTGTGAAGTACATAATAAGTACTTTTGAAGTTCAACCGCTGTTATAACAGGGATTGCTGCCAGTTCCTGTGCAGTGTACCGTGTTGTGATGCTGCTCTCATGTGCAGGTTTGCTCAGTTCTTCTTGTGCCCGCTGTTCACGGAGAGCTGCGTGGAGCGTGAAGTGAACGCTGTGCATTCAGAGCACGAGAAGAATGTGCTCAACGACTTCTGGCGTATGGACCAGTTAGAGAAGAGCACCTGTAACCCTGAACATCCCTACTCCAAGTTTGGCACCGGCAACAAGGCATGTCAATGATTTCGCTGTAGTGTCACTGGGGCGAACTTCAAGTATAGGTACATGGGCATATATAATTGTTATAAAAAGGGCATTTATGCTCACTTTCTTTATCTCATACTCATCAAATTTCAGAGAACTGATTCTGTTGAAGGAGATATGATCGTTGACGTATCACGAGTAAATCACATGTTTGTGATAAATTTGTTTAGATTTTGGTTTTTAATCTATTAAGCCATGCATTCATGGTAAATATTTACTATTTCACTATTTTTTTTCTACTTGCATTCTATTCTTGTCGATTCATTTTGAATTTTTAGGATGTTTTCAAGGACATTCACAAAAAGTGCTGTAAACTTGAAATAATCTCCAAATGTACATACAATCTCATGTGAATATTTTCTGTGAATCTCTCTACATTCTTCAGTGCCCCTCTCATTATCTACATAATTAGTAGACCTTGCCCCGACTATTATGCTTGCTCGCGTGTAACCTGGTGTTAATAGTTAAAACATCCTCTGGAATATGTATTTTTTTGTTTGGATGGAACTGCAAAAATGGAAATGTGCAACAAGATCTTTATATTAACGCTTTTCTCCTGACGCAGACGACACTCTTCGACGAGCCCAACGAGCGAGGCGAGTGTGTAAGGGATGCCCTGCTGCAGTTCCACAAGGAGTGGTACTCAGCTAACGCCATGGGCCTTACCGTACTCGGCAAAGGTGACATCCTTAGTTCGCGTAGACGTCGGTCCTTGCATGATTACGTATTTTTATAAACAGTAAAGTATTTTTAGATTTTTCTGTAAGTCACCGATCACGTTCATTAAAATAAATTTTGCTCATTAAAGCAAGAAATAGGCATGAGTATGGAAAAGACGGTACTGGAGTATGAAAACCCGAGCTTCAGCTGTATCGTACGTGCTTGTTTTGCATGAGTGCGGCTCATGGGTTTTGCAATAGGGTAGATGTCTGAAGATTGGATGCGTGAACTCTATAGCTTATGACTGTTGCGGTCACTGATACGACCGGTAGCAATGTGGACACTTGAGGAAACATCAGGTAGTGGCAACATCCCATGTAATGAATGCTTAGATGACTATTTCTATTGCCCCAGAGTCGCTGGATGAGCTGGAAGAGATGGTAGTGGAGTTATTCAGTGGAGTGGAGAACAAGAATGTGACAGTACCCACCTGGTCTGGTAAAGACATGTACTCTGAACAGCCTCACACGGGCTACATCGTGCCTGTTAAGGACATACGGCACCTCCACATCACGTGGCCTTTTCCAGACCTCCGTGCACACTACAAGTCGGGCGTGAGTCGGCATTGTTACTTAATGCAGTGAGATATAATTTATCAGGCAATGTAGTTGAGCAACAAGCAAATTTGTGTTGGGAGGTACTTGCCTATCGCATCAATAGTAATTTTTTTCTCTGTTAAATTTATGAGTTGTTGTTTCATTGCTGTTGTTGTTTTTCATTGATTGTTGTGTAAGTCATTAGTATTGAGATATTAATTTACCAAACAACGCAGACGACCCGACTCCTACAGCCATGAGAGTCTCAGGGGCCATTTGTGTTGTGTAGTTTAGTGTTGCTTATTCGTACGTCTACAGCCTGGCTACTACCTGAGTCACCTCATTGGACACGAGGGCAAGGGATCGCTGTTGTCCTACCTCAAGAGTCAGGGATGGGTCAACTCATTGGCTGGGGGCCACAAGAACGGCCCCAGAGGTTTCTCCTTCTTCTGTGTGAATGTCGACCTCACAGAAGAAGGTATCGACCACGTGGATGATATCGCCAAAGCCACCTTCCAGGTTCGTGGCAAGGACCAGGTACTGAAACTGTGAGAGGTAATAGTCTTGTAGATGTATCGTGAATGCATCATTTTCCTACTGCAATGCTCGTGTTCTAGTAACTAGTAAAAATGTCAAGAGTTAAAAATGATTTCCTCTAATTAAGGATTTTGTTAATTTTTGGTTCTGTGGTAGACTACTTTGTGCTCCTCAATATGACCGATAACTGAATTCAATGATCTTGTTTATTAGAAGTACTAAGTTTATTCAATGAATCATTGTATAGAACATGTACAACACGATTTAATATTGAAGAACTGTAAAGTTTTAGTTGGACTTTCTTCAATAATTAATCAATAAATGTCGAAAACTTTTATTCAACTGCTGTAATAATTGAATATTTGTCAGCTTAAAAGCTCAAGTATGTCCTGATGCATTGGTGTCTCAGTGAAGAGACCTTAGCCCAATATTATGTTGTTTTAACTTGAGATAAATTCAGCCTATTTGCATATAACTTGTTGAAATTACCGGAGATATACGTATGATTGTGTGTATTCAGTCATGAATTTATGACGATGAGGAGAGGTCCTCGAAAAGAAATCCAACCCACTTACGGGAGTCGCAGTCTTGCTTCGTTTAGGTCCGAGCGTCGGTAGTGAAATGAATAAATGCTGATAATAAGTATACCTTAGATATAACCAAGAACTTTTTTAGTCTCGAATCGTAGGTAAAGTAATTGTTTAAACCGAATGTAATAATTAAAGGATGGATGAATAATTAAACTCTAAATATTTCGCTCTGCATTTCAGGGTTGAATTCACGTTGTTGAGTTCACTCTAATGCTTAGCTTGATCTCTGGTTGTACACGAGCACCCAACTCCTGCCTTGGCTATTCCATCCTGCTGGTTGTCCACCCCATGCATGGGAACCACGCAGGGGACAGATCTTTGTACGCATGTCTATGCTAGTGGGAAGAGCACCTCGAAAGCACGTATCCCGGCAGTTATGCAGATCTACTCCAGTGAATGACCTCGTCGTTCACGTGTAAAGTACTCCTAAATTTTCTATTACCCAGTTAAATTGTAGATGTCTCAAATATAGAAGAGATGGAGTATTTTTAATGACTTCCCCTTACGTTGTCTTTGCCACTACGCAGTATCTGAATCTGATGCGGGAAGCTGGAGCTCAGCAGTGGATATTCGAGGAGCTACAGAAGATTACATCAATTTCCTTCAGGTTTAAGGACAAGGAACGGCCGCAGTCCTACGTGACCGGCGTTGCTGAGTCTCTTCATGTGAGTTGCGTCTCAAATATTTCTGCCTCAGTGAGGCTGTTATTAGCTCTACTGTAGGTGTTCGTTATTGACACCTGTGCTAGTTATGTGAAGTGCCTTAGTTAGATAATATTTCCTTCTGAAACTTCATCCGGATCTTGAAATTTGTCTAAAATCTTTTTGATAAAAATTTATACTTCTCTTGAGTTACAATGGATTCCTAAATGGTGTTGTGTGCATATTCAACGGCCGTTTTTTAAGAGACTTCTGTATGGAAGTTAAGAACTGTTTGCTACTCAGTTGCTGTCATCGGCTTGCTCAGCATCTGAGACTGAAAAATCTTTTCCAGACCTGAGATTAAATATCAAAGCGTTTAACATAAACCCATGGAACACTTGATACGAAGTGCATAGCATGCGAGAATGAATTTCTCTCTTTAGGAAACTAACGAAAGCGTGTATCCAATTTACTAAGAGGTATTCTATAGACAGAAATACATTTGTAAATCAGGGAAGAATATGAAGAATATTCAATTGTAAATGTGCATCAGAAAGAGATAACTGTTAGCATTTTTCAAGCTGCTTACTGGAACTTTCAGAGGAGAAAATTTCCAGTTATTGTACCCCCATTCCTTGCTAAATTCATGTTACTATTGCTTATCTTAATATGGCGAAATTTCAATAAAAAACAGCCTCTCCTTGGCCCAGTAGAATACAGTCTGTGTTGCTGCTGACTCAAATTCAGCACAATTGACATTCGGTGTCGCAATTTACTACCTCTATCTTTTTTCTTGTTGACAAGGTATTCCATTAGTAGAGCCCTCATTGAACCGCCATTACAAAAGTAATGAATGCGTTATGTTTGGTCAGTATTACCCACCCGAAGAGATCCTGAGTGGCGCGTACCTCCTCACCGAGTTCAATGCTCCCCTCATCTCCTCCATGCTGGAGTTACTCACCCCTGAGAAGGCCAGGCTTGCTGTTGTGGGTAAGCAGGTGAGTGCTCACATTATTTACGTGTGTAATAATAATCCCGCTGCCGACATGGTTGACGCGGCTAGAAATACGGCATAGGACTTGGGTAAACAACCGAATAATTTTCGAAGTAATTATCCGACCCAAGAATGGGCCAGAAGGTTCGTTCCTATAGCCTCATTCTATTCTATTCTATTCTATTCTATCTTACTCAAGGAGCGACATCAAGACTGGAGGCTTGTGAAACTTCGACTCTTCAGAATAGGTCTGTTTCATCTTACGCCACATCTCTTTTACACCTCCTCATTCAGTGGGGCATTGAAGTATTTTTCATTTAAAACACACACCGATCTATGATGTGTGTGCATCCGTTTGTTACCATCAGCATAAACACGTGACTTTTTTTGACGTAACTCTGCATAGTTTTATCCTCTTACTTGCCCCATGTAAGGCAGGACGTGCTGAGATGGATACTAGACCATAGCGAGTTGGATCACGAGGTGCAGTCAAATAGGGCCCATGGTTGCTTGTCACAACTTGTTGGTGTGTTTTAGATACCGTGCAGCCACACTCAAAACAAAAAGATAAAAATGGTTCAGCTCGTCTGCCCGGAGATTTACTGAAATGAATTGTTAAAATTTGTCTTATATACCAGTCAGGTATATTCATGAAAATAGTTATAGCAAGATGTTGTTGAAGGTATTGCGTAGATAGGAACAAGTGACATTGTTATTCTAAGCCAAACAGTTGATTTCTGCTACTTAGTAACGGTTTGTTTGGAATTAATTTCCCCTATCTTATTCAACAGTGAGAGAACAGTAAATATGATTCTAAATAGATGAATAAATAAATATACGCTGGCTTTTATCATATAGTGTAGATTGTGTGCATGAATATGTTATCCTGTCCTCTGGTTCTTGTGACAACTGATGAGTGAGCTGATATGAGTCCTATAATTGGAAAAAAAATTATTATAAGTGTTAAGAGAGCTGAAGCAAGGGCTTGTCATGAAGATTTTCTGAATGAGAGGAACAGTTTCGTAGAGGAAGATTTTTATTTTTGAATGTAAGAAATCAAACACAATGTATGAAAATATTTATAATTGGAACTTTATATGTATGTTCCAGTTTGCATGCATATTGTTTTACTGTAATTTGCTAAAAAAATTCTTGTTTGATTCAAGAGAGTATAACTAGTAAAAGGATTAATAAATACAATATCTATGCACAGCAGTATGAGAACCTTAAATTTTAGAAATATGCGTATTGGTTTTAAGTTTAGAACTGCATTCGTATGCATGTCACAAGACAAGCATCTGGAGTTTGTAAATAAGATGACCTGCCCATTATCTTTCTCTAGTCCTCGGTTCTGTTGCTGCAGTACAACAAGTCCTGTACTGAGCAGGTGGCCGCAAAGACAACCAAGACAGAGAAGTGGTATGGCACGCAGTACGAGCTGGAGCCTGTGCCTGAGGCGATGCTGGAGCAGTGGCGCAACTCTGGTCGCAACCCTGCACTCGCCCTGCCTAAACCTAACCCCTTCATCCCTGAAAACCTCGAGCTCTGCACTCACAGCGTGAGCTTACTAAGAGCTTAGAACCTGTTACCTGGGCGTGGTGTGGCTTGTGCATGACGGAGGCTTCTTAACTTGTGGATCAAATGAGGATCTTAACTTGTGGATCAAACTTACACAGTCAAGTTGAGAAATTTTGTCTTGCTAACACATTAGAGGTGCGAGGCAAATGAAAATTTAGTGAAAATCTTTGGTTAACTATTGTAAAACAGATCTATATCGTGACATAGTGCTTGCATGCAATATATTATTTGGCATGAAGCACAAGTAGAAAATTTAACACTGGTGTGCTTGTTGAAGGACTTCTATATTGTTGTATAAATTATTTTTGCTGATGTTCTGACGGGCCTTGCAGCCTACGTGCAATGTCTATGTGCTTCATTACATCTCCAATTTCGTGGAACATTTCAGGTGATATTTTAAGTATAATGCTTCTCATTTTCAGTGACATTAGAAACTGGGAAGATACTACTACACGTTTGGATAAGTTTTAACAGGTTTGCTACAGAGCTATTTCTGTGAAACCAGTCAATTTTGACTGGTTGAGCCCATTTTAAAGTATGGTATTTTTCATAAGAGGCTTCCCGATAATGTGTATCCCTGTGGTTTCCTTCGTATCGAGTGTTATTAAGGAGTTAGAAGGGAGCTCACATCAACGAATTTTGTCCCACAAGAACGTGGGACAGATCCTGTGTCCAGCTTTGTGTTACTCATTGTTTGACATCTCTTGCAGGAAGGAGTGTCGCCTCTACCCCAGAACATCCTGAACACGCCCCTGGCCTCGGTGTGGTTCAAACAGGACACGGAGTACAAACTCCCCAAGAATAACATGTACGCCGAGCTTTTCAGGTCTGTACAATACAGCTGTGCTGTGTTCACCATTATATGTTTGGAACCAGCAAGATATAAACATTGCTGCCTCTAGCGGGAAAATCTCTAAGTTCATTGCTGATGGATGTGAGCTCTAATTTTCAACTTTCCCGTGATGCGTCTAACCCTGTCACTGTGAATGTAACCGAATGTTCTTTAAACCTTGCCGTTAACACTCAAGATCATTTGTTAATTATGATCCCAGAGCTGCCTTTGCCAAAATTATTACGAGCCAGACTCATTTTTAATGTTTCGAAAAAATTGGAAACGCACCGAGCGATTTAAGAGATTCAGGGAAAGTGAGTACTAAAAAAGTGATCATTTGCAGTCCGATCGCTTACCTGAACCCCGGGAACACAAACTTACTGCACATGCTGGCGCAGATGTTCCGTGATGCCCTCACTGAATACTCGTACGAGGCTGAGCTGGCTGACCTCGAATACTCCCTCAATAACTCCAAGTATGGACTTACGGTGAGGTCTGGCCCATTCTTGGGTCGGATAATTACTTCGATAATTATTCGGGTGTTTACCCAAGTCCCATGCCGTATTTCTAGCTGCGTCAACCATGTCGGCAGCGGGATTCGAACCCGGGTCTTCCCACTCGCAAGCAGGTTCGCTCACCAGTCGACCAAGCTGGTGATGTTCTGTGGTCTAGTGGTCTGTTCTGAATTAGTTGTGGTATATGTACTGAATTACTAGTGGTGTCTGTTCTGAATCAGTCGTGGCGTTAGCACTTAACTCAGAGGCGTGCTGTAGCTGTAATTCTGAGCTTTGCACTGACTAATCCGGATGTAAATTATGATTTTGGGCGTCATTAATCTTGAAATGAATTTTAATGGTCATCAGTCTGGATTAAAAGGATAATTTAAGAAGTCAATAATTTATAAAATATTCACTAGATACTGAGATGTTCTTGACAAGACCTCATATGATTGAGATCATTGGAGTTACCGAAGATCTGTCTGATGTGTGGAAAGGACGCCAGTAATTGTAGGCCTAACTTGATGCATTGCTCTGCCAGCTGAACGTGCGGGGCTACTCGGACAAGCAGCCAGTGTTCGTGAGGGAGATCATGCAGAAACTCGTCAACTTCAAAGTTGACCCGAAGAGGTTCGCCATCCTGAAGGAGACGGTGGGTGTCAGCCTGGACCTCGTGTTGCAGGGCTCCTCTACTACAGTCTGTGCGACTCAGACATCTTTGTCTCTACTATATTTCTGGACTCTAAATATAGACTTGAGATCTGTAGTTCACGTGTTTACAGTTGTCCAATGAACGATCTTCATTAGTTAATTTTCCACATGACTCTAGGATAGCAAACGTCGAATGAATGGTGTTTTTGTTATTAGCATCTACTATAACTACCTTCTGTTCTCTATTTGTTCGTTAATTTTTGTGTCTGAGAATCTGGACTCCAGTACTCGTACGAATGCTGTTATACTCATTGTAATTGCGGAGGAGAAGTACGTTTTGAAACATGACCTATTCAGTTCTAGGGAGAAATAACCCTATAACCCTGGCCACATATCTTCATAACACTGGCCTCCTTATTTCCTTATACCCCTGTAACCCTAGCCTCCTTATTTCCTTATACCTCCGTAACCCTAGCCTCCTTATTTCCTTATACCTCCGTAACCCTAGCCTCCTTATTTCCTTATACCTCCGTAACCCTAGCTTCCATATTTCCTTATACCTCCGTAACCCTAGCCTCCTTTTATCCTCTTGTGCTGGTGTTGAGGTATTGTGTATTGAGCAGTACGAGCGAGCGCTGTGCAACTTCTGCGCTGACCAGCCCCACCAACACGTGGTGTACTACACATCACTGCTCATGTCACAGTTTGGCTGGAGCAAGGAGGACCTCCTCCAGGCGGCGAAACAGAGTAGGGCGCTGCGTGTGACTTGCCAGTAGTTGTGTTGCTTGTCTCGTGATTTTATTTTTTCCAAGAAAGTGCTGTTTCTTGTGACATCCGTACAGTACCGCGGCACGGATGTACAGGGTCACTCTATTTGTAATATGTACTAGCATATTTAGGTGGGATACTTCAACCTAGTGGACTGGTAAAGGACAGCTGTAGTAGGTTAGGTTGTCTGTGGTAAAAATAACCTCTGTGAAATGCTCTGAAATGGTAGAATTCAATTACAAAATTGATTTTTTTTTTCAAAAAAAAAACACCTGAAATTATCAGATAAGAGAGTTGGCACGAATTTTGGATGCATGAGTTTTCCTTACAAACATATTGGAATATTTTGGATGTTAAATACATTCAGAATTGCTTAAATCACAAGATGCATTGTCCCCTGACGCTCTGATATGATTAACTGGTAAACTTTGAGGGAGAAAA
The DNA here is from genome assembly GCA_006783055.1 of Trinorchestia longiramus. Classification (NCBI taxonomy): domain Eukaryota; kingdom Metazoa; phylum Arthropoda; class Malacostraca; order Amphipoda; family Talitridae; genus Trinorchestia; species Trinorchestia longiramus. Next base: position 14,632 of record VCRD01000748.1, read on the forward strand.
AGGAGAAGACTCTTGTTCTTTTTTTATATTTTCACTTGTCGCTGCTACTTTTTACATAGATCATAAAATATGTCAACTTAGTAGTTGTGCAACAGTGTGCAAGCTAAATTATTGAGTATTCAGAATGGCATCTCAAATAAACGTCAAACTTCCATTTCTACCAATCATATCGAGCTTTTGATTACAATATTTTCGAATTCGTGAAAGACTTTTGTACACTATTAAGCATCACACTTTACCTGTATAAAAAAAGCTTCTTTTATTTCCGGGGGTGTTTTTTTACATTCATAGAGTTTTAGGTGTCTCTTGTTCATTGCCCTCTGAAACTGATGCGTGCCTTCGCTGATGAACGAGTCTTCTGACTCAGTGGCTCCTACCTCAGGTCTGACAGTCGAGGCGCTGGAGGCCTTCATAGACACGTTCCTGTCCAGCCTGCATGTGACGCTGCTGGTGCACGGTGCCGTGTCCCGTCAGTGGGCGCTCACTCTTGCAGGGCTGGTCACTGCCCCCCTGGAGCAGCGCCAGCCTCCCACACGACCCCTCCTCGAGTCACAGAAACACCGGCAGCGCGAGATCAAACTTCCAAAAGGTAGAAACTTTTTTGTATTCTCAAGTGTTGAAGTAACTTTCGGGAGGACGATGAGTTTTACTTCACTTGTTCCTCCTAGTGGGTGCACTGAATGAAATTGTCCTTCAATTTATATGGCCATAGTGAAGGTTTGCTTTAATATCTGCTCCAGACATCCTTCAAGAACGTACTTTTCCTGGGAAATATTCTTGGCTACCCACCGCAGAATCAGCTACACTGGCTGTGCCAGTCTGGGTTGGTGTATAGTTTTATAGTTATGGAAGCTTTCTTTTCCATTTCTTCTTATGTGGGGCGGAAGGGACTGACGTTATTTCGGTAAACCTCTGCTCGAATATAAAATCTTTTGTTCCTGTGTTATTTCTTGTCATTTCTTTAGTATGAAATTATTATTTTCTAATCAAATCAGTTCATCAACATAAATTGACGTCCCGCATGTATGTGGAAATATTGTATTTTGAGAAACTAGTTGATGATTTGCGTGCTCAAAATACCGAGTTTTTTAAATTAATTTCTTGACTATTATCTGAGTTTAAAACAGCATGATGATGTTGATGAACTTCTAGCCAAAACATCCTGTTTGATGTTTCTAAGTATTAAAAGCTTAGGATTTGTAGTTGCAAGATGACGTCCATATTGCTTGTTTCCGTGTCAGAGTTCTGGAGGAAAGAAATAAAAATTTGGAGAAATGAACTTATGGAACCTGTACTCCATTACAATTCTGATAGTAACGTGGGAAACTTCCACGTGTCTTTATGTAAATTGAGGCAACTCTCTTCGTGTGATGTGTATGTTGCTCAGGTTCTTGACCTTGTCTATTCTTCTCGTTGAGATGCTCGTGTTAAAATTTGTAACAAATAGACCCCCTGACCCCGAGTATGGAATTTTTTTTTAGCTTCCTGAATTAAATTTACTAACTTTATTGGCAAACATCTTGAACGAAAATTCCAAACACTAGTTGAACCCTGGGGATGGTAATGCTGAAACCTTGTATGTGTTGATGGCAGGCAGCAGCCACGTGTACGAGGCGTACAACACGGTGCATCTGAGCTCAGCTGTGGAGGTGGTGCTGCAGGGAGACCAGCTCAACACCAAGCACAACGCCCTCTTTGAGCTTGCCGCCCAGATTCTGGCCGAGCCTTCCTATGACGAACTTAGGACCAAGGTAGTATGGGCGCTTGTATGGCAAATTGCTACGGGCGCACTTGGGGTGAGGTATCCAGTAGCAAGTGGGCTCTCACGTGGATAACTTAATTTAGATTCATTTGCACTTCTTAGGTTACGATGTGTGTTCGGTGCAATCACCCAACAATGGTGGATTTCTTAATAATTAGCCGGGATTTCTTTATTTATTTCATGTATTTTTACGTTTGAAATTATTTGCGAACAGATGGAAGCAACTGAGGGACAGCATATATTCTTGTAACCGTAACTGGGGTGTACAGTTCTAATGTTGCACTGTCTGCTTGCAAGACTAACTTGTTTGGATAGCACGACTGCTGCCA
>VCRD01000748.1:17010-49706 GCA_006783055.1 Trinorchestia longiramus
ACTGCTGCCAGGATGTAATGGAAGTGTTGTGGTGTGCAGGAACAGCTGGGCTACATCGTGTGGTCAGGACTACGACGTAACCACGGCACTCAGGGCTTCCGCATCATCGTCCAGTCCCCACACGCACCAGAATACCTGGACCAGAGAATAGAGGCTTTTTTCGAAAAGATGAAGGTTGGAACCCGGCTATTGTGCCTCTGTGCAGGCATTAGAGCATTGCAGTCACCACTCTCTCAAGAGCCTGGCGAGTTCAACAGCTCAGTCAATACTGTAAATTAATTCACTATTAACCCATTCTAAGCGGTAGGGTGTCTGCAAAATCTTGAGTCTTTATCTAGTCAGTTAGGCACAAATACATATTTCAGTTATGCAAAACATATCTTTCAGCTATAAAAATAGGACCTTATTTATCAAATGTGGTTATTGACGTGACATTTTAATTATTAGGCTCATCTGAAGTTACATCCATTTTTTCTGCATCACTTTCATCTGTTGAACAGCTAGAGTCAGATGACCGAAAAACTACCCATTCTATATTATCTAGAAATTCATCTTCAAGGTTAAATTCGTCTAAAAACTGCAATAATCTATTGACATCACCTTCATCATCTAAGTCTAGTTTTCTTTTACGAGAAGACATGGTCGAAAATAAGGGTATATTACCTGTAAAAAAAGATGAAACATATTGGTGAACAAACTAAATGTAAGTAAATTGAAGATCACGAAATGTACGGAAATAAAAGCAATTCAAAACAGTGGCAGCGAAGCAAGAGAAGCAGCACGTGTACTGATCATCTTGACCCGCTGCCACGCACCAATCCTCATCATTTCATTTATGACACAGGCCATGATTGCGTCGCTAATTGACAATAAAATAACAGTAAAATATTCCAGATGCCTCTATTTTAGACACAGTCTATACATTGTGGCAGCAGCTAAACTATAACATCAACAACAAGATAGTAACTATATGTATATAGGCTAAATGGGATCATTCTTGGGAGAATCTACATATAGTTCCGCCGCTTGGAATGGGTTAAATGTAGAGCCCCTTGGCATTCCGTAGTACGACGTTCTTACTACGAAGTGTTGCCGATCCATCAGCTACCACTGGAGCTCAAAGTCAAGTCATCTGATTTCTACAAAAAATTTACCGCCGGCAGTGACTTTATCTGTACTTGCGTCCCTTAAATCGATTTTTGCCGACAAACGCTCTAAATTTCCTGCTCAATGTTTTACTTTGTTTCATCATCCCCATCAATTGTTGCAGCTAGCGAGATTATATATCTTATTCTATCGCAAACTTCCCATCTGTTGTAAAAGTGGCTAACGTTGCTCACCATGAGCTTTGGAGCTGTGCTTCTGCAGGTGTACTCGGTTTCGAGGTTCCTGCTAAACAGGGAATATATTGACGATATTAATCTTTATGTCCTAAACTTTTGATGATATTAGTTCCCGTATATTCCTCCAGTTACGGGCTTGCTCCTCACCTTGACACACAGCCTCATCCGTTTCTGAAGGCGGATAATAACTCATACAAAACGTAGTCGAAAATTCAGTTAGTTTTACACAGCAGTGTCTTAACGTGTCTGGTTTTGATGTTTCTTTACAACTACTTGATCATTTGCTTATGTATGCGCTTTTGTACCAGGGCCGCATTCTTGAGATGAGCGATGAAGATTTCGCCCGTCACCGCGATGCTCTGATTGACCGACGCCTCGAGAAGCCCAAAAAGATGGCGACACTAACCATGCAGTGGTGGACGGAGATCATATGCAACCAGTACAACTTTGACAGGGACAACATTGAGGTGGAGTGCCTCAGGGGCACCGCCAAACAGGAGCTTGTAGACCACTACATGGTGAGACGTATTGATGCTTTTACTTTAGAGGGCATGGAACTTGGGTAGCAACCCAAGAATTGGCCAAACGGATCGTTTCTGTTGCCTTATTCTTTTTCGTTCTATTCTATGTGTGTGACTGATGCTCTGACTGTCATTGCTTACCCACGTTCAAAGCTGGTTGGGTTCTGTGCATACACTGATATGTCTCTGGTGTGTGTGCATTGCAAACAGATGCCGATGTGTGTCTACATCGCTTGCTGTGTGGGCTATGTCGAGGCACTTCAGTACTATCTCAGTTGGAAGGCGCTAGAGGAGTAACTTGGGCGCTAGAGGAGTAACTTAAGGCGCTAGAGGAGTGACTTAGGCGCTAGAGGAGTATCTTAGGAGTATCTGTGGTACAAATTGTGTGGGCTAGATGTCTCACCTGTTGTGTTTAATCACTTTCCAGGTGGCTTCACTGAGGTTATTAGTCCACCAAATAACTTGACTCACCTATTTAGTTTTACTGAATTACATTTAGTTGATACTGAAGTTTAATAACAAATGGGAACAAAGAGTTCCAATATTTCTAATGTTTACTTATTTCAAATTGGCTTGCTTTCATTGGCTGATAAATCTTTTTGGAAAGTGAACTATGCAAAATTTTGGTGGTTTACAAAAATCAATTGGGTTTTGTAACTGCTTTTTGTGCCTACGAATTCACATATAAAATTTACTGATGAAGAAAATAAAATCGAAACGGTCTTCATTCCACATGCTTAATTTTTTTTTAGCTCGAGCGACTCTTTAGCGAGTTACTGGAATTCGGAAATGATTTTCATTGAAACATAGCATTCAATGTGCAGAGCTACATAGCAGCGGAGGGGAAGGAACGCGCCAAGCTGTCGGTGCAGGTGCTGTCTAGGGCAGAGGGTGGCGCTGGTAGTGAGGTGCCCTCCGTCTCCCCTCCCACCGATACCGATCTCGTCCCTCCTCCCCCTCTGCCTCAGGTAAGAAAGCTTACCTGTGTTGTAGGATGTGTTTTGTACGCTGTATATTTTTGTGTTGTAAGACGTGTATTGTTGTGTTCTACACTGTGTATTATATTGTAGGGCGTGTATTGTTGCGTTGTTGCCCGTATGTATGTTTAAACTGATCGTATATGTATGTTTGCGTGGCCTGTTACGTTTCTTGTGCTGTATTGAATTATGCTTCTTCTGCTGTGTAGTGTTCCTCATTGTGTTCGTGGTTGTGACTCCAATATTGCAGCGTTATCTAAGATGACTTGGTGCTCTGTAACGTAGAGTTTAGTGCTGCGTTTAACTTACCGTACATATTAAGGTCTTACTCTTTGCATCCTGCTTGTGTCCGCTGTTTAAATTGATTGTCAGCAATCGTTCTTAATGAGGATCTTAGAATTTCTTTGAGCTGTATTTAAACTGAAAATAGGCTAGGCTATGCATCAATTATTTTACGTCATCGACCATTTAGATTTCGATTGTCATAACAATCGAAACGGTTTTGAATACCGCAGCAGTGCTCTATTACGTAAATTATTTTACAATATTTCCTAGCCTTGTCTTTGGTTATTGGTTTCACGAGTGGTTTGCTAGTAATGATCTCTTGTGTGCAGCCTACGAGGATAACATCAGTGAGTGCCTTCAAAGGAACCATGTCACTCTTCCCTCTTCTGCAGCCCTACCAGCCGCCCGCCTCACCCACCGACTCCAAGGCAAAACTTTAACGGCTTCCATCATTCCTTACTTGTGCTCTGTCCCTACACTCGCTACACCTCTTGTGTGTCGACTGCACGAGTGTGTGATCATACACAGTCCTAGGTTGTGGTGTTACAACGAGCTCATGCCTCACCATTTTTTATTCGTCTGTCCTTGAGCGTAGTCGGGGAGTGCATTGAAAGTAGTTTTTATTTATGATATTTATGAAGTAATGAATACCTGCCACTCTCACTTCGTAACAGCAGGAGGACAAGTACGACTTTGACGTAACCGTTCAAGCTCATGCCTCCGGTGTTCATAGCTCTTTTGTAATGTGGTCTTTCTCTAGGTAGGAAGTGTCTCAGGGTTCGAGAGCTTGCGCGTCTTTAGCCCTGCTGCCTCAGTGTTCAGTAACCTCCCTTGCATCCACAATAATGTTCCAGGGAAAGAAAGGCTGTAGACCAGGCCTCGTCGAGACTGCGTCAAGGATTGTTTATGCTGAACTACGATCACATGTAACACTTGAAGAATGTTCCACTACAACCCATGTACTGTAACGCGCTCAAGTAATTATTTGCGCTTTATTCGGAGAAATTTTTCATTTCTGTCTTCATATTCTGTATGGAAAAAAAGAGAGAAATAAACTGTATTCCATTCAGGTATATTAAACCAGGAATATAATAATCCATTTAGGTATACAGGAAATGTACAGTTTTTAATGTTAACATCTTCAAACTAGTGATCACGACTCCAGCGACTGTTCCCAACCATCTTGTGACTGAGGTAGAAGTTCGTAGAAACACATTGTGATTATCTGAAAGCTTGAGAAAATAGTTTAAGTTCGCCAGTCTACCTGATCCCTGCGTCACAGCAGAGAAAATTTGACGCTGTGTGGGGATTTGAAACAAGAGACCTGGTAGCACAAGCACAGGTCGCAACCACTCGGCTACAGGGAAAGCTAAAATTGTAGAAAATTTGCCATGCTTCCATTTGATATACGTGAATGTAGATCACGGCTGCCGAGAGATCTGTGGTCGAATTAATTAGCTCTGTCGTGAAAGAAGGGTCTAGTGAGAGAAATTACTCCGTTGTTCATGAAAACAGTGTATATTTGAATTATTTTCTCTTGTCTGGTTATTTAAAATCTCTTTTCCGCTTCCCCATGTTTCTTTAAGTATATTTTGCATAATTATTATTGATCTTGCCAGTTATATCGTAATGTATATATCGCTACATATGTTTTCTAACTGATTTGCGTTTTCTCAAATTGATATTTGTTACACTTGATTCGAATGGACTATTGTGACAGAAGTACAATGGTCCATCAAGGAGCATGTTTTAGTGTCCTTGAGAATTGTTTTACATAGTTGCTGTGGTCTGCTTGAATACTGCACAGTCTCACGCCTCACAGCCTCACGCATCACAGCCTCACGCATCATTGGCACAGCCCCATGCCTCACGAGGCACTGACTCCTGCCTCACAGGCACAGCCTCATGCCTCACGCGGCACTCTGGGTTGTTTAATAGTTCAGAACGTGATGCGAGTAACACTGCCATCAGTCCTATTTTTATTATAATGAAAAGCGTCCAGATGTGTGTAACGACTGCCTGTTATGCGGTTATTTTACTCACCGTTTCTGTTTCCTATGCGTTTTTTGAGCTTAATATTCGTAGACCATGTAGTGATCGTAGTCGACCAGATGCATGAGGCGCGATAAGATCGAGTATGGAACATGCACACTGTGCGTTAGGTGAGCATGAAGAAGACCACACTCACTTCAACTGGGCCAGGAGGTGACATTTGTCATTATTTATGTGTTGATTTTCATGGGGTGTTATCTTGTTCTGTTCTTATGTTTTGGCTGTAGAGGCAGCAATAACGAGCTTTGCCTTGTTCTAGTGTGCTGAGTTTAATCCTTTGTCTACTGAAGTGAGTTTTCGATCAGGCGACTAACCGTTGTGGTCACAGCAAGCATAATTAAACATAAGTGCTGTGAATAACACGGAGTTGCCGTAAGTAGAAAAAGGGTGCAGTGTTTGTGCCTAAACTCTTTGTGTCGTGTTGCTGCGGCACTGAGACTGGAAGATGCCCCTCAGAGTTCAGTAGAGATGTGGCTCAGTTTTCATCCTGGTTGCTGAAGAGCTGGTAGCTAAAGCGAGATCTAGTATTCCATCCCGGCTTGTAAAGCATTCCGTCTTCAATTGGCTGTTCTTTATAATTTCTTATTATTGTCAGGTTACGTTTTACTCTAATTTAAGTAATTTTTACGCTAATTCCTGCTTCATGTGCATCGAGAGTTAGTAATTTTGTGCAAGCTTTCCATAGAGGAAGCTCTGAAATTATTTTACCGTGTTTGCAGAATGAACATCATCCCGTTCTTTGAAAGTTAATTAAGATCGGCTAAGAGTATGTTGTGAGTCATCCACTTATACACCTTTCATTTTCTGTATCCTTCCTACCCACGCTCATGTGGAAAATCTGTCGAGTAAGTGGCTTTCCGCCTGTGAATCATCGCACCATCAGCTGTTTTTTAGCGTCCATTGTGTAGAGCAGTGATTCTCAAAGTTTTTTCAATCACCGCCCTCTTAGGACACTATTTGATTTTCCACCGTCCCTTAATGATTATATTACTGTATATTATACAGTAATATACAGCCCCCCATTCAAGGCGTACCCTCCTACCACCCTCTTGCTTTACCTCTACGCCCCCAGGGGGGCGGTACGGACCACGTTGAGAAACACTGGTATAGAGCATGTTTTTAAATCATGTAGTGCTATACGAGGGTGTGTTTAAAAGTGCACCTTGAAAATTTGTACAATCGTTGCCACTTGGATGTCGACACTTCAAAAGTTGCTTCACTGGCCCTGTCCGAAGGAGAAGTTTAAATTCTTTCATTTAACTTTTGTTCCCTCGCTTGTCAGCTTTCCTAAAACTTTGGTACCGCTATTAATTTTATTTGATATTATTTTGTTGTAAAGCTTTGGCTTCACTACTCATCCCATAGATTCATTTCAGTATGTGAATGCTATGTCAGCAGGATTTGTGGTGTTCATGTGTCTGACAATAAGGAGCATTTGTGCATTACACACCACTAACGTAAGGATCAACACCGCTAGAACACTAATTATGCGTAGCGTATTTTCCCTTTTCACAGTCAACAACTATTTATTTCAAAGTGATAAATATTATTTATCTCATCGTTCATCTCGTTCTCATTAGCGATCTCTTCATTTCAATATAGATCACCGTCCATTCGCATTGAATGCTCATGATGATTTCTTTGCTGCTGAATAGGCCATTTTTTAATAAATTATGCCCTGTTTGCGTCGGTATTATTTTTCTTTTGTCGTGACCAACAATGTCTCCAGGAGAGTAATGTACTGAAAGACATTCTCCTTGAGTGTATCTCACTGAGCACTGTTATTATGCGTAGGATTCTCGACTTTAACTTTGTGTTCGCTCATAGTGTATGTACTCGTCGGTGTACGTTGAGAAATCCTTGCTTCTGTTTACACAACGTAGAATTGGGGCCTGCAGGATGCTGTTTTGTAATTAATGAGCCTTATATTTCCTTCTACACATGCAGTGTTTCTTATTCAGTGTGGAGGAGACTTCCTAGATAAATGACCACTTGCACAAATTAGTTATTTGTGTTTACTTCATTTTGGTCTTGTTGAGATGCCTCTTGCCAACTTGCAGGTACTGCTGGACGAGAGGTGGCTGCTTAATACTATGATGAGTAACTGATTTGATAGAATAATATGTGAATTGTTATGTGTTTCCACAGGTAGGAGGAAACTCTGAAATATGAGATTTTGGTCCAGTATTTGTATCGACGCTTGGAATGTCTTCCATTTAGAATAAGAAAATGGTTGGCAACTGACAAAATTTACTTTCCTAGTAAGTTTAATTCATGTCATATAAGTTAGCATTCAAATTTAAGTTGTATTGGACTCTTCATTCATAGTAAACGAGTATTTGAATTTATCTCTTAAAATTTAGTTTAATTTGATGCATTGTTTATTGATGTTTGCCTCTTCTAGGATATTTGTGTGCCAGATTCGATAATATTCGACCATATAAGGTTAAGTTTATTCACGCTGAATAGAATATATGACTCTATCTCTTATTAAATTAAGTTGAATAACATCAAGCGTGGAAAACTACAACTTACGTTTTACCTTCTAAGATAAACATCGAATGTAAGTTTCACGTGGAATAAGGCAGCTCAGGAGAAGTATATTTTATAAATTATCTTCTGTAAATGTTATTTTGATTAAGAAGCGTAAACTTCAAGATCTGTTGAAACCGGAAACATATAGTAGAACAATGAACCTAAATGATAATTTCAGCACATTTAAAGTAAATTATGAAAGGATCAACGTTACCAATTTAGTATGCTACACATAATCGTGCAATAATTGAATATAGTTCTTCTTATCTCTAGCGCGCACGAGTATTTTAGGTAGCAATGAAAAATTTAGATCAAGGCAAGTATATGCCAGCGAAAAAAGAAATACGAATATATATTATACTAGCATGCATTAAAAAAGGACAAAACTAAAAATATAACTCCCTGAGAGCTTGGATTTTTAGTTCAACTGGTTCTATGGGATGCGAGCCCGGCGAGGCTTGACAACAGATATAAATGTATGAGATAAAAAAAAATAAAATAAAATACAAATAAAATAAATAATAATAAAATATACAACAGAAATCTAGAGTAAAGTAAGATGTTTCTCTTCACAATACATATCTGGTATCAAGAATTTAGACTCAACTGAACAAACCACTAATTCTGTAAAAGAGATATTCACAAATTTGTTGATGAAGCATACGTCGAAAAAACATTTTTTGTCGTCCATGCGTTTTAGATAAAAATTCATACAATACTCTAGTAAAAAGATTTTGATAAATAAATTTAGAGATTATTTTCAAAAGTATTTATATTCTAATCATCAATATATCTTTTCAACATAAAATTTGTTCTATATTCAATCCCCCATATCATCTCTTTCCTCATTATTTAAAATATTCTTTCTGGCAACACTCCGTCTGTTTTCCTCTATCGTTTTCTGCAAGATTTTAGGTTGGTGCGATGTGTCTCTAGTTCAGTTCAAGAATTATAAGAAAAGTAGGTCGTCTTTGAATTCGATGTGAGTTTTTGGAAATATTTTTGTGAATAATATAATAAGTGTAGCAATGCAATTGTAGAACGTATATTAAGCAATATTTGTTGTCGGCTTTCTTATGACTGGCATGAATATTATAGGTGGAAACTACAGATTTTTAGTTAAGTATAATGTTGACTGGTATCTATCTATCCATCCATCGTGCCCAGTAGAATGAAACGTGTTATTGCTAGATGCTACTCAGCCTGAAGTGCTGCAATTCACAGGAATGTAAAGCTGCGTTTGCGAAGTATCAAGTGTAAAAGATATAAATTTTATATCTGATTGCTGAGTTGCATTATCTTTTGGTTTATATAATATATCCAATATAAATGTGACTTGACTTTTTTTGTGCGAGTATTACGTGATATGGCACACAACACATTGTGTGTAGGAATACATAGTTATGTAGGGAACTCTTGTTTTCTGGCCATTAATACAGGGAATGAATTTAAAAATCTGGGAAACAGGATATTAATCTAAACTTGTTGAATTTTCATGGCTTGATTCCATTTATAAGGTTTCTTAGAACCAGTGATTGTTTGCTTAATATTGAAAGATGAGGGTCTAAACTGTTGTGAAAGTTGATTGTTCCTAGTGAATGGACTTAAGCTTTAAATGTTTTTTCTTATATGCCCATTTTCCCTTAAGGAGCTTATGTTGAGTGAAATCATGCTGAATAATTTTTTTCTCCTGCTTTGAAATTATTTAAGCCAAATTTCCTATTTGGTACACACGTGATGTTAGCAATATATATATATATATATATATATATATTACTTGTGCCATATGTCTCAATCATAATTAATTGAGATATTAATATAGATTCTTGTTTATATGAAGAAATTGTCCTGATTTGAATAGGAAAGACTTGAACATCAGTGTTTAGAATATGGAGAGCAGCATGACAAGATCTAGCCACCATGTTTTTTTTAGTTGTTTTAGTTCAAAGTAACTATCCAAAGACATTGCCTTTGTTAAAAATATTAGGTTTATATAGTCTGAATGTCAAGTGTGTTATCAAAGCTTATTTCTTCCCTACTACATGTACTGAAAATGAATTACTGAGCAGTGAAGACAGTACCTAAAAGTGTCTGCTTTATGCTGTGGATGCCTGGGCATTAGACTCTCTGAATAATTTTAGTGTTTTGCAGTGCAACGTACACAATCCATGGAGAGATTTATTCTGTGAGCTACTTCAGCTCTCAGGAGGAAATTTCAGGTGTTTTGGATTATAAATGCTCAGTACACATTCTAGTACACATTTTCCTTAGTTTATATGTATGAGGAGTCATTCAAGAATTAATGTACCACAATTTAAAAAAAATACTAACTACTCTATTAGGACTAAATGTATGTATTGAACTAGGAATAATTACTTGCTGAACATGTGTACATATTGATAAACAGAAAATAGCATTAGTGCCTTAAATTTTTCTTGTAATTCTTTGTTTTACTAGTAAATGTTGATGAAAAATGTTTTTAGTCATTTATTAAAAACCAAACTTTAATTCAAATGGGTTGGGCACATGAAAAAAAATTAGCAGTGTCACTCAATGTTGATTGTGATTCATAGGATAGTATTCTTAGTTTCTCATGTTATCCCACCTTAAAAATTATTTAAATGCAGCTAACTTTTAACAATATCTGTTAGAACTCATTCATGTATTGAAGCTGCATGCCTTTGTTTTTGTCCCCTCGTCAGAAGCATTAATTGGAGAAATCTCATTCCTATTAGATAAAGCATATAGTTGTCTTGGAAATCAATGCACATTGTACCAGTGAGCAATCAATAACATAAAGTTCATAAGTTATACTAGTATGGTAGAATTGCCCAATATTCAATCATATTTTATATTAGGATTAATGATGTTCACTGTAATTTCTACTAAAAGGGTTTGATATCAGCATGTTAATTCTGTAATATATGCTAATGTATTGAAAATATCAAAGCATCAACAATGCATTCCTTTTGAACTAAAGAAAAAAAATGAACTGGTTTCAACAATAGTATTCAGTACTGTAGTTTCAAGTAGGAATGCACAAATACCTTGGTTCTATTTCATATTTGTGAAGAGGGTATTATGTTCTTTCACTTTTGAATTGGTAATTTCTGAACATGTGTGCAAGTCAGTCACTCAATGACCTCAATCCCACAATAGATTGATAATCTAGCCCTTCATTTTCAGAAAATGCCGAGCGTTTCAGTGAAGGATGTGAACCAGCAGGTGTTTGTCAGGGCTTTTGCCCAATTTTTAAAGAAGTGAGTACATATTGATTGCTGCATGTATTAAAACAATGTCCCCAGTCAAAGCTAGCCTACAAATCTAAGTGTCTGTGATTTAGCATAAACTTTGCACACATTGACTGCTGTGTATCTGATTTAGCATAAACTTGATGCTTTACTCATAACGTTTTTCAAGTATGTATACAAATAGTTTTAATAAAGTAGTTACAAAATAGCCATTTGAAGGCTAGAAATTTAAACATTTAATTGTATTAAACTATTAGACTTCATAGGTTTCTCTTCACCAAGATATTGAGTATGCTTCTCTTAAGGGAGAAGCAATAATTACTTCTTGGGAAATAAAAAAAGCATTGCCATTATTTACTACCAGTTATTGTGTGGCAGTGTTGTGGCAAAGCTTGACATTGCAATCTCATTCTTTACAAATTTATTTATTTTACTTGTTGGTAATTTGTAGAATGAATAGCTTTTATAATGTTTTTTCATTTTCCAGGACAGGCCGTGTAAAGCAGCCCGAGTGGTCTGATATTGTGAAGGTGAGAACAGTTCTATTTAATCATATTCAGTAGAGTTACTTTCTGATTTGTTGGTTGTTGTTTTGTTGCAGTAATTGCAATACAAAATAGCCAAGCAAATGTTGAGTGTTGGGATATTATTTTTTTGTGACTGGAAGTATGAGAATTTTCATGCTTATAAAAAAGAACTGGTATGTGTGGATTAACTATTTATTAAACCCTTTTGGTGATCTAGCGTTGCACTTCCCACGAGTGTCATGCAAAATGAAGAAACTACTGAGCTGTAGAGAGAGTGTACTGGGCGTTTGTCCTTTGTTATTATGCCTTAGAATTAGACATAAATAGACAAGCTGTTTAGTGAAATTGAGCATCAAATATTGTAGTTACTTTTTTTTATTTTTTATTTCTGACTTTTATTCATATGATTGGTGTGTGCAAAACATCTACTTCTTTCCATTATATCCCATTTTATGTTCGAACCAGACTGGCAAATTCAAGGAGCTCGCTCCATTTGACCCTGACTGGTATCTGGTGCGTGTTGCTGCCACGGCCCGCCACATCTACATGCGGTCCCCCGTTGGTGTTGGTGCCCTCAGGAAAGTTTTCGGAGGTCAGTCATCTTGTGGACAACTGCTAGTCTGCTACTTGCTTGTAACACGATGAATTCGGTACTGAATTCTAGGTATTTAGTTTATGTGGGAATTTATATGCTAATAAAAATGACATACTAATTACTAAACAGAGTTCTAAATTAGCTGTTGGTATCATCCATATCAAATGTTCTTGCTTATTCATCATTAATATTGAAGCAGAATCGAATAACTGAAGTTGCTAGACACTAAAGATGTGCTGTTTACAGGACGAGAGCGACGCGGCACCAAACCTAGCCACTTCTGCAAGGGCTCAGGCTCCGTGGCACGCAAGACGCTGCAGACACTCGAGACCCTGAAGCTGGTCGAGAAGACTGCCAGTGGCGGCCGCTCCCTCACCTCTCAGGGACAGCGAGATCTCGACAGGATTGCAGCGCAGGTACGACTTCGTCTTGCTCTTCTCTCCAAACTGCTTCTGATGGCACACGTACTCTGGCTAACTGAATCTACGTAGAGGCTTTCAACATTTATTTTGAAAACAAAGTACTTGGTCTAAACTGCTTCTGATGGCACATGTACTCTGGCTAACTGAATCTACATCAAGGCTTTCAATGTTTATTTTGAAAACAAAGTGCTTGGTCTAAACTGCTTCTGATGGCACACGTACTCTGGCTAACTGAATCTACATAGAGGCTTTCAATGTTTATTTTGAAAACAAAGTACTTGGTCTAAACTGCTTCTGATGGCACATGTACTCTGGCTAACTGAATCTACATAGAGGCTTTCAACATTTATTTTGTAGACTGTTTAATCGAAATGTTAATACGCTTTACTTTCTAAAGTTCCGCCAGGCTTGACACAATAACAGGGCTTATCATTCATACGACCCTGTAGGTCGTATGCATCTTGTGTACAGAATCTGAAGTTCAGTTTATGTGAGTTTTAAATTTTACAAACTTATGAGCTACATATAGAAACACTCATTGTGTCGAGTTCACTCTGCATTACAGCTACAGTAATTGTACTATTTTTGACTTTGGCGTACGTTTTAAACGCCTATTAGTACGGAAATGGTTATTTAGCGAGTTGTATTTCCTGATATTTGTTAGAGTGAGAGATTATTGTAGCGAGCTTTACTTAGTTGGTAGTAATGGACTACATCGGGACATTTTTCTGGTGTTTTTGAATTACTTGGTTATCCCGAGTAATTCATTTAATAAAAAATACTTAAACCACGTACCCGTGAAACCATATTGTTGCCGGATTTTGTATGAATAGCATCAACGAATAAAAAAGATGAACAGTGTTTTTAGATGTGTCCTAGAGGGACAAACAGTTGATGCACGATGATCGTGGCCTGAGAGAGCATTCAGGGAACGAAAAAGAGTTTGATTGAGGCACTTCATTTGGTCGGGAGCATCAAAGCAATATAAAGAAGCTGTAGGAGTACTCATGAGTAACCTATGAGATAAGACGTTTGTTCGTAGGAAGCGAAAGCAGCATCTACTGTATCAAAGGTATGAAGGGCTGCATATCAAATTACTGAATCCTACAAGAATAAATCGAAAGTTGAGGTAAAAAAATGAGAATAGTAAAATGTGTATCAGCTTCAAGTACAAATGTCAAAAGTCACACAATATTGTCATGAAAGAACAGAAGTGAAAGAATTCGAAATATATTAAGTTGAGGAAAACAACATAGATGTTACTGAATAATCGTCTCATTGGTGAATTGATGTGAAGTCTAGGCAATACAATTTTTATATTCAAGGCGGAAGAATTAGTGAGTTACACGAGGATCAAGTTCATGCAATCTATGAGCATGATTTGTTTGAAGGATGTGAGGGGCGATTGTAGATTTCGTGCAACCATATCGTAGTCGTCGCTCTTGTGTGTTAGGTAACTCAAACTTGACCTGTTCTTTTGTAATCTATAGCGGGGTGAGGAATTTTATTGATGATGTTAACACACAAAATAGGCTGTTCGATATCATTAGTCGAGACTGTCTTATAACTATTAACTGTTCTGTCCCGGTATCAGATACTTTATTTTATTCAAATATTTGTCGATTCTTTTTACTGAACTCTAACTTTTATTCTGTCGCACAGATCAAGCGCTCCAAACGGGCATCGAAGGGAAAGAAGCCTAAAGTGATCAAGATATCTGCTGCGAAACCCAGCAAGCCCAAGAGCGATTCTGCCAAGGCTGAAAAGAGTGACAAAAGCAAGAAGGCACCCAAGCAGCCTGCGAAACAGCAGAAACAAAAACCCAAGAAGTAAAATGGACAATGCTGGTCGCTGAGACATGCTCACTTTGCTTTACCCTTCAACGTTTATATTGGAGTAGAGTCTAATATGTATTGAGTTTTCCCTGATCCAGTCAAAGTAGAATTCATGAGTGACATAATCTGGCACTGCGTGACCCAACGACCATGCCTTCACTTTCCATTGTTCATAAAATGGTAGAACTAGACGGCTAAATTATGATAGTATGGTTGATTTTGATAGCGAATGTTACAGGTTCGTCTGTCAGACAGGAATCAATATCCCCTGAATCAAATGCCCTTCAGAACGTATTGTTTCAATCTCGGGTAGGATTCAGTAATTTGTGAAAGCTTTGTCAGTGTTTACTGCAAAATAGGGTTTTCAATTTATGCCGGTGTATTCTCGAACAACGCAGTAAAAATGCTCAGGAGATATGGTGCAGTCTCGTTATTTTGAGAAAGTTCACCATATCTTACCCGGGGTGCCTCAGTTGAATAGTTTAATTAATACTAGATTTATCTGAATTGGGTTCTAGATTGAAAACTTAAAATTATTTGGCAGATAGGGTAGTGTTTTCGTATCGAGGTTTAATAATGAACATTTTATTATCATTAATAGCTCGAGTGGACTTGCGATCCGAAAGTATGCGTATCGATTTTTAGTCTTCCATGAAGACACGAACTGCACGTTATCATTTTTGTAAATATGGTCATCGGTAGACGTGCGTGAAAATTTATATTTTAATGAAGTAAAGAGTAGATCATAATATTCTCCCTGTAGCTATAATTAGTTTAGAGTATATTATGGAGATAGGTAATTTATGAAATTGTTAGTTACTGCAGGAGTGGGTGAAGTATACTGCATAGGAATTACGTAGCAGTTCACGGCATGGGGCTTCGTTAGCAATCCAAGAATATGCCAAACTGCTAGTTCCTGTTGCCCCATTGTTTTATCTTGCGTTTTGCAAGACCGGGAAACTTGCTACACGGCATTCTAACAAATATTCATTAGTTCAGCACACCGAATGTAGAATTGAAGCAATCGATTGACTAAATAGAAACTGTAAATAATCTAATCTAAGAAAGTCAAACTGCGATCTACAACTGGCGTCATCTACAAAGCTCTGGCCTAGCCTTCAGAAGACTTTTCCTTCTTAATTACTTAAAAATAAGCAAATTGGTGTCAACTATGTATATGAGTGGTGATATCGGTATGAAAAACTCTGGATTAAAGCCCCAAAGATCTTCGGAAATACTAGATGCAGCTACAGGTTTTAATTGCGCAAACCGTGAATTAAGCCTTACTAAACTGTGCTACAGAATCTCATCAGGGTTTATAGAAAGGGATTTAGGAAGAATATTTGAATAAACTGGCCATCCAAATGCATTGATATAAAAGCAATTGCTAAACATATCCTGACAACAAAAGTAATCTAGTCAACTGTGAAAGTAGTACTACGATATCATGAACTCAACGAGCAGTGTTGAATTCATTGAACAATAGCTCTTGAAGGATGCAGCATACAAAAGGTGTGCACTAAAAAAATTGTCGAAGTTCGTATAAGACGCTAAAGCGATAGGTCATCGGAATAAGGACAATGAACAATAAACATTCATAATGATTCAATCGTAATATTAATTCATAAATAATGGCCTTTCTTCAACATGCTGTTTGGTTTTTGCCAATTACTACTGTAATATTCGCATTCAAATGCAAATATGTGTGTAAGTGTATTTAATTTATACTACAAAATAATTTGATAGTTCTCTTATATAACGTTAAATCTACTTTATAGTAAAAATGATTTTTTTCTATTGCAGTTATTTCTAATTATTATTATTATAAATTCGGCTCTGTTAGAAAAAATGTACAAAAATCTCAACATACGAAGAAGTTGGGCAGGTAATACTTATTATATGTTTAATTTTTTAACTTCTGTTATAACTACCAAGATACTAAGATATACTGTGAACCAATCTTACAAACAAAAAATGTATCCTAGTTGAAAGGAAAGTAGTGAAGATTATTTATTTTGAACTATTATCAATTACTAAATTCACTTTGAACTTATCAATTGCAATTCTGCTAATTAATGAAATAAACCATCAGGGTATTAAATGAGTGCTTTCGTGCAAAGCAGCGGCAGCTGACGAGCCTGACCTGCAGTTCCTGTCAAGGTCATACGTCATAGGCGCGGGAGACATGAAACTGTGCGTTGTTGTATGCAGTGGGTAAGGCAGCATCACAGTACTCTTTACTGTACTGTGGGCAGCATCCTTCTATATGCTCTTGCTATACTTTACTGTTCGTGTGAAGGGAGAAGAGCTAGTGCATATGAAATCAATGAATGTAGATTTAGAAGTCTCGTTACTTACTGTGGGCGTGATTGAACGAGCAAGATGGATTATGCGTTTGTTGACAGTTGAAGTGTGAGAAAGTAGAGTGTAGGGACAGTGGGACACAAGTAAGTATAAAGAAGGTAGGTTTGAGACGCTGAAACTAATATGATGGATAGATTTTATAGCTTGAGCAATCAAGGGGTGTATGATAAGTGTGGTCTCCCAACGTCTTCTATATGTCAGGAGTCAAAGTTAGGGAATGAATGTTAGTACAAAAAGCTTGTGAAATGAAGACAATTGCATCAACTGTGTGATGTCTTACGAGTTCCTTAGTTAATTGCGACAGGTTGTTTCACAATGTTTATACATTAATACTTTAGGCTGCTTTCAGTTAGTAGTTAATGTTCTAGTTGATTTCTTTCTTAATAAAAGATTTAGTGTCACAGCTCTGCTGGTTTCATGCTGCTTGTCAAGTAGTTTAAGCATTTACTTCAATCTTGTCTATAAAAAGTTAAATTTTGTTGATATATTTTCCTTTAATTTTAGAGATTAATCTATTGTAAAACCTTTCAATTAACTGACAATGAGTAGGGCTCTTTAGCTTTCTTTTCATATGTTAGTTTGTGTTTGTAGATGTGTATTTCACATAAATTTGTTTTTAATGTACATTTATAAACTAGTGCTGCATTTGTTAGCATGAGAATGGGTTAGTTCTAAGAAGTGTTGTTGATATATTTTTGATTTATGTATTTTATAATTAATCAGAAGTATTTTATAATATTGAATTCATAGATGCAAATTGATTAATATTTTGTATTCATATATATATATATAATTTTATAATCTCTTTTTTCAGAATTTTAACAATGCTATCAACAGAGTGTAATATTGTACAGCACTTGATTGACAGGTCCCTTCATGGTAAGTGTGCATGTCTTAATTCTTTGACATTAGACATTTTATTTTATTTAAAAATTTAAAAATAATTTAAATAAATTATTTTATTTAATTTTATTTAAATATTGTTAAATATCTTTGTTTCATATTGCTATTTTATTCTTTGGTCATCAACCTTTATTAAGACCTTTCTAGAAAGGACATTGAATTATTCTAAGAACATGTCTATTAAAGATGAGTGCTTGATTTTTGCCTAATGGTTAAATGATGTAGTAGAATTTCAGATATTTTTTAATTGATAAATTTGTAATAGTTTGAAATAGTGTTTACACCTGTAGTATGTGTAGCAATTTCCTATTTTAAATATTTAGGATACAATGGTGATTGTATTGTATATTTTAAATTTTAGAACACCCATCAGAAAGATGATAAAAAGTGCTCATAAACAGAACAGGTGCAGAGTTTGATTGTGAGATGTACTGATATTTCTTCTAATACTCAACTATTGGAAAAAACCTTTTAAGTCCATTATAGTAGCAGTTTTCATTAGCAAAAAAGGATAATAAATGTTACTGTGCAAATCTCATTTGAAAGTTTTTGTCATTATCTAGACAGGTAACAGTAGTAATGTTAGTAAATAACTGGTTAATACCCTCACACTCATTTGGTAATGTAATATTTGACCTGTTTGTAAGGTTAACCTACTAAACTGCAGAAGTTTACATACTGACTGGCTTGTGTTCTTATATTTCTGTGAATGGTTGTATTGCTGTACAGCATAGACATTAGCCCTAAGCTGTAAAACATTTATATGCATGCTGGATGAGATTTACATGCATGATCAGTCCATTTTCTTACTTTTATTTGATTTATATTGCTAGGCATCTAATAAAGTTTGCTCAATATTGTTCATTTAGGCCTCTATCTAGTAAAAAATATTTTTTGTGCTCTTAGATTATTTTGATATTGTGGGTTCTATTCATTATAGTATCTCAAAGGTATGTAAGTGGTATAGATTAATTGAATTATAGTTGAGTATATTGCTTTTAAAATATTTTAGGTTTTTAAGCAAGTGTCAGCTGACAAAACCAAGCAGAGATGCCTACCTATTTTTCTCAATTTCTATTCACATCAGGGTTCTCATTTCCATCTGGATGCTCACCCTTTGCTCCTCCTCATCGTCTGGCATACGAGAAGCATTTGCTTGACTTCAGAAACACAATATTCACGGATTACCAATTCATTGATCAAACCTCTGTTGGTGTCAACACCAGCAATCAACCTATGTACTGCTGCAGGTCAGTTGGGTAATATATGTTGGTCTGGTAATTTTCATGCTAAATTGTAGTAACAAATTTTGTTCAGGTTCTACAATTGTTGAATTGTTGTAAAAGTTTGTAGGGCTACCTTCATGTGTTGAGTGTTAGTTGTGTTTTATTGTGTTAGGTGTGTTATTCCTTTGTGTAGAAGTACATCATGATCCTACTGAAACCTTCCTTTTTGTTCCTGGTGTAGTACCTTTTTATGTACTTTATCTCAGATAGGATTTTAAACTAAAAGTGTAATTTAACCTGTGAAAAACTACTTACTGAAATAAAACACCATGAAGATACTTTATTTTCCTATATGTGTTCTTGGCTATGAAGTGTTGAAAATGGGATTATAAAAAGGATTTTTCCTCATTAACAATGATTGAGGCAAAAGCAATAAGCATAATAGTAATAGTATTTAGCTTTTGTTCTGATTCCTTCTACATGTATTGTGAGATAGCAATTTAAATCATTTGAGCATGTTAGCTAGAACTATATTGTAAACATTTATGTTCAAAGCAGTTCTTGATTGTCATTTCCCCATCCAGTTTTGGCAAGGACTCCAACACTGGTCACCTGTTGGCTTATGGGGGTGAAGATGGAAATATTTTCATAGTAGATTCAACTCGGCTGTCTGAGTCAACAACCATGCGCAGTAAGTAGTCATAGTCATCTGCTGCTTACCAGTTGCCCATGTTGTTCTTGTGCATGTCATAAGAATTTATTATATAATATCTTGTAAGCAGAGTTGTTCATGTATTTACTTGTATCCTTCGAGTATGGATTATTTTGTATTAACCCTTAATAATGGGAAATAAATTAGACCAGCTCAAAATATTACGTGTTCAAAGTTATGGCATGTGTTATTGTCCACTTGTGTGTGAGTAAGCAAATACTGCTTTGAAACATAAAAAGAATTTCAATTCTTCATTTACTTTAATTTCTATTGCTGTCTACATAATTAGCTAAATTAGTGTGTAAACTATAGAATTGCTAGGTTTATTATGGCTAATCACCAGCTTGGTCGACTGGTGAGCGAATCTGCTTGCGAGCGGAAAGACCCGGGTTGGAATCCCGCTGCCGACATGGTTGACGCGGCTAGAATTACGGCATGGGACTTGGGTAAACAACCGAATAATTATCGAAGTAATTATCCGACCCAAGAATGGGCCAGAAGGTTCGTTCCTATAGCCTCATTCTATTCTATTCTAAACAAAAACCCTGGATTTTATGACTGCTTTTTTTTGTTTTTCATGTGTTTCATTTAATATTCATTGACTTCTGCCTTTCCAAGGGGTTTTTTACTGGCTGAAATATTTTTAATATAAATATATTGTGCATCAAATTATAAGAGTAGTTTAACAGTAAGGTATCTGAGAATATGTGGAAAAAAGTGACTGATCTTAATGATTATTCTACTAGTCATCACATTACCATGAATGAGAATCAACTAGGGTCATAAGAAGAGTTGAATTACTCCGTTGAACAGAAATTTTTGAGTACGTGATTTACGAATAAAATTGACTGGACACATACTTCTTGCTTTCTGGGACTTGTGAAGAACTGATATACTATGTGTTACATATAAAAATGCATGTTAGATTCTATTCTCAGATCTAAGTGAGAGATGGATACATATATAAGATTTTTAAAGTAAAGAGTAAACAATAGTATGAAAATGTGTCTCAAGTACTAAATAAGTTATGTGTTAGTTGGAGGTTGATATTCTACTTAAACCTTAAGACTTTGTTTATCCACAGCCGCCCATTCCGATGATGTCCATGATGATGCAGTGATAGACGTCAGTTGGGTGCCCAACCACGACGAGCTGGTGTCATGCAGTGGTGACAAGTCCGTCGTGCTATGGAAACTGGGTCAAGAAAGACTACTCCCAGTTCTGAAACTGGTCGGGCACAAGCGCACCGTCAAAACAGTTCAAGTTAACCCTTATGATCCTAGTGAGTTGGGCTGATTCCTGCTGCGCCTGGCAGATTTGTGATTTGTAAGCTGTAAGGCTAAGCTTATCCATGAGTCTTGCTAGGCTAAAGCAAAGTAGCAGCTATGGTTTGATCTAATGGTGGATTAAGCATTTGTGTAAACTGAACTTCATAGTAGGAAATAGTTGATGATAAAATTCAAACTTTATAACCCTACGGTTTTTTCATGGGATGGGCCCACTCATGTTCTGCTCCACCAACATTGGAGGAAGAAAACTATAATAAACTTAAGCGATTTAATTGAGGTAATCTAGTAGTTGAATAAAAACCTAGGAATAATAATAATGATTAATGATAGTTAGCGCAGGAATAAACTTGACCTGAACTTAGAGAACCCTTATGCAAGTTTAAAACAATCTAGGACCAACAGAATGAGCCTATTGAGATCTTACGCCCGAAACGAGTTGACTACTGAAAAATATGACAACTATGCTGTGTTATACTGTAACTACGCTGAACTGATATTTGTATAAGGTATAGCCAAAGAAGTCAGGCCTGATGGAGAAGCATGTAATATCTCTGCTTTATTCGAGAGTACAGTAATAATCCAAAATTAAGTCGACAATACTCCTAAAATAGTCTAGTATGCAGCAATCATAAATAATTCGTATTTTTTGGCAGAAGGATAGCACAATGAAAGTTTATGAGGGGGTGATCCTAACCAAACTAACGAAAAAAAGGGTTTGCGTGACAGAAAGACTAATCCATTTTCTGACAGGGTTCCATTCGTTTTGATAGTTTGAGATCCTATTGCACTATAAATGTATACAAGTGGTTGGCACTTAGTTTTTTGTGAAAGTATTTTTGCCTTTCGAATGATCCCTAGGGAGCTCACTGTACTAATGAGGCTGTATTCACATTTCATAATATCCTTAAACGCTGGTTGTAATTTTAGGATTGAACCCGCATCCTTTTGATGAGATATTTTCAGAATTATTTTTGTTCTTCATTGTTCACATTCATTAAAGAAGTATGATACATGTGATGTGGTGTCTATTGGATAGTATTTGATGTGGATGCATTATTTTTTAAGTTTTTTGTAGAATTGGTTTTAGTTCTACTTTAATTTTACATTATTTAGATTAGTGGTTGGCTTTTAACTGGGAAATTAGTGTATTTCCTACATGTTCAAAATTCTAAGAGCGGGAGCCACGAGTCGATGACCTAGTTTTTATTTTATTTTGTACAAGTTTGAGAGAGTATATTGCGTTGTAGTATTCTAATTTCTTTAATATGTTTTTCTTAACCCATTCGGCCCCACTGTCCTAATTTTAGGACACGCTATAAAGGCTAAATTAGCCTAACGCCGAAGTTATTTCTCCACCGAACGAAACATTGCGTAAATTTCCCCTTATATCTACACCTTTTTTATGCCCAACTTTAGGAGGAACCATTCAGAATATAGGGCTAAAGTGAATGATTTCTTATGGACTTGACCTTCTATACATAGTATGATGGGCGCTAATGAGTTAAACATGCAAAGTTGACTGTGGTGGTTATCTCGCGCAGTGGTGATCGTGTCAGGAAGCCGCGACTGCAACATTGTCGTGTGGGACCGGCGTTGTGGCCCTCAGTATAGGGCTGATCACATTGCTCCTGCTCATCCTTCCAGCAGTGCTGGTGAGTGCAGCGCGAATAGATTTCAATCGTGCACTGCTCAACGAGAGCAAAAGTCGAGAGTAAGAAGGTTGATTTTACGTTGACATTATGCCATAAGGTTTCATTTGCATACGGTTTCTCTTCCAAGCTTTCTAGAGTTACAGTGACAATTTGTAGAATGTTGATTTTTCATTTATCAGAAAATAGCATTAGCTTTTGAAATATGGACATTGCCTAAGTGTTCATTTTCGTTTACGCTGAATATGCTGTTGTGTGGGTTTTTTACTTGTCTGTACCCAATACCTGTTGAATGATAAGCAGAGCCAACGTATAAGGTAACATCTTTAATATCATACGTTTCGGAGTACAGATATTCTATTTTCAGTGCTGAAATAGGCAAAATTAAAATGTACCGCCTACCCCATATGATATAATGTTTGTCTAGATTCTACCAGAATTTGTCTATTTCAGCCCTAAAAATGGAATTTTTGCATTCTGAAACGTTTGATATTAAAGATGTTCTCTTTTACGTTAGTTCTGCTTTTCATTTTACGCGTTAATTTTCACGAAATCGTAAAATTAACACTATATGATTAGAGTGCCTGGTAATATTGGTTCACTTGCACACGAGTTAAGAATAAACTCTGAATAAAACTTATTGTATTTGTAGCTGACGGCAAAGTTTCTGGTCACCTTGGACGCTGTGCCCGTTCTGCGCGCTCACAAAGGACGCCCTCCACTGCCACGCCCAGCAATGCTGTTGCATCCCTGGTCTTCTACGAACAGCACACGCTTGTGTCGGCAGGCTCTACTGACGGGTATGTATCTACTGTTGTGCTCTTGACTGACAACTCCCTCAGTCTCCTATGTCTTTATTTAAATCACATGATAGCCATATTTACTGAACTTCTACTATTTATGACTAGTAATTTCAGAATAAAAGACTACAATTAATTTTTGGACAAGATTTTTCAAAACGAGTAAATAGTTCGCTCGCTTACAGTATGCAGCTTTCAGTTCAAATTAAACTTCTAGTAAAGTCTAGTCTGTTACTTTTTAGTCATTGCGTGTGGTGCATCATGACAGTTTTTCCATCAATCTAAATTCCCTTCAAAAATGCTCATACGGTGAACTGTTGTCCTTTCATTTCCATCATTATAATTTTAAATGTTATTTATAAATGATAATTTTTATCCTCCCTTTAAACCAATAGATGATAGTTACAAGTTCAGTCGACACTTCTATTTCAATTTTAGAACCTCTGAACTTACAAAAGAACAAAAAAGCCTCTTTTTCAGCTCAGCTACTTCCCTGAATTCCATAGTACTTTGACGAGAATGAAGAATACACCCATGCCTTCTGTTTTCCGAGGGCGACTGTCCTACACGATTATTTGTCCCTTGCTTGTTTCAGATCGACTTGTTGTACGAGTACTGCTTGCTAAATTACCTATTTACTAAAATATTCTAGGATGAATTCATATGTTTGTATGACATTTAGTTTCCTGTTTATGCAGTCTGATCAAGCTGTGGGACCTGCGGAAGACACACAGCACTGTACGAGGGGCGCCTGTGCCTGTACATACGCTCTCTCAGCCCCAGTCCTCTTACCTGCGAGGGTTCGGGTGGGCTTGTGCCCCTGAGCGCTCTCATTACCTTTACGCCCTAGGGATGGACTGCAAGATATACGGCTATCATCTTGCTTTGCCGACCACGGAGCCAGGTATGTGGTCACTTTTTTG
The DNA here is from genome assembly GCA_006783055.1 of Trinorchestia longiramus. NCBI lineage: Eukaryota > Metazoa > Arthropoda > Malacostraca > Amphipoda > Talitridae > Trinorchestia > Trinorchestia longiramus. The sequence goes on from VCRD01000748.1 coordinate 41,220, forward strand.
TACCTTTGGTTTCAATAGGCAGACACGCTGTTGTTTTCAGGCCTTTAGCAGTAGTCCGTTATGGAAAGTTTCTATAGAACTTGCTTAACACTTTCATTGCGGTATGACCCACCGGTGGGTCACTCAGGTTAGTTTCCGTAATTTTTTCAAAGCTTTCTAGTGACTGTATGTACAAAGTAAAGATTTGCACCAGCTAGGCAACCGCAATGAATGTGTTAATGACGAGATTGAGCGATAAGAGTCGTTGTCTTATACTTCTTTATTAACTCAAGCCTTGTTTATTATTGCTTCTAGTGCAATGTGTACCCGCAAAATTCAGGATCTATGAAGTGAAATACATTTTTCATTTTTACCCGTGGTATTATCAAAATCTGAATATTTTTCATGAATGTATACAGAACTTTCATTTTCTATTTCATCTACCAATAACAGGGCCGAGTGGAAGAAGAAAGCTAATAACGGAAAAATGGCTTGTTCTATAGTGATCCGGTGCCTTTGGTACCAACAATACAATGCATTGTATTGTCTAGTGCAATGTGTACCCGTTAACTTTGCCATGCGAGCAGCATTGTTTCGTCTTGCCATTTCGCGCTGTTCGTCCGATGGTCTTCGGCGTCTTTCTTGCTGCTTCTCTTGACGGTTGGACACGTTTCTATCCATGTTTGCCTTTTTTGCCGGAATTTTATTCTGAAATATCCTCTATTTTCTCTTTGAAGCTTTTCAAGAAAATCACAATTCCGAAAACAATAACTCAATTCACAAAATCTTTGGCTTTATACTAAGTGTTAGCCAGGTTACTGGTCAAACTAATTTAAAACATTTATTTTCGCATTATCTACTAAAAATATCAAAGCATCATGATGAATTTCAACAGAAAAAGGTCCAAAGACAATTTCTATTTGTAAAAATAAACTGATAGTGTATTCTGGATACCATAATGCAAGTGAAAGGGAATTGAATTACCACAGAAAAATGATGCAATAGAATAATTTCTTGTTTTTCTTAAGCTTTATCCTTGTTGCTATCAAAGGTATCGATAAGAAAAGTGTGACACAGGGACAGACGGACGCGGCTCTTATTATAGTATAGATTTGAAGTCTAGTTTTTGAGGACAACAGTGCAACACACGAAAAAAATGAACTTGAAAGTGTGGCGATAGTGTTTGTACGCCCATGAGGTATGCAAAATGTGTGTGTGCGTATAAGTTTCTACTTGCCACAGGTGGACAGCAATTTAAACCACTAATGCATAGTGTACATATAATGTGCACAAATAGAATTTAATGTATTTTTAAAGTGAAAAAACTACCAAATCTTTTTCCTGTGGGAGTATGTTTTACGAGTTACTGAAACATTTCACGGAATAAAAGAATTTTGAAGACATATGAATCTTTGTATGTGAAATTTATTGATGTACATTTTTATGTATGATATACTCATATGGGTTAAAAGCCTTTGTTGAGGATGAATTTTTGTAGTTCTAAGACATTGTTTTACCATTTTCATAGAGGTAGCCGAAGATCTAACTAGGGCTGTACAATTTTCGAAAACATTCCAGGTTTTTGTCACAGATTTTCACATTTCTTTTAGAACCGTCACTACTGAGAACGTATCGAACGATTTATGTTGATCTGTAGCGTGATTGTGTTTGAGCTGTGCAAAATTTTACTGTGAGCCTCTCAATGAAGATCCTCATGTATAACAAGTTGTAGTTGTGATTAATGCGTCTCTTCATTAACCATATTTATTGGCTAATGCTCAGCGCACTCAGTTGCGTGCTGGTGTTTGGACGTACGAGTATATTTAGACGGAAATACATCCGTAGAGGCAATGATAACTTATAAAATATGAAAGTATTAAGTGCATTCTGTTTGCAGTGAGCTGCTACACGGGCTGCAGGAACATGTCCCACTACGTGCGGATGTCAGCAAGCAAGTGTGGTCGTTATCTCGTGTGTGGCGGTGCTGACGGACGCGCGCTGGTGTGGCTCACCAGTAGACCTGGTCCGCCAGTGGCTCAGCTCACTGGGCACGCTGGAGAAGTTTCTGCTGTCGATTGGGGACAGTTCGAGGGAGACAAGGTTGGTAGAACATAATTTAGGTATAAAATGTATTTTCGTTCATCGACCTACCACACGGAAATGAATGTTAATTGTTGCGAAAAGTATTATGTGTAAAATAATGTCAGTATCGAGGGATTTTCCTCTTGAACTTCAAAATCTGTTGCGTTGAACGAGAATTTTTTGTGACACAGCGGAAATGTTTTTCAAAATGATTAACTGGTCGTGGGTGGATCTCATAGAAAATTTCATTTAACAGCGATTGGCAGTTCAGCGAAAAGTTACTCCGTTTATTCTGGTGTCTTGGATTTGAAATCAGTTCACTCAATCTAAAATAGCTCCAAACTGCCTACAAATTTGTGGGAACCTTGGCATAATTTTGAAGTACTTTTAAGCCAGTAGTTTTAAAAAAAACTACTTGCTGACAAAATAACTACCTAACGTAGAGGCTGAGCTGCGCTTGCTCATTACCAGCCAAATATACTTGGGGAATGAATCTCACGCCTTTGTTTACATGAACGTGATGATGAATGTTCCTACTTTATATCTGGGTTTTTAACCCATTTTCATTAATAATGACTGCATTTCATTACATTCATCTGAGGTGAAGCACATCCACTTTTTTCTGTAAAATATTATGTTCATATGAAAGGTCAGATACCAGAGATGGTTCTACTTGTATGCTATTTTAAGACGTAGATTCTTAGGGGATGAATGATCTTCATTTTCAAGGGTTCAACGATTCAGTTTTTTCCATGTTGGGTGAATTATTTGAATGCTAGAAAAAGTCGATAGAGAGTAGTTAAATGTATTAAATAGTTTCATTTCAAGATGTTGGTTTTGCAAGAACTTGGTATTCAATTTAGAGTGATTGTTTTTATACTATTGACAACTTCATAATTTTGGGAAAATCGAAATCCAGTTTGCCTGAAATTGTAGTATGGCAACTAATTCATAAGACCATCTCTAACTGAAGTTTTTTTGTTCTAGATTGCAACCTGTGGCGACGATTGCCGGCAGAAAATCTTTTATGTGGCAAAATCTTGCGACAAACTTCCAGACCATGCATTTCTAGGTAAAGCAGAGCCGGTTGACGATGTTGTTCTTTCTCGGTGTCCTACCACGACACGTACATCTAGTAAAAGACGATTACACAGATTCTCCAGCTCAAATACGTTAACTACTTGGAGCGACACGCAGCATGTACTTCCGGTACCTAAAACTCCAAGTTCGAGACGAGAGGCACAAATTGCCATGAGTACTCCACTGCGTGAAAGTCACAGTGGCTTTATTGCACAACTTGGAACCCCTGGTGAGCATGCTATCGACACGTCCGAAATGAACGTATATTCCCCGGCACCCTTAACGCCATCCCATAGCATAAATGACTATGCAGGGCGTCGAGCGATTCTTTCAACTCCCCGCCAGCGTGAAAGAATACCAGATTCTTCTCTTCCTGCAATCAGCGACACTGCCACCGAATCTGTTAATTTGCAGACACCACAGACTCCTTCTAGTTTAGACAAGTCAATGACGCTCTTGCAATGGCTGTCGACAGTCAAAAAAACTCCGCAACCGTCGTTAGCAAACGCTACTCCAAAGCAATCCAATGAAAACCACCCTTCGTGCTCAAGTGCATCTAAGAAAGCAGGTATCAAGCGTAAATTAACGGACGTTCTTGAACTCGATCGAGGAGACGAAGAAAACTTACTAGAAGATGGATCTAACGTTCGCAAGAAGAAGCCCACGTCGCCGACTCAACAAGTTCTCTCCGATCTCAATAATCACAACCCTTCCTCGAATGTAGCCAAAATGCTCGTTTACTGTAAATCAAATGATGGACAAACAGAAGTCATCAAGTCAAAGTTAGAAACAATTTCGGAGATTGGCGAAAGTGTTCAGCCTTTCGACTCGAGCATGATGGATACATTAAGAAATAATAGCCTTAGAAATTCCTTCAATGAAAAGAATGTCACTTCAGAAAAACCAAATGTTATAAATGCTAAACTATCACATGGTCGAGAAAATTCAGTTACTAGTAATATAACTGCTCGTGCATATACCCCTGTCAAGGCAATTGCTCGGCACAGTCCATCGAAATCTCGCTTCGAATCACCTACTGCTAACCTCCCTAATTTTGTCGAAGACGGTGCATCGCCGCGTCCTGTCCCCGTATTTCGAGAGAAGCGAACTCCGACCAACTGGCTCAGTGCTATCGCCAGTCAACGTAAATTGAAATTTGGCACAACTCCGGACGCTAAAACGAAGGGAACCCGATTACGCCAAACAAACTCCGCGACCAAGCGCGGCGCCAAGCAAAACGTGAGCCGTAATGGGAAAAAGTACCTGAGAATCGTACCTTTGTCTAACACGCCTTCTGATGATCTAAACAGCGCTAAGAAAACTACACAAACGAAGTTAGTATTCAATTGACGACGTCGTCCTCCGACGTAGCTGAACGACCAGATAACATAGTTTTAAACAGCGGTCATTTGGAGCTTCTAAAAAAGGAACTAAGAAATAAGGGAAAGTACTGCATAATATGTAAGTTTATCTTTGGTATAACATTAACAATGCGCGAACTTACCGTATATAAATATTGATTTTTAGGTACCGTACTTGTTTTACACAATTCTTGATATGAATCTTCCAGTTATGTGATCACGTTCGTCCTATAGTAAATGAATAATAATTTGTTTTGAATTTCACTAGCCTAAGTAAGCGACTTAAGCGTAACCATCACTAGTTAGTTTCATCTCGTCAAGTTGACAGGGAAAGTTTCCGTAACGAGATGATCATTGCAAAATGCCAACTGGATCGTGAGTCGAAACTCTGCAAAAAAATGACACGTTTAGAAGAATCCTCCTGTCATCTCCGCCGTAAACTATACTTCATTTAGTCTAAAATTCCCACTTTGCCCATCAGTCTGATTTGACACCTCTTTTCCTCTCCTTGAATCACTGTTTTCTGAACGGTCTCTTTACTTCAATATTTTCCCATTGCACTTTGCTTTGGAACTTATCAACGCAAGGTTTTCTTATGCGGAAACTTTACTAATATATACGGTATTGCTATAACAATCAAACCAAAACACAAATTTTAACACGAACAAGTGTATACTTCATAATGCGTAATGGAATATCGAGCCATTTATTCGCTTAGGTGTTTCTTATCCATGGAAAATTTACTATTAAATTGTGCCTAATTTAATTAGAACTGCACGGAAGTACTATTGCAACTTATGATTGATATAAATTATAATATTTGACGAGTGTCAAAACGTGTGCTATTTCGAGCAATTAGTTGGAGATGAAGTTATAACTGTCGGAATATTATTTCTGATAAAAAGTGGATAAGGACGTTGACGTAACATGAAAAGAAACAGCTATGAGATGCAATCAGCGTCACTTACCGATCGCGAAGTTGGGAGCAGCGACGGAGGCGCACGTAAAGGCACGCGGCAGTGGGAGGTACAGCGGAATGACGAGACCTCGTGCTACATCGCCGTCGCACACCTGCCAGCCTTGTACTTCGCTTACTGTAACACAATATCTTTCTTAGAAATTAAATACATTAAATGTTTGAATACATGGAACATGAAACAAGAATGAGCTCGCTGATTAAGTTGTTTAGAACTAGAATATTCTGATATTAAGTAAAGGTTCGGTGCGACTAAAGCAGAAACGAGAGGGTCGGGAAGACGAGGTAGTGAAAGATTAGAGCTTCACGCTCGAGCGTGAAGAGGTATGCAGGAAAAGTTTATAAATTTGCTATATTCACAACATCAAGGTTCTGTCCTCCAGCCGCACGCTGTCAGCAATAACTTTTTAGGCTTGTATCTGATCCCGTCAAAGGACGTACGTCCTCTCTTGAAAAGTCTGAGTACAAGTATGATGCATCACTTCTGGTAACAGAGACAAACCAGCAAGATCTGCTGAGCCCTGCTTCTCAAATCGCTATGAAGGTGTTAAACGAACGTTGATCTAGGGAATCGATCTCCCCGATCTCATTATGCATCTATAATAGCTGAAGGAACAAGATATTTAATACTCAACTCAAAACAGTTGGCAGTGTGAATAAAGGCTACTGTTATGCTGTATGACACTTGATAAGAAATTACTCAATACCGTATAGCAACTTGTTACTGGTCGCAGCAGGAATATAGTGGTAGCCGCTTCAGCTCATGCATGAAAGACCGAACAGGTGTAAATAATTCTACAATTAAAAGTAAATTCTAGCACTTGCACCAACAACATTTTAACAGTTAGTTTAGATGCTACACGCTGGATTCTTCGTTTGATTTAATTTACTACAACAAACAGGTTTGAAACGTGCTACATAAGCCTTTCATTATAAGACAAATACATTGAACCAGCATTCTCTTACTCGAGATTTATACGATGTTTTCCAACCCCATGTAAGAGGAACACACGAGAGAATGAGCCTGCTAATAAGTAAATAATAACCTAGTATTTCTACGCTAGTTAAGCACAGTCATTGCCTTGTCTTCAGGAGAGCCATAGAGAAAGGGAGCTTTTCATGTGACAGTCACAAAGACGTCAGTTTTAGCTGCAGAGAACACTGAGCGCTCCTCCAAGCACTTACCCTCTCTAGGAGCGGTGGTGTCAGCGGGGTTGCCGCAGGTCTCCAATCTGTGCAGCTGCACCTCAATGCCACTCACTACGCCCCCGCTGCACTCTTCCACGCACACCTGCCAAGCAACAGTCATATATTTAAATAATTCATGCATAGTAACTATTTTATAGCATATGGGTGTTTAATAGAAAGTTATCGACCTAGATGTTTTCTCCCTAAATCAGCATCAAGGGTATTGTTTTGTGGCGAAGCCATTTGACCCTTTAGCGGTTTAAAATTGCAAGCAAGTTTTGCTACTGTCTGCACACATACTCGTTTGAGCACTTGAACATTTCGAGAACACACAAATATTATAAAATATGTGTGGTGATATAGCTGATATTCAAACATGAATTAATGACTACAAATTTTATTTTAAGAGCTGACCATTTCAAACCAAATTTTTAAACGGTTTATTAATATTTGATAAATTCTAGATGACCTAAAACAGAGGAGACAAATATTAACAAAAGGAGGCCTTACCGGGGATAGTAAACATATCGCTGCTTATGCTGGTGTAGGCCTTTAGTACACCTAAGCCGTCGAAACCACGTTCGGCAGTGACAGCTTTACACATCGCATGAATTTGATAAAAGTGACCTGTCAACAGCTTGTATTCTTTGCCCAACAGCGTACTAGTTATCTGTTTTCCGTTGTAAGAAAGGTGAAACTGGGTTAAAAGTTTTTTCTGCTGAGAGAATTCCTCACCACATCACATATGGATTCATCAACTTTATCACCCCACGAACCCTATGTGGATGCCAGACATCTCCGTGAGCCCTCACTTTTTTGAAACAAGCTCTGAATGTGAATTTTCCTATAACATGCATAATAGTATTTCCAGTACACTAGTTTCAACATTCCGGGATGTCTCATGACTCCTTACGATGTACTCATGGACCCCTTGTGATATACTTTTGTACCTCAGTTAGAGAACTCATAGCTAAGTATTCTTGAACCTTACAACCACAGAGAAACCATATGGATTCTCTGTGCGTAGGAGAAAACTACCACGTCACAAGACCCAATCTACAACTTCCAAAATTCTAAGCTTTGCAGTGTTATATCATTCACGATAGATTAATGGATGAGAGAATCCGTACGCACTACATAGTAAACAAAGTTGAATAACTATTCACTCCTTGTAAACGTACGCTCTAGTCGAAAGCGTATCCCATTTCGAGTCGTGCTAACTACCTGCAACGTTATCCGTAATAGCTCAAATTTAATCAAGAATTTCAATTTCGGTAACAATGAGTTCCAAGTTCTAAATCCTAAACGGAGCAGTGTTTGGAACAACTTTGGTCTCACACACAACTAAGAGAATTACTGAAAAACATTCAAACAGACCAAAATTCGGGATGCTGACTAATGTTACTGCTTCAAAAATGTTTGCTTGGTTTGATATATATTCCGATATTATGTAAAAGAGTGTTCACAAGCATCTCCGATCGAGGAATGTTTAAAGCTAATCAATGAGATACAAATTGGAAGAATTTTGAATGAAAAAATATTGAAGCAGTCTCCTACCCTATGAAAAGATATTAATAAAATGGAAAAAATACAACGGAAAGCAACGAAGATGATTCCAGAACTCCGCAATCTCGGCTACGAAAGACGTCTTCCACGCATTGAACTTATATCCCTAGAACAAAGAAGACTGCGAGGACAACTTATTGAGACCTTTAAGTATCTCAATGGCCTCAACAATGTTACCCTGGAAGGGCTCTTCGAAAGAGACGGTAACGTAAGAACCAGAAATAACGGTCAAAAACTATTACTGAGAAACTTCAA
>VCRD01000748.1:62526-113477 GCA_006783055.1 Trinorchestia longiramus
GTGATCAGGACTATGATCAGGACTATGATCAGGACTATGATCAAAAATATGATCAAGTGTTAAGATCTAAAAAGCAACGATGAGACTCGAGAGGAGAGAGAAAAGAGATGCTAAAGCATCGATGAGGTAAGAGATGAGAGCAGGACCGCCAGGTGTGTTGTTATCTCCTAAAAGCTACGATCAGACTGACGTCGAGTTAGGATCCGGATGTGCTTTTCAGGGGTGAAATTTTAAAAATAACCATAGCGACAGTTCTTTAAGTACTGATAATGCTTTTACAAAAGACAGCGAATTTTTATAATTAAAAATTTACAAGAATCTCACTTAGAGTTACAAAACCTAAACACAAAAATACAGGAAATTTATTGTAAAAAGTACGATTTAATCTGCACGCGATTAAATAATACGCATAACTTGAAAATGGAGCATGAGCAGCGATGTAATGCTACAGACTTACCACAGTGATGGGGAAGTCGTGGTACGGAACCCCGTAGCAGCCAGCACGCAGTGGGGGAAGACTAAACTTGTTTAACTGCTAGTATTCTGCAAACAAAAATATAGGTATTATGGAATAAATTTTATGATCCTGTCTATTTGATAAAACCAAAGTTACGTACGTGTTTACTTAATTTGTTTATAGGAGCAATCGTATTTGAGAAGCAGTCTTCTTCCCGAGAGGATACTATTGAACAGTAAGACAATTTTATAACGAATGTGCAGCAATAAAATGCTTTGTGAACGATTGCACTTCTTCTAATTACAGAGACATGACCTGGAACAGGAGCTCACTGCCTCATCACGCATCGAGGAAACTTGTGATGAAAAAGGGTGTTCGAAGCCACCAAAAACTTACTACATGACGTTCGAGCAGGTTAGAAATACAGCGTGTATGGAGATCGGAACGAAAGTATTTTTGGTGTAAGAAACAAAAATACAACAGGATGTTGTGTCGTCTCAAAAGGAGTCGACGAAATGATTTTGTCTTCATAATTTTGAGTCTCATAAGCAAATAAATTTTGTACATAGGCTAATGATGGCGGGTTTATGAGCCCTCGAGCGTTCAATGTGGCCACAACAGTAGCAAGTAACGCAAGCGTCAGGGTTTGGTCAAATGTAAAAACAGTTTTGTATGGCACTGTATTGCATCACTTGGTGAAGGTTCGATAATCTTACTTCCAATAATCCTTTTTATTTTACACCTTTTTGTGTTGAAGTTACGTTCTTTCCACTCAAACTATGTATTAGGTAGCAGGAAATGTTTCAAAATAGTAGCATGTATTTTGAACATCTACTGAGAAATTCATTACAGGAAATTAGGATGAAAAATTCTATATCATAGAAGACAATTCTTGTTTTTTTAGGTGGTTCATGCACTTTTCAACTAAGGTAACCAATAGAATGCAAGGTGACAGAGGATGCAGGGACAGCAATTTTGCTTCTGAGCCCCTGAAAAATATGAGACTACAATGGATACGTGTTTTTTGAGGTTACTCTGCAATTATTTTGTTAAATGGTTCACTTCTCTACACCTGTATATTATAAATTCATTCGCTATCAAACAGCTGTCAGTCACTCGGAGACAGTGAACGTCATGCACATTCTTTTTGACGTATGCCTCTACCACAGTTAGTTCAATATGTACGTAAGAACGTAATTGGACATTACTCAATTATTAGGTGCCCGATATATAATATTTCATACAGACCTTTCGATGTCAGCTCCAGTAATTTGTGTTTATCAGATGGAGTGGTACATGCAAGACTTGGCAGCAAATTATCCTTCTCGAGTGCAGCTGTCATCAGTGGGCAAGTCTGTGGAAGGCAGGGACATCTGGATGGTGAATGTACTCCCAGATGGTAATTTTTGGTGCATGTGTTTCTGTATGACAATTATGATGAATTTATAACTTTGCACGTCGTACGCTTACAGCGGATTTTTTTCCTGACGACATTAATATGACAGAATATCACGCGTTTAGACATTTTGTGTCTAATTTTGTGGGACACGCTGTATATTTAAAAGACAGAACACGCGTGCACGGCTCATCGATATCATTTTGGATTTTCACAATTTTCTAGAAAAGATAAATTTTGAATTTCGATAACATTACCTAGAAAATAAGAGATAATTTGAAGTGAAGATAGTGGTACTTCTGTAACCTTCAATTATCAAGTGCAGTTTAGAAGGTTATAGAACTTTCAATCAGTAATTTATTTAAATGTGCCCCAAAAATACAAAATAAGCTAATTAAGTCACTTTAAAACATTTATAGCAGCTTATCCGATTCAACCAAACAAACGTTAGTAATGTCTGCGAGTACATATATTCTGAACCATCAGCGTATTCTCAAACAAATAGAACCTATAAAACTTTCAATGTAGCTACGTTGAGTAGCGCTAAAGTAGTGTCTTTCAATGTACACTTTGGCCATGAAATACAAAGATTGATTGTTATCATGCCAGTAAATAATGACGCAGATTGTCTTGAAGCAGCGAGCTAAATCACTGGCGGGAGGAAAGCTGATAAGCACAAAATTCGACTGCACTTGATGGTTTGAGGAGAAATCACGGTGTTCTCTTCAACTAGCTTACTAGATTCGTGCTAAGTCACTAGAAAAATACTAAGCAGACTACTTGATTTTTGGTCGTCAGCATAACCATACTTTCTAAATTCGTAGGGATTTATTCATTTTAATGTGTATTCATTGAACAAAACTAATCTATATTTGCCTTTGGATGAAACTGAAATCAATGGGACTCTTGGCCAAGAAAAGGTATATCGACTACTTTAAACAAGTGATTTTTAAAATAAAGTTTAATGCCTCATGAAAGTTTCACAGACACTGCAAACTTATTGGGGAGTAAGCTTCTAGGTCGCATCTTAGTTCTGTTTCGACGTGAGGTGTTGAAAAAAAATTGTTATAAAAAGCTACACCAGACGAAAGTCTCAGCAGTGACCAATCTTTTCTAGCGTAACCTTCTTACCATGAGCATTAAGAAAGATAAAATTTTTCATTTGTTCAATTCATACAAAGCACAAAAAACTGATAAATATTTAAATAATACCAATTATTGGTACGTGTTAGAGACTCTGGGAACCTTCATAAGCCACAGTTTTGGAGTCGTCTACAAGAATCACGCATTATTGATATAACACATGTGTTGATATTATTGTCGTGAATGTGGGAACATCATTATATCAAATATTAACATATCAAGTTGATATGAATACAGTATGTTGATCTGCATTGATGATGATGATGTAAAAAATGTACATTCCATATGTTTTTTATTATAATACTTTGCTGCTTTCGTCCTCAACAGGATCCAGCAGCTCGGACAGGAGTTTGCCTTCGCCAGCCTCTGTATGGATCGAAGGAGGTTGGTCCAGAACTAAACCAGGAAATTACAAAATTCCAGTAATCAGTACTTATTTTCCATTGAGACAAAAGATAACATAACAAATATTTTAATTTACCCTTCAAAAGTTTACCAGCGAGAAATTTATGTATGGTACTTCTGTCTGTTACTTGAATAACTTTCTTATGAGCCTACTCTAAACCCACATTCATCGCAGGTCTCCACGCCAGGGAGTGGATTTCTCCTTCGTCCACTCTTCAACTTCTTCACAAAATTGCAACAGCATGCGAAAACCACTGTGATCTAAACTACTACTTCGTTCCGATGGCCAATCCGGATGGATACGAATATTCCAGAACACAAAATAGAATGTGGCGCAAAAACCGTGCTGTGAATTCAGGTTCGTCTTGCTATGGCGTCGACCTGAACCGAAATTGGGATTACAAATACGGCGTAGGCGCATCGGATGACCCTTGCAGTGAAACTTTCATGGGTCCGTCAGCCTTTTCAGAACCCGAAACTCGGTCCATTAGCCAAGCCATGTCGCAAGTCGAAAATTTCGAGTTGATGATCACTTTTCACAGTTATGGGCAGACAGTTTTATATCCCTGGGGATGGACCAAGACCCCAATCAACGACAAGAGCCGACTAGTTCGTGTTGGAAATGCATTTGCAGATGCTGTTCAAGAGACAACAGGTCAAAAATATAGAGTTGAGAACTCAGCTGGAGGGTTGTATCTGGCAGCGGGAGCCACCGACGACTGGTCAAAGGGCAGGTTGAATGTACCCTTCACGTATACAATAGAATTACGTGATTCTGGAGCTAATGGGTTCTTAATCCCGGCAACTGACATAGCATCTACTGCTGAAGAGGTCATTGCTGGAGTAACTCGTCTTATTTCACAGGTAAGAGATGAGTTAAATAGCTCTTGGTCAAATAATACCTCATTCCAGAAGGTAGAGAAGATACAATAAAATGTTTAAAGGGAAAGTTGTAAAACATGAACAAGAAAATATACTACCTTGCATTCCCACAGATAGGGGAGAGGAGCGAAAATTTAAATTTTAATGAGATACTCAGGCAGAGACCAACATATATTTATCTCCACAAATATTCATGGGAATGTTCTAAATTATGAAGACGAGTATTTGTCTTTGTGAAAAATTTGGCATTACTTACGTACGTATTGACAATTTATTTTGCGATAAACTATTTTTAAATCAAAAATTTATTACAATTATAAATGTAGGAGCACATGAATTTGTGCAGTTTCAACGAGTAGCTTAAACTCGTTCAATAAAAAACAACAATTAGTTTAACAGAGGTTGTTTCAATGACATTGACATTCGGATACCAAATTAATTCCTATGACTCCAGAAGCTGAAGATGCTATCAAGTTTTTTATGAAGAATTCAGAGTAATTTATCTCTTATACGAACAACAAGAACCGTGTTGTTCTTATACGGAGACTCTTTGCATAAGGGTCTTCTTACGTCTTCTTACACGAAGACCCTCCTGGAGTTGTAAAGTCATAGGAGCTCTCCAGGCGCACGGGCTGTGGTACACCCATGCTAGTTACATTGAATTTCCTAGTCCACTGCACTGATCAGCTTATACCCTGCGTTTGCTGGCAATCATGCTTCCACGTTAATCGTATAATGTAATAAAACAGTACTCTTCTGAACCGTCGGCTAACGTTCTGGTGTCTATTTATCATATCTTAAATAAAGTAACACATAAATGAATAGGATGTAAACTGCTGAACTGGTTTAGCCAATATTTTTTTAACTTCTATAATCCTAGTTCAACTGATTGACAAACGAACAATCCTGTATATCTATAGAAAAATTGTCAATGGCAAGATAAACAAGAGTATATATTTCTTTATACTGAACAAACCCTACAACAATGCTACGTTTTATGAATTGCGAGCATTTGTTGCCCTCTGAACAGAGGTTTGTTCTTGTCGTAGCTCAGCATCAACATGTGAGATCGAGTTCCATCCTTCAAGCAGGCTGAACAATATTCCACATGATGCAGATTGCACAAATTTTTAAACATTAAATGCCTGTATCGAAATCAAACAGCAAAACTTTGGAAGCACAATAAAAGCTTACTCCTCTATGGTATTTCTCTAAGATCTGTTACGGCTCAGATTAAAATATAATACAGTTGAAAAATTCATGAGCCCAAACGTCAATAGAGTATTTTTTTCTGTTCATGGCTGATCTTTCAATGTATTCTGAGCTATGAATGCGCAGTTCAAAACATTGAAACCAGAACTCGTACTCAAAATTTTCCTTCTTTCGTATCAATAAGCTTATGGTATGAACGTATGAATTGAGAGAAATAAAAATCACGTACGCTGTATAGTATTTTTTCATGCATGAATGTCTTCAAGCTAACCTACTGTGCTCTGTGGCCAAGGAATTATGAAGAGTATTCCTTATCTAATGCCGTACATTTAATCAAATAAGAGCATTCTAACTTTTTAACGTCACTTTTCTTACGATGATTCTAACACCAATGCAATGCATGTTTTGTTTGCTTTGGGTTCATTTGTTTATTTGAATACTTATTTTTGGGGTAATATAAACGTACATGTACACGGTATACAGCACACTCATAGACACACACGTATAACTCATATTCTTCCATCACAACTGCAAAGCATACTCACTGAAAAACAATTTTAACAATCGATTTTGATCTCAGATCGTTAGGATAATAATTTCACTTCATCGAAACTTGACCAAAACACTGCTGCCTGTATTCACAAAATCGAAACTGAAAATTCGTTTGAAGCGTAGCTCTAAAAAAAGCAGTAAATCCGTTATTTACTGGTTGAGTTAATGGCAAAATGTATTGGTAGGTTTAGTTTTAATGTTCCTACCAAGTTTTTATCTTCCATGACACTGATATCATGACACGCATTTTTAAAGCATTAATACTGGCATCAAAAATCTGGTATATGTATAGAATTAACACTGGTTTGTCGCAATTGATAAAAACATTAAAACAGGAATAAGAACATATACTGGTACGCCGCAAGTACTCATTTTTTTCTCGTCTTCTCAGAGGCACCATAAGCCGTTTGCGACGAATAATGATGATGTTCCCAAACATATATCTAAACAACTTGTATTAAAGAATACATTTGAGTGAACATTATTAAGTTAGTGTCACAATATTAGCAAACTACTACACGCAAATTGCTTCCAGAACTTGTGGGGCAGGAACAGAAGGCTGATGGCACATTGCCGCTAGGCTACTAGCGAGAAATACAACCCCAGGCACGTGGGCGTAAGTGCTATAGTCTCTTACATGATGGTCAACATGAACATTATAATTTGGATTCTACCTATCGATCTACATTGTTAAGCGCTTAGACTTGAAAAATAAAGAAAATTGATGTAGTGAATGTGGTTGAACGACGTCGTGATGGTAGTCGCATGATGAGCAAGAATCAGTTTGAAGTCTGCAAAAAAGTACTATCCTACGAAGGTGCCCACCTCTAGAGATTGTGTTACGCGGGGCAGGAGTGTAGAAGAGGCGTGTGGCACGTGGTGGTGCTGTTGCCAGGGCACTGTGGTCATTCCGAGGCCACGGCTCACGCAGGGCGCTTTGTGCTTCTGTCTGACGGTGACTTGTGTCCTCAATTGAGTCCTGAAACTCTTACAGTAGAGCATAAGCTTTTAGAAACGCGTATTCTAATAATATTCGTTTGCCAATTAGAATTGAAATTATACACGTTAGGAGGTAGTTAAATTTGAAGCAATAATGAATTTAAAAGCAATGTATTCTTTTGTTCTAGATATTTCTTAAAAATTGCAACAAATAAATACGTGCAAACAATGGTAATTGCTTTTACTGGTTGCAATTGATCTGCAACCAGTAAAAGTCCTAAATGTTTTAGTGTAGCGTAGTTTCAATATTTGAAAATAGAATACCTATTTTCATCATTTCATCAGATGTTCGGTGTGAGTGAAATCTAAGTAACATTCCTATTCTTTCGTGTAATTTAAAACTCAATTTCCCAATAATACTTTACAATAACAATGGGCAATGTATAACATAACATAAATTTGAAAAAAATATTCTGAACTAATTCGTGATTAGAGAACTTTGAAGCAAAAGAATAATCTAATAAAAATTAACAATAAATTATTTCGCTGTTGTATTACATGCTTTTGGGCCGTAGCATTTATGCGTGCTCTTTAGTTATTAGGCAGCTGCAGGTTCATTTACATCAGTAAGGTGTGAAACAGAGAGTTGAGAATCTCTCATCCCAAAGCTTTGCGGTGCTTGGAGTGCAAGTAGCATAGCGAGCCACGCAACAGGGCTGTGTTAGCGTCCACACGAGCTGACTAGACGAAGTAAGGTGCAGAGTACATGTCGGCTCCACGCAGAACACAGTTACCTAAATATTCAGTAGTTCATTTCTTACTTTACATCAAAGTAAACACCTTGAAGTGAGAGACGACGAAAAAGATATACATTAAAATTGAATGGATAATTACATAAACACACGTTCCGTTACTATCTAATGAACAAACTGAAACTCTTTGACAACGAAGGAAAGATCAGCGGTGTTGGGTTGGCATGAAACTGCACGCTGGAAAACGAGGTATGTGACTGAACGTCATTGAACGTGATGACGTGGTCGCAGGATAAGTTAGTAAAAACTGAACGTGATGACGTGGTCGCAGGATAAGTTAGTAAAAACTGAACGTGATGACGTGGTCGCAGGATAAGTTAGTAAAAACTGAACGTGATGACGCAATTGCAGGATACGCTTGAGTAAATCGAACGTGATGACTTGGTCGCAAAATACGGTACCCCAAACTGAACGTGATGACATGGTAGTAGGATACGCTAGCACAAATTAAAAAAGCATTATCAAGTGACGGTAAAAATCTAAACATTTGCCTAATAAATACGAGTGAAATCACTATCATCAGCGAGTTATACCACACAAATTGGTGACGTAATAAATGAGACTGCAATCATTAGCAGTCAATTACATCAGCTCAAAGAAATGACAAATGTTTAACACTGATATACAAATTTATAAGCAAATGTACGAACAGACACATGAGGTTCCTTACCTTAGGCTACGATCTTTCAGGAGGAGCTCTAAGTCTGTGAGCGAAAAAAAAATATTCTGCACACAAAATGCTAACACATAAATTCATTACAAGGGGCGTTTATGGTTGCAATTTATGAGTCTGGTGTTTTGCTACTCAGAAGCCGAAGTTGAACTAAAGCCTAATAAATCGATCGTGACTAGTAATGCCTACAAATAAAGTTGAGTACAAGAATAATCATGGTGGGCATGAAAAATACTTTAATAATGAATAATATGTGAAAGCAGATACAGACTTTTGATGAACCGGCACGCTTCTAACGGATAAATAAAAATAAGGAAAAACAATACTACTGCCCCTGGTCGGAAACAGTTGGCACACAGTCGGGAAGATGTTCAGGTATTATTACTCCGAAAAAACAGTTTAAATTGTCTTTTTATCGTGGTTTCCTATATAATTTTCAAAGTATAACGTATAATGTTAAAAGTATATTGTATAAGTTAAATTTTTAGACTTTTTTCCCTCCACACAGTTTCCGACCATCGTCTATAGTTGTATGTGACAATTATTTCGTTGTAGCATAGATTTTTTACTTAAATCACGCAGCTAGAAGTAATTTTATGACTAGCGGAAAATGCGAGACAAATACTATGAGAGTAAAATATTTTATTTTTCTTCAACACTCGTACCCTTGTCGCAGTAGTCGTAAGGTTAGTATGGAACTCGCGCGCCTTCTGGTGTGCACGATGATTTTGAAATTTTGTGTATCTCTTAAAATAAGTGAATCAATGAAATGAAACACATTCTGAGCTCCCTCACCTTCAAATGTGTGCTATGCAGGTTAGTACACACAAGAAATTTTTCCTCACTAGCGTGGTCACACAAACTTATAAGTTTCAGTTTTACTTCATGTAAATCTATAGTAGAATATAGTTGACTTGCTTTTGCGTTGCTCGCAATTCTCCCTAGAAACACATCACTTGAATCATGAAATAGGTATATTACGTCACGTATATTTATATGTAAGATTACCTTTTCCTCATGCTTTTACAGGGTATGAATGATATTCAATTATTTGCATTTTCAGCTTTTTTTCCGCAGAATAGAGTGTGCAGTAATCTACAGGAACAAACCAAATCATGAAGCGATTCTTCCTTATGTTTTTATGGTTTTTGCCTCTGACTACTGGTAAGAATCAATGATGTTCACTAGACTTATATTCCTCTTTAACATTACCTTTATCACTTAAACAATTTAATTCTTTTTAATATTACGTGCGACGATAATTAAGTCTACAAAGCACATGATGGTATAGCAGTAGACCTTCATGATAAAATACAGATTATTTATAGCTTACTTACAACCCACCAAAACTAAATAATTTCAATTTTTCTGGATCTTTATTGCATTGGAGTTTCATGATATTCGCTAGGTGCTAACAATTGATGTCTAATTGGTAGTTAATTATATTCTAACTTGAAAATAATAATTGTGATGTTAAATCGATGGATTGAATACTCATTGAGTTATTCTGTCGAGGGCTAAAGTACACTTTTTTCAAGTCTATGGCTTATTATTCTAAACCGAAAAATTTGGATGCACGATTGTAAACCAACTAAAATATGAGCATGCATTTTATCTTCTAAGGGCACTAACTGCATTTTCTCAAACATCAACAACGGATAAAACAAAGCAAAAGTGAGCACAAGTTTCTTGCAGGTCAGGACGAATATTGGAAGAACACTCAACGCCTGCACGAGGAATTGATCATCAAGAGGAGCTATTCTCCCACGGTGTGCCCGCACCAGTCATCGAACCACACCATTAAGGTGTACACGACGCACGCCGTCAGGGCGATATACGTGGACGAGCTAACACAGATTCTGACCTTCAACTTCTGGATGTACATGGTGAGCAGCGTCAGCAGTCAGGCAATTAAAAGCCTTTTCTCTGAAGGTATTTCGAGACGGGAGTAGGGAAGAGTCCTGATCTCGCCCTTAGATGAGTGAGCTTTCATCAATGCTCACTCCAGTGAGTCCATACTTACGAGGGCGTTTTTCACGTTATTTTTCATAGAGGTAAATTAGAAGCTTCTATCGAAAATTCGGACTCTAACATTCACGTATAAATCGTAAATTTCTTAGTAAACTACTTTTTTATACCATTTCAACCTGGTAATGATATGCACTTTCATTGTATTTTGAAACAGCATTGGAGAGACCAGAGACTGCGCTGGGACCCCAAAGACTTCGGGAACATTTACGTTACCGAATTTGGTTCCCGAGAAATTTGGAAGCCTGACCTTTTGGTTTATAACAGGTAATTAAAAATTATTCAGATAATTTATGATAGTGTTCTCAACCGAAGAAAAAACCATGAATACACTAGTGCTACACACCTGCAATTTCATTTTATCGCTTGCATATTGTGATCACCGTAACTTGAAGACACATATGTACGTGTGACTGCTGACATGTGAGAAATCCGAGTCCTACGTACTCTGCACATATATACGTGTATGTGTGGTAAATTGGAAGCCCACGTGGGGGTAGAAATTCTCATTTTGACTTTGACAAGTCTGCTCCTTCCATAACAACTTAGGTGTTCAAGTAATGACCGCGAACATTAAAGTAACTATGTTCTAAAAACTCAAGTTATTGTGCGTTAGATTCCAGTCCGACCCATAATGATTTTCGAACATTAGAATCCTTCATAGATTTAAGTAGAGCCCACGACCAATTGAGTTTGCTGAGGTAGTGAAATCGTTGATACAAGTGCAGGAAATTATAGGAAGTATGTCTTTTTGCTCTTACTTTTTGGATTTCAACATTTTGAAGCAATTCTACCCACATTCCTATTAGAAATAGAGCACATAAATTTTGAATTATCAATTTTTTGGAGCAAAGGAACACTTGTTCTTAACTCCCGAAACGTCTGTTTCTAATTCGATGTTGATGAAGACGTTTGCACTTTTTCTTATCTTGAAGAGTTTGAAAGTAAGTCCAAGGTTCGATGTCTTGTAACAAATTCCAATCTAAAAGATATTCTGCAATACCATTAAAAATAGCGCAATATTGAACATCTCAGTCAATCCAGGTACACTGTTGCCACTATAAAATAAATATTCCTTGTTTTTTGCTTCAGCGCCGAACCCACGAACGTGGACCACTACGGCGATGTTCCTGTGACGGTGTATAGTTCAGGTGTGACCGTATGGTACCCACCAGCGACAATCAAGACTGAGTGTCCGATGGATCTCACCTATTGGCCGTTTGACACTCAGACTTGTGATATATACATGGGGTCATGGACAAGACATGGGTTCCAGATCGACTTCATAACGAGCAACCCTAACAAAACAACAGTAAGTGCATGACAAAATTTAGGAATAAACGGTCTGTTCAATTTAGAATGATTTATTAGCGCATAAGTTTTACGACAGTTCTCCCGCTGTTGGTTTAATTTTGCGTCTAAAATTAGGCTAGGTAAATGTATTATCCCCCCACACTTCCGTCTGCATTCTGCCCGCTTCATAATTCAATAGTTTTGGACCACACTCTTTAATCTCAAGACGGAGTATGAACTGGTAAGATTGATCGAAAAGTAGAGAGAAGTAGATCTTTTACCTAGGACTCGGGCCAGAATCCACCAACTAATACAACGTTTACGACCAAGAGACTGAGCCACAGTAAATGTCTCGTAACGATTTGTGGATCCCACAAATCTTTACAGACAGTTATTATTACCTCATTGGGGTGAAATATTGGATTTTGTAGAACAGTGTTGAAGTAAAAACTTAAAATTTCGTCACAATGTTTCGTAGGGCTACGACAACGTGGGATATGTAGGATAGGTCAATACTGAATACATATCATTGAACTTTTTTGTACTAAAATCACATTAACAAATTTGAGTCAAGTTCTCATTGAAATATTTGATCATGTAGTAGTAACTCGTATTCATTCTAATCAACATCGGTTTAATCAAACGTGACACTACTCGATAGCGTGTTAATCTAAGGATCAATTAATAAGAATTTTTAGAGTGACCTCAGTTTTACAATGTTCTAATTTTCTCGTTCAACCGTCTGTCCGTCACTAGTCAATGCTTTGAATGAGTCAGCAATTGACACATGGCGATGAAGTCTTTTAATCTCATGGGACTCCCCATAATTTGACAAAGAAATGAGGATGTATAAACAAGATAAAAATACGTACCACAAATATTAGATGACACATGGGAATCAACAATCCTGTGGAGAAATAGCTAGAACACTGCATTCTTTTTAAGAGGTTACGAATTCAGGTTTAAGTTGGTTCATGTTCCCTGTATGCATGCGTGTGTTTCACGTGGTGTAAATGCAATGAGTATCTCAATATACGGAAACTGCAACCGCATTCTTTACAATTATTTAACACTTGTATGAGATATGGCAAGTATCACACACTTAGCGTAGAAACAATCTATAGCTCACTATGCATACTCCTATAAGTATTTTCGACATTTTCATAAAACAGAATATTGTCTATTTTTGTTAGAATTTTACTTTTGTAACACAAAATATTCGTTCCAAACAGGAAGACCATTTAAGGGCAATGATAAAAACCAGTCATCACTGGACAGTGAACAAGTTGTCCATTAAGAAAATTGTGACGAGGTACAAAGGTTTGCCTGAGCCTTACATCTCCATCAAGACCAGTGTTACCGTCACTAGGACTTCACCTACCTTCGCTGCTACTGTACTGATACCTGGTGTAGGTGAGTGTTGACCTTGGTTATCATCACTTCACCTACCTTCGCTGCTACTGTACTGATACCTGGTGTAGGTGAGTGTTGACCTTGGTTATCATCACTTCACCTACCTTCGCTGCTACTGTACTGATACCTGGTGTAGGTGAGTGTTGACCTTGGTTATCATCACTTCACCTACCTTCGCTACTACTGTACTGGTACCTGGTGTAGGTGAGTGTGTAGAGTAGTGACCCATGGCGCAGCATATGATGCTCTGAAACAAGGTGTATTTCATGTTCAATTATTGGTATACAACATTTACCCACAAGATGTAGACGACACGTTCTGAAAAAAATATTTCTTTGGTCATAATCTGTTCAATTAGTTATCAAATGCCTGCACAGGCTATATGCTGGTGGTAGCGTTACTTCTGTTATCAAATTTAGCGTCTAAAGGTTTAAACAAAACGCCTGTGTATTGAACATAGAAGTGTGGACGTAGTAAGAACGACAGGATAACGTAGAGAAGAAGACATCATTAGAGAATTATTGAAATCAAACCAAGAGAAAGACAGTTCTTCGTGATTACAGTTAAACATTTTCTTATTGCATTATTCAGTTTTTTAGTTTTCTCAAGTTCGTGTTCTTGATAATAAACCTTCACCAGCCGATGAACTAACTAGGCATCGAGCCCGCACTACTGTAGATCTATGGAACTGTTACCGGAAGGTTGTTTCGGCTTTTTCAAATTACTATGAAAACACGCACTTTAGTCTTTTGTAATAATTGAATAGAACCCGGTGTTCAAAAATTTTAACTGAGTTGGAGACTTCCAATAACGGAAAGACTCTACGTTTTATGGCATGAGGTATAACAACAGTCTTTCAACCTGAGGTGTTTTATATTTTTATAAATTTTTCATAAACGACTGTTTAATTATTATCAGTTACCTCTGTTCGCAGTAATAGAGTTAAGAGCAACTATAAAGTTTTCATAATAACACAGAACAACGAATATTTTATTGCAATTTATTTTACGAGTTACGTAAATGATATCCGGTACTTTAACACAAGCGACAAATTACCAAGTTTAAGTTTCTCAAACTATTCTGAAGGCAGAAATTTTTAAGGGAAACTATGATAGCTGCACAGTTAGACTGCTTGAGGAAGTACCTAAACTGTGGTATCTTCGAGAAAAGCTAATCAAGTGTTGTACTGGATGGCATGTGCGGCAGCGGTGGCCCTGCTCACACTGGTGCAGTTCATACTGCCTGTGGACTATCCTCCGAGGGTGACAGTCGGCCTAGCGTCTACCTTCATCGCTGTTCTCATGCTCATTGACCTCTGCGCCACCCTGCCGCCTCTCGGAGAATCTTCACCTCTAATCGGTATGAAAACCAATAGACAGCGTGATACAAGAACGGAATTTCAAGGTCCAGAAATTAGATCTAAGTTGTACCTAAATTTATGCAAGCATTATGACATTTGAATGAAATTTAAGTAGTGTACAAGGTATAATGTAAATGAACGATGAGTCACAAGAGCTGACTCTATGCACTGCCACTTCTAACTTGAAAAAGTGCGGCGATATTAGAGGTACTTCTTTCACTAAATATAAATTACATGTGGTGCACGAATTCAAGGACATACCCTGGAAATTAGCTGTTCGTAGGAGTCCTTGTGGTAAGAATGTCCAAACTTGGATCAAAACTTGAACTCGCAGTGCGGTACTACGGGTTCTCCCTCATCATGAGCCTGGTGAGCGTGATACTGAGTGGAGGTCTGGCGAGGCTGTCCAAAGAACCTCCTGAAGTGCTCTCCGTGCCGCCCCCTGTCTTCATCAAGACCGTCCTAACGGGGCCCCTCGCCAGCGTCCTCTGTCTCCGCTTCATTGCTGACAAGGTAAACATTATGAAATATTCTTCACCTTCAACAATATAAATGACGTACGTAACATACGGCTAAATCAGATTACAATATTATCCGCTAATATCTACAGCCTGAAACTCTGGATAAATCGCCCATCTGACATGAAAGGCCAAACACACTAGTTGGAATCAACTTTCTACTAGTATTTCAGCGACAATTTCTATTCAACCACCTGGAAGGCCTGCTGTTAAGTAGATCCAAATTATCGACTATCAAATTCTTTTCTAACTCGTTTCCATTTCTTCCAAGAACTCAGAAAAAAATATAGCCGGCTGTTATAAATTTCCATGATAGACAAGGAAAAATAGAAGACTCTTACTAATCAAAATACCTGTACATGCTGCAGGTGGGCCGGAGCGGGTCCGCCAAAGACAACGAGGAGGAGATCATCGGAGAGCGCAAGAGCTTCCAGCACGAATGGCTGCTGGTGGCCGCTGCAGTGGACAGGATCGCGGCCATCATCTACATCGTAGTCTTCGTGCTGGCTCTTTTTGCATTCACTTCTAAGCTGCATTAAGAGAGACAATTTACTTGCAGTATTTATACTTTACCTCAAGGCTCTACAGAAATAAATATTTTGCTCGTCGACCCTTTTCTTGAGGGCATTGTTGAGAAAATTCACCTCACTTTAACAGGGTTGTATGGCAACTTCGTTGCAAAAACCTGTATCACCGCTAATGTTTCATCCCAAATTCTGTCCTATATCACCTTCAAACTGCTTTTTTTACAGAAATATTCTGTAAACATGTTGAACTTAAACGGCAACCGTATCTGCCAATATAAAGATTTTAACCATTCAGTTAATAGATTTCTTAAGCTGATATTCATGCAGTGAATGGATCAAACGTTTTTCACAATATAGCTGCTTGCCAGTTGGAAAATGCAGCAATGAATACGGGTGTAGTTAGGTAGTACAGTTAGTTGTTGGACAGCTATCAACATTTACAATTAAAAATTCACGATATATTCATTACTTACATTGATAGTTGATCCGAAGAAAATTTTAAAAATTCACACTTGAGGGTTAACAATCACTTGCTCGGCATGAAACCAGTAAAGTACAACGCAAAACAGTCTACTTCCTTGTACATTTTCAATTTTAGCATTTCACATGAGGCTGTTTGAGTAGTTTATGAATTTCTAACAAACACGCATTAAAATTTTTGTCACTAAAATAAAGCTTTATAAACAGTTTCTGTTTATATCGTACTTCCAAATATCACAAAGAAAGATGCCCTCAAAATCTGCTACCTTACAACTACAATTTGTTTTTTTGATATCATACTTGCAAATGAACTTCATAGTTACACCTTTTACGATTACTTCTTGCCATCTCAATATATGTACATAAATTACGCCAATATTCTGGCATTCTTAAGTGGTACTATTAGTGTCAAGTTCTACTACGTCTCATGTATCTCCTAGCGCATAAAACAACACAATCATCGATATGTATGTTTATAATTGAACACAGACTCCAGGATTACGTTCAATTCTGTTTCAATGCACTGCCCCCTTTTTAATGTTTACTAGCTTATAGGAAAAAAAATCACCCAGAATAAGGATTCCAACGTCCATCAGACGAGTTTCTCGGCACTTCATGATAGTGATCTCGCAGAGCATGTAGTAGAGAACCAACATCGGGTTGTGAAATACGTAATATGAGGTCATATTTCTTCTCAACAACAGCACAGAAAACCTTGTTTATTCAACATGGAACTGAAGTATTTGTTAAGATCCCTGACCAGGTTATTTATTGAGTGCCAGTGTGTTTGGTGGTTAGTAATAATAAATATGAAAAAGTATAATCGTTCGAGAGACTGAGGTCTCAGAGAATGAGTAGAATATAACTTATCATACGCAGTTTAATCGTGAAAATAGATGCAGTTAACTTATTTCATATGATAGTAAATTAATTTTGATTGCTTCAACTTATTTGTAATTAAAAATCTAGTTTTATTTTGTTGTAAGAACCCTTAATAATTTACTTTCACACCCACTACGTAAACACAATTTAAATCCGAATTTTCATTTGATTATACACATATTAGTGCAAACAATCGCTTCTGCCAATTGAATAGTTGATACACACCTAAAAAATGTTTTAAGGCACCAGCTATTTATTAAATAAAAAATATATATGTCTTCGCTTAACCTAATATTCCAACTATTTCTTTGCTTCATTATTTAGTGCTCTGACATAGAATAATTCTGTACAGGTCTCAGAATTCTGACCCCACACGCTCGCTTTCCTATTGAATAGCAATAGGTCCTATGGACCTATTGCTATTCAGTGCAACGTATTCTGAACGAGAGCAACGATGAACTTGGGACGATTTAATGCTACAATGCATAATATTAGAACAAAATATTAAAAATGAACGGGCGACCCCATGACAATAGTCTCTCGACCCCATTTAGGGTCGCTACCCACAGGTTGGGAATCACTGTTAGAGGCTCCGACTAAGTTACAATGCAACACAACAAAGGTTCCGTTCTCAAAGGTTCTGAGAACGTGAAATTCATAACTTCATTGAAGTACTGTATTTATACAGTAATTGATTAAGTAACTCGAATTTTAGTTTAACTTTTTTAATTAATTGTTTTTTAGCAGTCGTGTACGAGCAGGAAGCTTATCAGCTGACGACATAAGTGCCAGAAAAGGGTAAGAGAATAATCGACTTTCGCAGGAAAGCTACCACAAGAAAAAGATGGCAAGCCGTCACAGAAAATATCCGTCTCTACTTTCAGTTTGTGTTGCTGAACACTGAAAAATTTGAAAGCCGAGTAGTTTCGGACCAGGGTCCTGACACCCCAGCTAGGAACACCTAACCACTTGGTCGCAGTGCATGCTCTAAGTCAGTAAAACATAGTAGAACTCAAACCAATTTGACATCCTCAACAGAACGCGCTCTCCTGACCACTAGACTACATGCCTCGTACTGACGATAGATGCCGGAGTATTCAGTACAAAATTGACAAATTAAAAACCTCTTATTATCCAATTGCAAAAATGAAGGACAAAAGTAGAGTTACATAAAAGATAGAAATTCTAAAAAATCGAGGTAGTCCGAAGTTGTTGATCAAGAAAATAAATTTCGTTTAAAAAAGAAAAATCGCCACAAGCTGCTAATTCAGAAATTAAAATATTCACGAGGGCAGCCACCTTAAAGAAACAAAATAAATATAGACGATACCGATCCATCACACTTAGAGAAACGTAATTGATAACCTGAATTGGCACTAAATGGCACAAATGGTACAGCGTATAGCAATGCTTGCTGCCTTGGACTCTATTTTACCACAGCGATAACTTCTGTACTGCCAGTTACTGTCTACACCACCATACATAGACGCACTCAACATCAATACTCAGACGATGCTCATGTTAGCGATATGTATGTATGTACCAAGGACTACAATAAGTAGTCCTTGGTATGTACATAAAATGTGAAGTACTTAAGTCGATAGTGACATCACAAGGCATGATGTGGAACGATAACACGCTGTCATATAACAACCTCAAAAAGCTCACACGGCTCAATAAACGTAAGAGAATCATACCTTTGCCAGACAGTTATTTCTTTTAAAAATGTTTACTTAGAACGTTCTTTAGGTCATACAAGTCGAACAGCTCGTTAAAACTTTCGTAGGGTGACTACAACATATTATTTGAAAATTATTTAAATTGCGAAGATCGTACAATGTCTCAAATAAAAAATGATAGAATAGGTACACTTTAGGGTTCATTAGAAGCACTGATGTCATGAACAAGTCACGTACAGGCGCAGAAATATTAAGTTTAAAATGCAAACCAATCCTTTGTACTCCATACCATGACACTATTAACGTATTTTCCTCTCAGCCTATTATATTATCACGTAAAAAGTAATAAAAAATAATATCATAGAAATATTTATTACAAACAACACACGTTGGTCATCCATAAGAAATTGTAACACTAGTACCAAACTCCGTAGATTTTCCTCCAGCCCCCTCCACAAGCAACCTAAATGTAAGGTGTAAAGTGCGTAGACTTATACAAAACGGGAGAGATTTCTTGGCGGTGTAGTCTCCCAGACAATCAGGTCGCAGTGCTGTGGTGGCTTCTCACGGGGTACATCAACACAGACGACATCCAACAGTCTGATGTGGACGAGGACGCAATCACCATCATTCTCAAGCGAATAGGTTGCTTCCAGCCTCAGCTCACAAACTCATATGAAGGTACCAACATAGTTGTTAAATGACAAAATTTCTCAATACACAAATTTTCGAAGTTGTACGGTGTTCAACTGCAGTCTACGGGCTAGAACAATATAATCAACTAATATGATTAACGTGGAAATACATTAGAACAACTAGATAACGATATGCTTTTAGTCCAACTAATGAATAAAAACAATGGCTGCTATAAAGCTCATCAAATTTACAACAGCGAGATATGTTCCTCATTTTATAGTTTATATTTATTTTAGCTACTTTTTCTACTTCTATCGTCTTTTTCAGACTCGAGCCTACTGGACTTGAGGAACTCATGTTTTTTTTCTCAATGGAAATTTACAGCGGCCAAGAGAACACGATTTCAACCACATGCAAATACTTCACGATTTTGACGAGCAACTCTTACTTAACGCTCTACCCCTTCAACATTCAGGAGTACCTCATGCAGCTCAAGATATTATATGCTGCCAACGAGTATATCATCTTGTTTCAATGGTATGTTCTCCAATTGAAAAGTGGTATACCCCGGGTATTTTCATTCAAATTAGAAGGTTGGCATTTACATAGGCGGGTGGGTTCTTGTATAAGAATACCCAGCCACTTTGATCCTGATTTGGGAGTCAGCACTGGAACTTTAAGAGAGTCAACAAGAATACAGCGTCACACACAACAACACGAAACGCTACGAGTTCAGATCTATGAAAATTGATCCTCAAAAATTTAGACCAATGACGCGTACCTTTAAAGTTTAGCGCTCCCGGAATTCAATGTCATTTTTTTGGAGTATTCAATGTATAAACACAACGACTTACATTTTTACTGATTATTTTATAATGTAATGATATAAAATATTCGTGAAACTCATTGTAATAGTATGTACAATCAAGAACTCTTTTCTAGAAAATAACCAATAGGGAGAAAATTCATCCATAGGAAGAACGTTACAGTCCGGCGTTTCCTTTACAAACCTCACGCCCCAATCCCGTGACAACAACATTGTCCGTGTCAACGCTTCCATTTTGATATTTGCAGGACTGATAACAGAAGATCTTTAATACTCGTTCACCATTTTTTTTCAGAATACTGTCATAAAACATTCGGTGTCTATCGCCCCTCCGTCAGCCAATGAAGAATCATCGAGTGCCAATATATGGAAACTCGTAATGCAAATAAAAATTAGTGTAAAGATATGTCGACCATTGAATCTGTCATAATTGATGGATTTATATTAGTGAATTATTACGTATGGTATCATAGTTGAAAAACACTCTTCGATTAACAGAATAAGTGCATCGTTTTACGAAACATTGACTAATAAAATGCGACTATTTCTATTTTTTTCGACTCCACGAGTTTCTTAAGCTATTGAATATTTAATCAAAACTTGGAATTATCAATTAAACACATTCATCGGTGTCATCGCACGCTTTTATTGATGTTTTCCACCATTAATTCGACAACAGTTTTTCCAATGTGGATTAGAAGCTCGATTTAAACGCTCAAAAATAAACAAACTTATTGTGAAAACTTCAAGTTTTTTCTACAACCCTCGCATATAATATTATGAGTAACATACGGATGTGATAGAAACAGGATAAAGAAAGTATGCGTATAAAAAATAAGTATCACATCATCTTCAAACATACCTATTAAAACAAAAGTAAAAATTACGAACAAAAGTACCACAGAATAAGTTGCATCATATCTTGCAGAAGTAAATCACACATTTTTATAAAAAATTCTTTGAAGTTATGTTGGAATACTCGAATAAACATGCCATGACACAGACATGCAATGAGAAGGTGACCAGGATGAATATAACGTTAGAAAGTTAAATATGGAGTAATGTTCGGAGACCTAATCAGTATCCTGATGTATAGATCTTAACAAGGCACTAAAATCCAACAAGTCGAAGTTCAAATGCACTCTGGAATGCAAGAGTTTAGTAAATTCTAACCTACTTAGAAGTGAGAAACTGGAAAACATGCATGCTGCATTCAACACATTACGCGCATGCTATAATTATTTTTTAAATCAAATGGGCATATCGATCCCGATAAGGGTTCTCGAGTAGCAAAGACAGTAATTGAATAATTTCCCACAATTCTGTCATCTGTTATAATGATGCACTAAATAGTTAAAATCTGATTCTGAGTAACAACAAACTCATCTTATGACCAGGGGAGGTGCCGTACTCCTCCATTCTGGTGAATCAGTAATACAATTCATCTTTCAAAAGTCAGTTTTCAATTTTTTAGTCGGCGCTTGCAGAAATTCAGTATCGTCGTCGTAATCTTGCTCCATCTCGGCAATATCTTCAGGTTTGATGTTCTCTAAATAACTCAACAGAGTATTCGTTTCATCCCTCTGAAAAAAGAAACATTTATAATTCATCAATTATGATGGACGTAGAAATTAATTTTATTTAACACAAAACAATACCAGATTCCCAAAATATTTCGGTAGTATTAATGATACTGGACCTCGTCACTGTTTCCCATATGCTGCGGGGACTAAAAACGAGTCAAACCATTTTACGAAACTGTTAAGCACTGACCACCACTCTTGCAAACTTTTTGGGGTTGACACCGGTCCCGTGAACGAATGCTGCTGAACACGCGAGCCTCTGCTCCTGCAGAGTTCCAGTAGCAGTTCCCTCTCCCCCATGCTTTTCGAGAAATGTACCCCACACACATTCCCTATTCTTAAGTGTTGAGTTCACACTTCAGCGTTCTCTATAGCTCTGTAGGTATATCTATCTCTCTTACCAAGCGCTCACTTAATCCTTCCATGTCCAAGTCTACCTCGAGCTCATCTTTCTATTCTGAGTACCTTTTCAGTCGAGCGCAGCTCGTTCATCTTTTCAAATGCTCAAACCAACTGCTACTCTACTGGGTCTATCCTGGTCAGCATCCGACTCCCTTCATCTGCACTCCGTCTCACAACACAATAAACCTCTCTCTATCAAGGCTTGTCACATCTATCACACTTCTAGAGTATTTAATCTCCATCAAGCTCACTTTTCCTCTCTGCCACTTTAAATCGCATAGTCTCTGCTCAACGTGAAGATTTTAGAACAATCGCGTTCTCATTACCTCATTTTTTTCTACTCTATGATCTTCCTTTTTCTTTAAGCACGTCCTTAGTAACAAATTACACGACATACTGTACACAAAAACAGACAAAGTGTTCATTGAAAATAACACAATTCTGCTCATAATATCCCATCCTCCCTAACATGCCTCCTCCCGTATCTTTATTCCTTGAATCTCAAATAAAAATATTCGGCAACAACATACAATCCTCCGACGAGCGAACTCGGTTTCATTGGAAATATGAACAATTAATTTCCTGGTAACCTTTATTTCAAAACTCGCTTCGACTGTTCGTAGGGAAAGCTTATGAATTGCTTAAAAACTTCAAAAAGAAAATCATCTTTCAAAGTACACACGCTTCATTTCAGGAAGCGTTGTTGTTCACATATAGCGCTGTACTACGATATGCATAGTAGTGTGCATTTCACCTTGACTAAGGGCACAACATAGATTTCCTTGAAACAAGGACGAACTACAACTCCAGCACAGACCTTTTGGTTCGTAGCATCGCTGTCACTGAAGTCATCTTTGGAGAGACCGGCCTTGCCAAGAACGTTGAGTTTCTGCTGCACCATGGGCCAGATGTAGTCGTCAGCTGTGCTGCCAGCCACAAGGTAGTGAATGTCCACGCTGTCGCTCTGCCCTATGCGGTGCACTCTGTCCTCCGCTTGCACTAGGATCTGGAGCAACCCGCAGTCCCATGGTGCTCAACGTGAGTAAAATTACTAAATTCACACATTCCAGGGGCAAAAAACTTTCATTTCAGAGATTCAGTGTCGTGAAATGTCAGCAACATGATTATGATTTAAGAACAGAGTAGCGAGCGTACTTTAAAGAGTAGTAAACGATGCAATGAAGAATGGGCCAAAAAAACAGCAAGACCATGAACTTTACACCAGCAGTAATGGAATAAAGTAAAGCACAAACGTTCGCAAACATGTGTGAGAGCAATAGTAGCCTAATTCGAAATCAAATCCAGTTCAATCCACCTCACTGAGGGATGTGAAATAGCATCATTATCTCAGCCCTTTTGTGATGGCTTGGGCGCCAGTTTAAAACACAGGAAACGGTTTACAGCTAAATTATCGTCGTTAACTGTGCTGTGTTGAGTGATATGAGGGATGCACTTTTGATGCATTTAAATTTGGACCCATACCATTACAAAATAGATGAAACAATTGTCTTCTTCTTTTATTATAATTTTCGATGTCCAGTGCTTGACTATTGAGAACAAACGAGCGAAGTTTGCAAAGCTAAAAGGGGCAAAGGAAGCCATATTTCATACAAAATTTTCGTTTTTGAATATATATGTAGATAAACATGTCTTGAAAACTGGGTATAAATATTTTAAATTACCTCTACGAGAGGAAGTACACCAAGTCTTCGTGTCTAGCCAATAAATCATAAAGCGCTCAAGAACTCGGTTTCAAGATCTAAAACAAATCTCGAGCAGTATGAGCCTATTATTTACCCCGAATCTAAGCACAAAGGATATTTTTATACAAGAGACATGAAAAAAACAATCAAGAGAAAATTGCAGCGCACAACATTTACTTGAGAGAACGAGTAAAAAAGAGAAGAACTCACGCCCGGGTTCCAGTAAAGTTCAGCGAAGACGACGAGTTTGGCCGCTGTAAGTGTTATGCCGGAGCTGGCAGCCGTGATGGACAGCACGGCAACCCTGACATCATCCCGCTTCTGGAACTCGTCCACCAACGCCTGACGTACATCCCCTGCTGTGCTGCCCTCCACTCGAATATACCTTAGTACCCAAACAAACACATTGTAACACGTTTCAGAAGGGAATTGCGTTAGAAGTAGTACTTACAATAACATCAAGTGGAAGTATTAGATCAGCTCACACTCACATCAAAAGGGTGCACGTTGTACACACAGCCAATAACCCACCGGGGCACTGAGGTAAATGCTGATGGGAGGAGTGGCCAAAAAGCTTCTTATTTCTGGCGACTTTGAAGTCTTGCCGTCGTATGAAAACGGAAGCTTTCTTGCAACGAAATACTAATAAGACTCGAGATTCTGACACGAGTGGATTGAATAATTAATTTAACTTCTGCTAGTCGACAATTTACGAAGCATACAAGCTTCTAAATTCCCTTAGTCAACAGAGAACTAATAAAGACCTAGATAGAGCTAAACCAATTATCTAAAAGTAAATTAGGATTTTACATTCACCTTCTTAAAATCCTAAAGGTAACAAGTTAAACATGACATGTAAAAGGAAGAAAGACTGTTAAAAAACTCACATGGCCTTGCAGCGCTCACAGGTCTGGCAGAGAGCCTCGAGCATCACTTTGTGATGAGCGAAGACAAGGAACTTACGGCCCTCCTCCAGCATCTCGGTCACGTAGTCACTGCAATAGAGGGAGACTTGAACGCTACCCATAACTTGTGACCAAGTTACGATTACATCCCAAGAAACGTAAAAAGTGGTTCATTCTACCGTACTTCACTGAACGTAATGACAGCAAATGATTACATATCCGTACCTACAAGAGTATGATGACGAACAAAACATGAGACAATTAGGATGTGCCTGCTGCAGCACACACCTGACCGCCTGTAGCTTGGCGTGTGCGGTGTGAGAGAAGAATTGCAGCAGAGCGGAGCGCCTGTCCGAGCCCTTGAGTAGCCCCAGCTGCTTAGCTGATGCAGTCATCGCCTCATTGCTGCTCTTCTCGATGGTCGTGGGGTCCAGCATGATAACCTTCCTGCACACATCACAGAAGAATGATCGCGCATGAGGTATATGTATACATGTATCACGTATGATACACACATATAATACATACACCGTACAAATACATTCATATACATAGATGCTGAATATGCTGTACATATACAAAAACATAGGCCCTGTATATCTTGCATACTTAACATAAAAGAGCTTATATAATAGGAAATACCTATAATGGCAAACGTTTTGGTATGCAAAGATCTCGGCATTAGAGTTGAAAAAGAGAAAGATCCAACTTGAAATGCACCAAATATGAACACAGAGAAACAGTCATTTGTATCTATTGCCCAGGACCTAATTTTGTTATATTAATGAACATTTTTAATGCACACGTAGATACTTACAACATATATGTGTGTTTGATAAAATTTTAAAAAATGGATGGCCGAGCATCAGTAACCATTGCATAAGTAAAACATAACAATAAACTGGAGAAGTAAAACTTAAAATCCCATACGCGTGAAAGTCGAAAATGAAAAGAGGCCTTGAACTGCACCAGAAACGAAGGGACAAATGCTAAAAATTAAGGAAACACTCGTATGTGAGAAGGGGAGAATAAGAACAGGAGTGTGAAAAATCCCAGGACTCCCAACCTTTTACAGTAAACTACAGCAAACTTTTCCAGGAGATTAAAATGGCTGAACCCGCAGCGGGTATATTGGGACGCTCCTAAGCTACTGTACGTTTCTAAAGCACGTAGAAACGAACCCCTTTAAGGGTTTCACATACACTTCTATACAAAAAACTTAATTGATAAAAACTGAAACACAGACCACCAATTTGTCTCTAGAAACAAGCACAGATATCAAAATAATATGTTCAGCATGATATGTACAAAAGGAAGGGCAGAATTTAGATTAGAATGAGGCTATAGGAACGAACCTTCGGGCCCATTCTTGTATCAGGTAACTACTGTACGCCGTACTAACACGGGACAGTATGAAGTATAATATTTCAGTTAACTCGTTAGTGTTACATCACCTTTGCTTGCCAGGCAGCTGGTCCAGCACCTCAGTCTTGAGTCTGCGGATCATGATCTTGGACTGGAGGAGGATCTGCAGCTCAGTCAAGTTACTAGAGCCTGTGAAGTCCCATCCCCATTGGGTCGTTTTTCCGGCACAGTACCGGATGCCGTAGTCCTGGTGGCTAGCACACACACAAGCTTCATGCATAGTCACGTACTAAATAGTAATATAAGTTGCGAGACTATATTGGGCCAAAACTCTCACAATTCAAACGTCAGTCACTGTAAAATTAATAAAGTTACACACACAACAACATGAATAGCACAGAAGTGCAGCCAGGTTCAATTTTTCATATTCTTTTATATTCACGTCGTGTCGTAACTCAAAATCGTAACATACTGTTGAGGACTGAACTTGAGCGTCATTTTGTCAAATGAAGTCATCTGATCAGAGAATATAGAGGGACGTAATGAACAAAACTACCTATGCTTCGTTTAGACATTCCATTTGAGAAATGAATACAGTAATTCACTTACGTGGAATAGAAGTGCATGAATTATATTATACAAAGCGTCAATGAAAACGGATAGGAAATTGTGTCGTTTCAAACATTGGGAGAGCAATAATTCTCTGAGGTTGTGATAGTAGTTATGTTGGAATTGTACTCCAGAACCTCTGTATGTTGTATCCACTTGGACACCCATACATCAGGTAATGCAAAAATATTTCAGACGCAGTAAACGATGTCGAGTAAAAATTCTCTCCTTGGCGGTTAAACCTTGCAAAAAAATATTGGTAACTCGTTGGGAAAGCAGATCAACACTTTCAAAGGCATAATTTCTCAGAAACTGGGAAAACATTTAACAAGGTCAAAGTACTTAAAGCTTTTTCCTGGACATAACCACACCAACACCATCTCCCCTGGATGCGGCACACGGAGTCAGAGACACAGGCTCGTCTACTCACTTCGGGAAAAGCTTGTTGTCTACAGAGCTGATCTGCGTGTAGAGCTCAGACGGCCTGGACAGTGCAGGAGTGCCACTCAACAGGATGACACGACTGGCACGCTTCACGAGAGGGGCGCTCGCCTTGTAACGTGCAGACTTGAAGTTCTTGAGCATGTGACTCTCATCCTGTCATCCAATATTACAGCCAAATTATTCATGAGACTCATCATGCTCTCAGGATGCATTCAAAAATTAGCATGGTGAAATATGTAGATGCATCCCTCCAAAATTGAATTACCCGTTTAAAAAAATGAAAAAGTTAAACATTAAATCAATTTCTTATTGAATAAAATAGTAAAAGTGGATACTGAATTTAAGAACAAATTTTGTAGCAATATAGGCCATCAATTCCAAAAACGTACGACGAAAGCATATCATTAGATCGAAAACTGAAAAAAGTATTATTTGTAATATGATTACCACACCTGCACTATTCTTTCTGTAGTCAGGGTTCAACCAATATTTCTGCTTCATTACTGCGATTTCATTCAAGTGGCGTTACAAGAGCACAAAGAGGCACAAGACACTAAAGACACCACGATCTGTTAGACTACGAAGAATTAATTATCTACCATCAAGAAACTTCAAGTTTAATTTCTATTCTTTCATGTGCGTAGTAGTTAGTTGTTCTCAAGACCCTAACAGATTTCCCAATTTTGAAACTTTGCTGGAATCGTTTACATTTTTACGTGTTATGTCTTCGTTCATAACAATTATAAACAAGAACATGAGAAACTATGAAGGAGTTTGATCAGGAGGGTGAACATGATAGCAGAAAGTTCACAAGAAGCTACAAACTAATACGACTAGGTCTTAAATGAGGTCACATTAACGATGCACAAAACAAGACCCAAGCCTCGCTCACCATAATGATGACCCCGAAGCGCATGTTAACGAACTCTTTAGCTCGTCTGCTGAGCAGGTCGTAACTGGTGATGATGACGTCAAAGCCCACGAGTGGGTCGTTGGAGGTGTTGATGACGCAGCAGTTGAAGCTGCTAATCCACCGCTCTAGGGCGTTCTGCCACGAATATCTGAGCACAAACGGTCATGTCGCTAAATGCACTTCGTTCCTAAGTCACCAGGACACAAAGCCAAAATAACTGATGTAAATTGAAAGTGCTCTGTACAGTGATTTATGGGTTCATGCACACAGAGTGGCAATGAACGCTGAACTTCAAGACACTTAGCATGAATAAACATAAACTGAAAATACTGATCCTCACTACTCAGATCGCAGCCATAGCTGTTTCAGTTGCGCTAAATATGTTCTCTAACAACGCCACCAGAATGTTGACGCAAACTAAAGCGCACTTTACTCCATTAATTCTCAGTTTTATTGAAAACTACGAGTAAAAATATCTGAAACAATGAAAAGTTAGGAAAGATCAAACGTGTAGAAATCCACCCAGTTCTAATTTTGAAATAAGTTCCGTTCTGATGATGAATGTTCCATAATTCTAATTAGCTGATACATGCTTAACTCGGAGTATTTAGACATCGATCAATAATAATAAACAAATATTTAAGGCAGGTGTTAGTTTGCAAGGTAAGAGGGCTAATCAGCCTTTGTCAATACGGAAAGAAATTAGTGACTCACAGATGCCAATAAAATGCCAAAACCACTACTTTATTTTCAACTAAAGCCAATGTCAATGAAATAAAATTTTTGGCGACAAAAATCATTCAAACCTCATGAACTAACCATATCGGTCGATACAGTTACTTAAATTTGAGATAATACCGACGTCCGATATCAATAAAATAGTGATAAGCTATCCAGTGCCTCAACACTTATTGACACTTATCGATTGCCCTCAATAAATGAGCGACACAAAAAGACCCAAACACAACTATGGAATATTCATGGTACCAGGCTCCAAAGTAAAGGCCATGAAGCCGATACCACAGCTCCGTCGTCCTGGAAATGACCCAGCACATCAAGCGCATCGATCAACCCTAACGCCACGACCGCACGACGTCGTGGTACAGCTGTTGCTGATCCACCGTCACAGTTATGAGTGCTTTTGGTGGTAACCTTTTATTGTTATACGACCGTAGTCATAATACTCCATTTCACTGTCCTCAGCTGTCACAAGTACTCCGTTCCCTCCTTAGCGTAAAGTTTCACTCAGTCATTTTTCAATCTGAAAAACATTTCCTCAACAGAACTGTTAATTAAAAAGGCCACTTTCTCTTACCAGACAAACCTCCACTTTTAGAGTTCCTCTCCTCATCCAGTTCCCACTTGACATTATCACCTCTTACACTCTCAGCACTGAAGTCCACCAACATACTTTTAAATGAACAAGTCGCTCGTTCGACACGTCCACGGGCTGAATTATCTTTCGACAGCTCCTCTAGTGCTACAAAGTCCCATAACGCACACCTCACAGAAGAAGGAGCTACGATGAGCAGCGGCCAGTCTCGGCGGTAGCAAGCAGCGATGCCCAGCGCTTGGATCGTCTTACCAAGCCCCATGTCGTCTGCGATGAGCACACGGCCCTCGCGCCGTACACCAAACCTGCAGCCACACACAGCAAAGACTTGAGTTTAAGGGTAAACTGCACAGCCAGATTAAGTAAATGTTTCCGTTAGAGAAAATACCTCAATAGAAATACCTAGTTTTTGCTATTTTAAGATAAAACGAAAGTCCGCGTAGGTTATTTCCCCCAACAAATATTAAATAAAATGCACGCCAAGACCTCGCTGTCATTGAGGCCAACGGAAGCCGCGGATGAAGAACACTTTGTAGGAAAGTAGAACTCAGGGCAACTTGAATGTCAAGAGATGCAACCATGAAGTGAACGAGATGGCAAAAACAAGACGGCGAACAATGGCACGGCAGAACCTTTCTGAAGCGGATGATGAAGAGTAATGTACTCATAGTTAACAAGAAATCAATAAAGAAATACGAGTAGTTTTATTTAAAAATATCTACTTTTATCCAAAATATTGATGCTTGTCTAATATAAAATGACCCTGTTAATAAGCTCACGGACAACAATTAACTAAGATAAAAAATAAGATGGCAAAGGAACGAGTATATTAGCTATTATAATGCATGATACAATACCAAAAGTCTCGGGCTGTAACGGTAGTTATGTTCCATTGAGTTCATCACAATTCTTTTGCCCCTAAAGCAACGTGCGTGTAGCAAAACTAAATCCATTTTGGAGTCATCACCTTTTCTGAAACCTTTGTACCTGAATAGCTTACAAAAATATTCCAGGGTGAAGTTTGTAGATTAGTACGAGATAATCAATACAAACAACAACAAAAAATTAGTTCGTGTTCGCGGAGATAAAACACGTTGTCTTCTGATTATTTGTAATCTGGTGGTCACCGATGTGCGCGCAAGCCAACGTGCGTGAATGCAAAGGAATTTGTTCTTTTATAGCACCAATCAATGTTGTTCAATGTATCGTTAACTCAGCGGGCGCTTTCTTTCTCACGTTCGTTTCTCTGAAAAGTTTAAAAGAATCACACGCTCAGGTTATTATAATACAGTACAGTATTTTTCAAGTATGCAAGCCTATTTTTTACTCAGTCACCAAACAAATTCGCTGTTATTGACAAAGTTATTTATTATGTTACTTTCCAAACAAAAGAAATAACAATACGATACTCTAGTAAAAAAAACAACTCGTTTACCGAGCTTGCACTGTGAAACTTAGCCCCAAAAAAACGACCAATTGCCAGAGTTACAAAAACAACAAAAAAATACGCGAGGTATTACACAGAGTTCGAGATTCGTGACAGATTCCAAGCCCCTGACCTTGATCGCGCTGTGCACGGAGACCTCATTTGTCACACAGATCGAAGTCTATGAGTGGTTGACTGCGGCACTGACAACTGTGGCAGTAGCAGGACTGGTGCGCCAGCAGCGCGCCGTTGCTCTGACGATGTGAGTACACTGCAGCATGTATCAACCCGTGCCAGTGTGTGTGCATGATGAATTCTCATCGTTAACTCAGCGCCACTGACAAATTGGATCCCAAATGCCTTGTGTACTAAATAATTAACAACCGGTGCGAACACAAATGTGTGTGAGCGAGAGCTCAAGAAAATGTCCTCATGGTGGAACAAGCTCATCAAATTTAGACTCACGGCCAGCTCAATAATGAGTTTTGATTGAGCAAGAAATGCTAGCTAATGGTGAATTTAAGGTTAATATTTATATAATTACCAGCAGCTGTGTCGTCCCATGGACACCGCTATTCTAGGGCGTCAAAATAGAGCGAGGTTTCAGCGTCATTGAATGACCTTCATTGCGAAGGCCTTGGAACAAAAGCGATGTCTAGTTCACAGCTAGTACATACAGAATTCAGTCAATCGGTAAACAGTGGGCGAACAAAAATGATCGAAAATATCACCATGAATTTTATGCTCAAGTTTCCGTCATACGAACGCCAGAGTTGGTAAGAAAAAGTGCACACTACCACTTCAGCGAGCTACTACAGGTAATGAAAAAGAGTAAACGTGTCCGTAAACTATTGCAGGGTTAAGAAGATTACTAGACCCACGAGTTTATTGATTACAGTGCTTTCGCATAATAGCCGTCGAGAAACAATAACAGCTTTAAGCCATGCTGAAGCAGTCGTCTTAAGTGCGCTATGCGTATAGAAAAGTTGATGATTTCGAGCAAAATTATTTCTGTTCAGATTCCAGATACATCCAAACGCTTATACAAAAAAAACCATGTATGCAGTAAAATTAAATGCAAAAAAGCGGACAAACCTATTTACTTTATTTTAAAGTTAAAGCAAACTATTTCAAGTCTAAACTTTGCTTCAAAACCTTCTCAAACAATCTTGACCACACAAAGAACAATTCAAACGTGAAGATATGGGACAAAGAATCAAAATCTCGCTCACACTATGAGGGAGACGGCTCAGTGCTGCAGCTCCCGGATTTCCAAGCGA
Source organism: Trinorchestia longiramus (assembly GCA_006783055.1). Taxonomy (NCBI): domain Eukaryota; kingdom Metazoa; phylum Arthropoda; class Malacostraca; order Amphipoda; family Talitridae; genus Trinorchestia; species Trinorchestia longiramus. Next base: position 94,603 of record VCRD01000748.1, read on the forward strand.
GTGACAATAAAGACCAGTCAAGTATTTTTGTTAAATATCATAGTAGTAAACAAAAGACAATATTCGTTATGGTTTTCTTGTGGAAAAACCAAACATCCAAATTTAGGAATTAAAATACAAATGCTTCAACAAACGAAACCAAGTGAAAATCAAGTGGCAGACACTTAGGCCATCCCCACAGCTGCCTTACAGGGCGGACTAGACGCCAGGGAGTAAGTAAAAGTTTGCTAAGAGCATCCTGACACCAAGCGCGCTCAAGTTCTAGCAAATTTGTACTCTAATGTTTTTGTTTCTTCCCTTAAACGTTAAAAGTTGAAGCGATAAGGGTCGAGAAGGCTCATATGCTTCCATTCAGGAAGCCATGTCTCCCGCAGGCAAAATAGACACGTTCTCACATGCATTCGACAGCAAAACTCGTGACTCAACATGAAAAATGGTTTCGATGTAAATCCAACTAGCGAATATTTCCCATGCAGTCTGCGTGGACATAAGAGTTACCACTTTACCTATTCATCATTGTTTAAGCAGGGCGTACACGTATAGAATACGTGATAAAATTCTTTCTTCCGTAAATACTACCAAACGTGGCACATGGAATAGCTGGCAAGATCTATTATTTCATTAACACCAAACTAGACGCGTAAACTCATTAACCAAATCCCTTCTTTCATAAACAGCAAGCGTGAACATCTCTAGTGGCTGTTAAGATTATTTCTCTTCTGAATTAAATTCGTATACGAATGAACCACACAGTGCCAACGTGAAATAAAGTACTTCTAGCCAATGCAAAAAAATATCAGCAGGGCCATAAATAGCTATTTTTATTATTAGAGATACTATTCAACATTTAACACCTCTCAGTAAATTAAAAAGACTAGAGTCAACATCCACGCCGCTCTGCAAATTAAGCTTCACAACATGCGTGCTTGAACACGCCACGTTACTAATTAAACAAATTAAAAATTAAACTAAACTAGGACTAATTATACAGGCATTTGCCTCCCTCTCCCTCCCTCCCTTCCCTCTGAAAGTGGAAAAACGATGGTCCGTAGATGTATGAATTTATCGGTAAACACGCACAGCATCCAGATAAATCTATACTGAAAAAAGACATTTCCTCAATGGGTACAACCCAAGTCTACAGGACACCCATTAGCATGGGTGCTATTAAGTCCAGAGAAGACAACACATAATGAGGCCTAGCAAGTTCTGAGAATACGAGACTGGGACTGGCAGGCGCTGCTAGCAACGCGGAGAACAGAGAGTGCGTTGCGATGGCGATCGAATTACAAACACACATCAGAGCTGTGAGCCCTACAGTGCATCTTGGCTATCAGGACACGGTGTACACAACACACGCTCCACTCAAGTCCAGTTCGAGTAGAGATAGTGAAGCAAGCAGGCACACAGTCATCTCGAGGTAACACGCCTTGCTCTCGCCATTGTTATATCACTCAGAAAACTGTGATGTGCGCTCATGGTATGAGCTTTAAAAAATAGGAGTATTTGCAGTGCGGGAGACAAGTATTCGTACACCAAGAAATTTTTTATTTAATATGTTTCCAACGAATTTAAAAAGTTGTTATTCATATAATTGCTTCTAGGTGCATAACTACAAAATATGAATAAAAACAAATGTTCTCACATGGGTGAATTAAAATATATTATATAATTTTTAGGGGTGAAAAAAGCATTGTACACCACAAAAAATAATACATAATAATAACTTAATCCTTTGTGGTATAGTCACTATTCACTTAAACAACAACCAATCTCTTCTTGGAGTACTCAAATAATGATACGCCCGTTCTTGTTGGTATTTTATTCCAATCCGTAAGATTCAAGTGGTTTCGTGGAGCTCTTGATTGGAATTGAATTTTCAAATAACGCAACAAATTCTCCATGGGGTTTAAGTCTAGGGACTAACTTGACCAGTCTGACGTACTCGCATTGATATTATTTTCAGCCAGCCATTTGAGGATTTTTCGATGTGCTTGAGGTTATTATCTCGTTGAATACCCAATCCTCATAAAGTTCACCCTAATAAACAGAAACAAACGCGTTTGTTTTCACAACATCTTGATACGATGCGGCGTTCATTCTATCATCTATTACTGCTTTATTCCCGGTAACTTTTGCACAGAAATATCTACAAAGTATGATGATGCCATCATCAAATTGCCCCGTTGGAATTGCGTTCTTTGCGTTGAAGTCAGCGTCGATTTCTTCCACACAATTTCTTGCATTACGTCCGAATAGTTCAATTATAGCTTTATCAAACTAAACAACTCTCTCCTCGAATAATTGTTGCTTACTTTTATGTTTACAAACCAATTCTTACCGAGCATTTCTGCACGTTTGTAAGCGCAGTGGAGTTTTCCTAGGTGAGCGCGACTTAGCATCATTCGTACAAATTTCATTACGAATAGTTAGTTTACTAACATTAATTCTTATTCTTGAGTTTTTTTTGCAACGCTTTACGAATAGCAAATGGATTTTGTTTACCTTGGCGCAACAACGCAGGACCGCCTAACCTATTTGAAAGCATTAAAAAAGCTCTGTACATTGAGGAACAGGTCCTCACACTGAGATACTTGCAATTCTACATGTGTTCTGTGCAGGTACCGCATCAGATTTATTCAAATACATAAAGTCTGTACACTGACGAACAGTCTCATAGGCTTGGATACCTGCAATACCACACGTGCCTTGTGCAGGTATAGCATCAGACGAGAACGTCATGAGCTACTCCCGCTTCTCCACCAACCGCGACAGGAACGGCAGGAGCCCGGTGCCCTACAGCACCAACAGGTCCCTCCCTCGCATACAGTCACGGTGAGAACACGACCTTGTTCCTACTAGAACTATTGTCCAAATGACGGTGAGAACACGACCTTGTTCCTACCAGTACTATTGTCCAAATGACGGTGAGAACACGACCTTGTTCCTACCAGTACTATTGTCCAAATGACGGTGAGAACACGACCTTGTTCCTACCAGTACTATTGTCCAAATGACGGTGAGAATACGACCTTGTTCCTACCAGTACTATTGTCCAAATGACGGTGAGAACACGACCTTGTTCCTACCAGTACTATTGTCCAAATGACGGTGAGAACACGACCTTGTTCCTACCAGTACTATTGTCCAAATGACAGTGAGAACACGACCTTGTTCCTACCAGTACTATTGTCCAAATGACGGTGAGAACACGACCTTGTTCCTACCAGTACTATTGTCCAAATGACGGTGAGAATACGACCTTGTTCCTACCAGTACTATTGTCCAAATGACGGTGAGAATACGACCTTGTTCCTACCAGTACTATTGTCCAAATGACGGTGAGAACACGACCTTGTTCCTACCAGTACTATTGTCCAAATGACGGTGAGAATACGACCTTGTTACTACCAGTACTATTGTCTACATGACGGTGAGAATACGACCTTGTTCCTACCAGTACTATTTCCTTTATTTGTATTACAATACCAGTATGATCACAATACGTATTACTGATAACGCCATTTCTATTTCAGTTGTTATTCATATTTATACACAAACATCATTGCAATCGTTCTAATTAAATACTGATGACACTATTATACTAATTAAAAAACAATAAGACTACCATAATTATTAAAAAATGATCATACCTCTACCAGACAAATTAAATACTAATAACACCACCACACTTATTAAACACTGATAATACCTTTTACATGTACAATGGTGACACACACCTTTTATATTATCGAATTTTTATCGTAAAATTTCTAATTGTCATATACGCGCAGTCAGTGTTTACGATCCTTGCACTAGTATTGTCATTATGAGACGCAGTTAAGACGAGGCTTTGAGTCCGATCAATCACTACATGACCGTCAACCGTGGACGATAAGACACAACTCTTCATTTTTTTCTTGCAACAGACGAGCTGGATCCGATAAATCAGCATCGAGCACCAGCAGCACAGACGCTGGATCTGAAAAATCAGCATCGAGCACCACCAGCAAAGACTCCAAATACTCCATCAGAGATAAAGGCAGCCGCCGGTCCTCTGCGAACGACAGCGATTACGGAAGATACGACAGCGCAAACAGCGGTTCTAATTTCAGCGACGATACAACCGATCGTCGGGTGCGGTCCCCGTTACGGTGCCAATGCAGCTGCCACGATAGGGAGGGAAGACAGAGAAGTGGCTCCAGAGACAGAAGGGGTTCAGGTGACTCCCTCAACGGACGCAACAGCAGCAGTAACAGGCGGAACGACAGCAGCAACAGCGACAGGCACAACAGGCGGAACGACAGCAGCAACAGCGACAGGCACAACAACAGGCGGAACGACAGCAGCCACAGCGACAGGCGGAACGACAGTAGCAACAGCGACAGGCACAACGACAACAACAGGCACAGCAATAGACGCGACAGCAACGACGACAACAGGCACAACGACTCAGAGGATGACGGCGACGGCCGCATGCCGCCTATAAACATCAACGACAGGCGCGCAACCAAGAGCAACAAAGGAAGCTTTTTCAGCAGAAACTCGCCCTCGCGCTACAGAACCCGGAGTGACTCGAAAACCAGCCAGTTCAGAGTCACATCCGTCGACTCGAATAAGAAGAGGAGGGACAGACCTCCATTCAAGTACTACGGCGGACGGTCCCTGTCCACGGGAGACCTTAGGAGGTGAGTGTGCTTCAATATTTCTAAATATTTATCTAGTTAGGAATATCTTTTCATAAATTTTTCAAGCAAATACTTTAAGAAATAAGTAGGCTTGAACATTTTAAACATTCATCTAGTTAAGAATATTTGGCCACGAATTTATCAAGCGAATATTTTTCAGGAAGTTAGTAGACTTGAATAGTTCTAAATATTTATCGAATTTAGAAGATTTTGACATAAATCTATTAAGCGAGTTAATAAAGAAGTGAATACTGAAAAACAATTACATAGAACAAAATATTTTTCAATTTTTAGTTTCAATGTAATATAATCATTTCCTTAATGTTAAAATATTTCAAAACTCATTTCTAATGACACCATTTGCAATAAATTAAATTGTAAAATTGGCCCAACATTTTCTCACAACTCAATGGAGACTTGTACAAGTAAAATACACGCTGACTTCCTATGTTTTCTACAAGAGCACACCCACTTCATGACACTTTAAATTATTAAAAAATAAGATATAGCGTCTTATACTTATTCATTGCTAAATAAAGGGAATGTAATTACAGTAACCCCTCCATGATGTATGAAAAAATTGGGTATTTTACAGTAAGAGACACAAATACCTCCCAACAACTCGTACAGGATGCAGTAAAATAATCAGAAACATCTGAGTTATAGATAACTTTCTTCAATACGTGGAAAGTAACGACACCCACTTGAATTATTTAATTTTCAAAACCAAATAAACCAAAATTACATTGTTAAATATAGAAATTAAAAAAGTACTTCGTTCTTTACACTATTTCGCTTCTACTAAACCTATAAATGCGTCTGATAATTTTTCCGCACCCTGTACAATCGATGATATTTAGTGCACCACCTAACTATAACGCCTCAAGTAGCTCAGCTAGGTAGTGGTAGTCCGGTTCAAGTTGCAATGCATGCGTAATTTTTTACGCTAAATTATCATGTACAACTGGGGACTTAAAGCGTAATAATCCTTTACCGGGTCCCAAGGTTTGAATAGCTCAAGCAATATTTTTATACATTACTTCACAGCATCGGTGGAATAAAGAACGACTACGACTACGCCCACGAAGGCTTCTTGACACCGCGCTTCACGTCAGAATACAAAGCGAGGTACGAGATGAAGCACGGCCAGCGCTACAACGTCGGGTCGGACAAAATTATCCGCTACATCGACCCAGCCGGCGAGCACATCCTTATCCCTAAAGACTCTCCTCAGCTGCAGAGAACGGTGAGTGACTCAGACATTCCGACATCCATCCACTCGCGCAACAACAGGAACGTCAAACTCGAGCCTATCGATAGAAAAACTACTGCGAACGGCAACAAAGGGGCAGCACCGGCTCGTGAGAACAGGCAGTGGTTGCCCACCAAAAAACAGTCTGCCCAGAATCTGCCTCCCATGGATAAAACGCCTGCAATGCCGGACACATCGCGGCGACCAACCTCAATGTCACATGATACGACCCACCCTCTCGGGCTGAATACGCCACCTAAACGTCACTCTCAACTTTACCCCATGTAAATACTCGATTACACGGATTAAGATGAATTAAAAAGCTGCTACATCATCAGACGATTACACTGAGCTTGCAGCTTTGTCCCATGTAACTGCACGATTACATGATGCTCGGATCAAGGCAATAGAACAAAGGTTAAAAGAATTTGGAGGACTGATGGCAATGTACGAACAGAACACGTAATTTTTCAATTATTTTAATTACCAGGAAAGAATATATTTTTAACTCGATACCAAATGTTACACTCTAGTCTAAAATTACCCTTATAGTATTCAATTTTTTTTGCATAACTAATTTCCTTAACTTAAGACTGGACTTCAAAAAACGATTGAGAAGGTCGGTCATCGGAGAACCTAACAAAGTAAGAGATTCATGGTGTTTCAGAAAAATAGACCGAATTTCAACCCGGTACATATATAATTTTCAATATTCTTGCTAGCAATATGGGACAGTGTAACAAAATCACAAGTGGTTGGTCATTTTATAAATACCTTTAATGTCCACCTGCAGGCCTTTAATGAGGTAAACATTACTTTCACGGGTGGTTCGTTGTTGCAGTTACACGTTCATTTAAATCTGGCACATTGTTTTTAAAACCTCCCTGTATAAGCACTTGCAAATCTACGGTCCCGTCACAAGTAACGCCTGTTCTATAATAGTTTCTCTAGTAGTAATGATAGAGCGAATGTTCTTCATCAAATTATTTTTTGAGCTTTTTTATCTCGTAACATGATTAGAGAACTGTACATAGTATGCGTTATCATAACTAAATATAAAACTTTCAATCATAATTGATTTTTTTTTACGCAGAACTTGTTTATTCACCGATATATTTCTAACCCAATAGAAAACTTTTGTGATGAAACACTGAAATTTCAATAAATATCAATTTATGAAACATTCTCATATTATTTCACACTACTGCAACTAAAAAACAAATGAGCTCAGGATTGAAGAATACTTCACGACCCAACACTGTTGAAGAACGCACCAAGCACAGCCCAGGTGCGCTGGCTCTAGTGTGTGCATTGATAAGCTCAATAAGCTGCAAAAGATTACTTCCAACAAGCGCAAATTCCCAAGACTTTCTTCTAGTTAAGATTACTTGAAGAAGAAAGTAAAACGACCCACTATCACTCGCTACTGTTAGTGAGAACCTCAATCCTCTCACTCATCGTCACGAGCTGTGGCTATAAATGTCGACGTCGAAAAAAATCTTTTCTGAAATTTTAGTAGCTTTGAGAAATTCCTCAGCACCTTAGACAGAATGATCACAGGAAAAGTGGCAAATTACCTCACATGCCGATTTGAAAAGATACGATTAAATGACTAAATTGTCTTAGAGCCTCATAGAGTAACAAATTTTTAATAGTGGTGCAAAATATCCGTTGTTGCCAGCCTGCTTCACGAGAGATAATGAGAAAAGAAAGACAAAGTCACCTAAAATAACAACAAATCTAAACCCACAACAGCTTCCTGCAACAAGTGTTGCTGACTCTGCAGTGAGTAGCCACACTGGCAAGGACAGACACCAACAGCATTGTCGTTAGAGGAGCACATAGTTCATGAAATAAAGCACATGAGAAGCCTTTTCAGCTCAACTCTTGAGCTAAAGTTTAGTTACAGTAAAATTCCCTTATATAATACACAGTTTGTTGCTTGCTTGTTTGATCCGTCTCTCTGTCACGCTCTTAAGGATTTAGAAAGGAGGAAATTCGGTAGGGTATACATGCATAATATTGTGGATACCAACAGCATATTCTTTAATGTGGAAATTCCCTCGGAAAGCTCGCAACAACTGGCAAATTAAACGAAAAAAATTAGTAAAAACATGTGAATTTTCACGTGTGGGTCTACTAGTGTCATTCATAAGGCAGACTTAGAAGCAAATTAAAATGTAAATGCAAATAGTTGGACAGTGAAGTAGGATAGTTGCCATCGCACGTCTTCTAGCAAGTCTCGTTGTTAGCGAATTACTGCAGTCCGAATAATTTGAGCCATCAAAAAATTGAAAAGGTTTTCAATCATCAGCATAAAAGCAACATGTTTTGAGTTCAATATCCTTTACTCAAAGAGTAAATAAAAATATCTAACCCTGTAATATATAACCTTTAAATGGCTTGAAACGTTCAGCGCAAATGGTAAAAACTTTGGCATTAATAAAAAAATTGTTTACACTGCCTTTTCCTTTCAGTAAAGGCTAGCCTTCTCATAGTAGAAAGAGTTCTTGCAAAAGAAAAGTGTCATCAGGCTTTTCCTCCGTAAGTGATGCACCAGAACACGGAACGCAGCAGCACTAGACAACTCAGCACTCCAGATGAGAGCTCGTGACCTTTAGTCCGCGTGAAAACTCTACAGCGAATTTTGCTCTAAAAAAATTCTATGTTTCACAACAATTCAGATGCATATGATCTATAAACTTCAAATGTAACAACAAAAAAATGTCATACAATCGAAGCTAAAGTAATTGTGGCAATTAAAATTAAAGTAAAAGTAATGTTTGAAACTAAAGCAACGAACACGTTAGGGCTTTCGAACCAAAGCTGCTTCTAATCCAGTGAGAGGTAATTGTGTTAAATTGTTCAAATAATAGTCTTGGAGTACTACTCTAAGAATTATATTCCATTATATTATACACTCGATGTTATAGTGGAATAGGTACATTACTAATTGAAAGAGGCTACTTGACTATCTTCTCAGTACCAGAAGAAATAATACACAGGAAAGAGACGGTCGTGCTTCAGCAAGAAAAAAACGACACTTCAGCAGAAGAGGAGTTCAGGAATCAAACCTACCCTCAATTAACCGCCAGTGTTTAGTCTTATTTACTAATCTTATAATCGCATCCTACCTAAACTTAACGCCTACAAACTTGTATGAAATACAAGTTCAGATAGCGAAGAGAAGACCAAGGCGATATAAAAGAGGGTGAGAGGAATGTTGGCCAAAGAAGAGACTTCATTAATATCATTGGCACGAAACCATCGTCGAATTCTCCTATCCTCCGAAGCTTCTTGTTTCTGGTGGAAAGTCAAACGACGGTGCTACTACTGAAGCATTCTAGAAGTGTGTCTTCGACAACTAGAAGTTTAGTTGACACTCTGTTTCTATTTATCAAGGTTGAATGCTCTTGAACGTTTCTATGATTGGAACACTGGTTATTGAAATGATGGATAGTACTATTTACACTTGTATGCAATCAACAGAGATAGGAATATGGGCGATTATCACGAGCACTTTAAATCACTTATGAAGTTTTAATATATCATAACCAACAAAAGTGTCCTCAAAACCAGCGAGCTCACTGGCGCATCGGATTATTACACGACATAATTGCAAGATTTACTTCTAATTCGTGAGGATTCAGGATGTGTCAAGTTGTAAATTATACAACGCCATGATTGCATTCTCCAAATTGACGTGTACGCCCGTCGAGTGAAATTTTCGATGAGACTACGGCGGCAGTCTCAAAGAGAACCAAATCATTAATTCTCGAGTTTCCTAAGTGTATATTTTGTTCATTAATATGTAAAGACGAACAGATGGCCAGCTGTTCAGCCTACCCAAGAGGGAAGAATTGCCTGACGAGCAGCAGCTCACACTAAGCCATACCTCACACCGTCCAGCTGGAAGGGCAAGAGCGCATCTCTGAGGAGAGGATCCAGACCAGAAATATCGACAGAATGTAGAGGAGGTAAAGACCGAGCTTCCTTCAACACCTGAAATAAGGCGACGTCAAGAAAAATTCGTTGAATTCGAGGGATTCAAATTATCCAAATGTATTTAAAGTGATAGTTATTTAAATAAATAATTCAAACAAAACTGCTGCAAACAGAGGTTGGTTACTCACAGACAACAAACACAAGGACTCTCAACACAACTATGAAACACAAATGAGAAAAAATACCATAATTAACTATAAACAAAAGCTCACAACAAACATAGAATAGATCCTGTAACTAAATCGGAACAGTGACACTATCAAATACAAGTCAGATACAAATCAAGTTCTGTACATGTGTTAAAAAAGTCAATTAAAAATTCATTGCAGTAATACATACGAAGAATCAGTACCTAATCTGAGTTAAAGCAACCTAAATCCTGGTGCTAAATACTACAGTATCAATATACAATTAGTTAACATCAGAAAATGAGCACATTGGAGTAATTTTGCTTCAAATTGTTATTAGTTCTTTATGTGGTGGTTTCCCTCATTGTTGATTACTTAATGCTTAGTAAATAACATAAATTGTTGAGCAATTGATGCTTTATAATTAGCAGAGTAAGCTCAACTTAGACCAAAATGATGAGATGTAATTGATCTCATGAGCGACTGACTGATGTCCACTTTATTTCAACAGAAGATGAAATGATGAAGTGAAAATATCAGTATGACAAATTTAAGTAATCTTTTTGTGTGTGTTCAGTCTAGAATCATTTGGGTAATATTTCTAAAATAATCTAAAATATAATCAGTAAAATAATCCTTGGCTACCCTCAACACAAGAGACTTGATCCTTCCATATTTTTTTTCTCCTAATATATAGTGGTAGACTGTAGAACTAAAACATATGGGCCCAATATCTGAGAGAAAAAAACAAGAAGAATAGTACATATTAATATTCAAAGTTAATGACCCATAATACTAACAGATGCAATGCAAGATGGAGCTTCATCATAAAATAAGGCACAGATGTGAGACACCTGAGGAAAAAGCTACATGGACACAACTGGAGCTTATTTAAGGCATAAATAAAACTAAATGTAATCCATGAAGTCACTTTCTTTTCGGAATTTCTTGTTGCTCTCACACAACTACCTACAAAATGCTTCAGTTAGCCATAGAAAGTATAAAAAAGCATAAATAGTACACATTATAAAATTGTTGTTTCTTTCTATGGTTTTGGTTACTTGTGGATAGGGCCTGCCAAGAATAAAATTGAGTACGAAAATAAGCATCCCTTTTCTTGAATGAGTCTCAGTCATACAAAAGCAAGTCATATCCAACAAAAAGAACAAAGATCACTGGTTTACCCATGTCTCATCAACAAAACTAATCCAGTGAACAACATGGATGATAAGTCAAGGATTACCTACTCTTTTTAAAACATGAGTTCACACTTTAACTCATCTCCATGGTTTTTCCCCATATATGTATATCTAGCAATATAATGAATGCACAGTTCTTCTCAAAACTAACAAACCTCACCATTACAGATACTGCAACAGCATGAACAAATTAACCTACCTTCAAAGCATATCCTGGAAGTGCAGATATGCAAACGACAGGCCTTAGATCTTTTACTTTCTTGGCCAACTCGTCATGATCATCAATGGAAAAATGCCAGCGCTTTGTCTCAGCATCTGTAAAAAATGGTTTAAAAAAAGTAAATCTCATTTTTTATCCCAATTTTCCCAATTGAGCTTCCTTCCTGCCTGACAAGAAACTTGTATGCCATGAAAAATAAAACCAATGGAAAGTTCTACAGTTCCTTACATGCCATTGAAAATCAAATTGTGAACTAGTAGTGATATAAGGTGTAAAAGGTACTGCAAGATAAATTTATAAGAAAAAATAAGTTTGGATAAGGATATAAATAAAAAAATTTAACACTGCCACATTAGCATAGTGAGCAAAAAATTTAACAGGAACAATGTCACAGAAAAAATACCCTCTATCTGCAGCAGCAGGAGCCTATTAAAGCAGTAGGAATAAGAATATGTAGCTTCATACAAATAAATATGAAGCTACTAAAATAATTAAGTAATGAATTGATTGGAGATACTAGTTGGTAGTATAAATGATGCAGGTTTTATCTTTCTCTCACCATATTTGTGTGATGGCACTGTTTTAAAAACTTTGATGAGCTCTGAATGGTAGGGAACATCTGCAATGAAGGTCTCTTTGGAAACTAGGCTGAAACTTCCCTTAACAACAGGGCCTGTAAAGGAGGAGTGACTGCTGCTTCCATGCTCCTGGGTACCATTTTTTACCCAACCTGAAGAATTATCTTGAGAACCTTTTTGTCTTTGATTATTTGCATTATATTCTGAAGGCTTTGGTACCTTAGCAAATGAACTCTGCCAAGAGTTTCCCATTTGGATGTTTGATTTACTTCCAATTGTAGAATGTCCACTAGTTGAAGGGCTATCCACAGCCTTATTTCCTTGATTACTTGAACCACTTCCTGGAAAATATCAAGTTACTTTTATCATTGTTCAACACATGAATAAAAATATTTTCACTAGAGTATGAGGATTCAAATCGAAAGCAAGAAAGAAAAAAAGAAAATATTAATGCTGCAATAGACTGTACATCAGAATCACATGAAGATATATACAAGTCATTAACTATGTACAAATATATACATATGTATAGTTCAGCAATAAAAGGAATCTGAAAAACAATTTCATTCCTAAATTCAGAATAATCATAACATAAATTTCATCAAAAAAATATTCCCAAAAGCATAAAATTTAACAACTAAATTTTTAAAATTGCCTTGTTCCAAAACTGCACTACATAAGCAGAACTCTTAGACTACTCATGTCACAAATTATTCAGTAGAGCAAGTTCTTTCTATGCCATCACTGAGATAGAGCTGGATATCTATGCTGAGATATCGCTGGATATTCTATGCTGGATATCAATATATATTGACATCCAAAACTTACCATAAAAGAAGTTGGTTGCTTTTTTTGAAGAAACTGAAGTTGAGTTACTGCTGGGTACAGAAAGGGATGATAAAGGCACTGAAGGCTTTGAGGACTGTTTCAGGTCTATTGATTTAGAGTTTGAAACCCCCATAGAAATTGTGGCAGCTCTGTTGCTAGAAATGTTGCCCTGATTTCCAGATGATTTATATAGGGTGTTGTTAACAGAATTTGCAGACACAGCCATACTAGTTGTAGAATTAACTCTATTTTGAAAATTAGGATGAGCAGCTGATGTATAACTACTTGCTGCAGTAGCAGACATTTTTTGTCTTCTAATGGCTAGAGCTCTCTGACGATTAGCCTCAATTCTACGTTTTTGTTCTTCAGTAAGAGAACTCATGGTTATCTGAAAAAAAAGCATATGAATAGAGAAACATTTTGAATAAAAATTAAACTTAAAGAGAAACGTGTATTCTCACAAGGCATAAGCACAAATGCTTTCAGGCAAAGCATTATGCTACAAGTAACTCATAGTTGCCTAGTAATTCCAAGCCTTTTATGCAACTCGTCATGCATAATAATTTTTATTTCCTTAAACAAACAAAATCTGTCTTCAAGAGCCTTCAGTCAGGTCTATTGTTACCACTTTTAATTACCTCTAAAATACACATATACAACAACAGGATAGCATTCTAGGATTTTTTGAGTGTGCACCATGCTAAACTGGACTTTAAATTGAGAGCCAACTGTGGTGGGGGGTTTGTACTCAACTTATACTTGGGGGCCCTTATGCTTAGCAGGCAGTCACAATCTAATCCAGGAAACTGACTATTTACTATTGATGTCTCTTTTTCCATGCATGCACTAAGAAATTTTCCAATGCATCCCACAAGAGCCATGTTGCATTTCTTATTCAGCCTTACAAGATATCTCATACCAGAGTCCTCTTTAACACACCTGGCATTCCAATGGTTCTCTCCATACTGCTCACAAACCACATCCATGAACCTCTCTCGCTCATGCTCATATTTACTACATTCTAAAACTAGATGTTCAATAGTTTCCTCTATTCTTCCATTACACAGCATCCATAACCTTGTATTCCCCTTATTCCCCAACATGTGCTCTTAATCACACTTGATGCATCACATCTGACATCAAACAAGAATTGGCTGCCAAAACTTTCATCATAATACATTTCAATACTTGGTACATTCTTATGGCCATACAAAGTTAAAGTAGTCTTACTAGTCATACTATGATTTAATTTCTACAAACATTACTCTTGTTAGTTTTTAAATTCCTTTCTTTCATTTTTTACCATCTAAGGTTTTCTTCTTCTTGTTTCACTTTTATTGGAGCTCCGGAGATGGGGATCCACGCAGCTCCCTGCCTTAAAGGATGTTTTATTGTTTTCTGAAGTTTAGTACTCAGGCTGAAAGAGACTTAGACTTAGATTTGAGGGCTGGCGTTTGGCTGGGGCCTTTGCAACGGCCATCAATTCCCTCTAATACACAGGCATACAACAGGATGGCATCCAAGAGTTTTTCTCCTGTGAGCCAGAGTCATCTAAAATAATTTCTCTAAGGCCTCCCTGAGTCATTGAATAAGCCCCCCTGAGTTATTCAATACAAATGAACTAGCCAAGTGAGGGCATCACTGGAAGTTCCAGCTTGTCATAAACAGCCCCACCTGCTTAGCAGGTAGTCACATTAAAAAAATGACTATTCAACATCACTGTCACTTATTCTATGCATGCACTAAGAAATCTTTCATTGCATCCACAACAGTCATATTACATTCCTCATCCAGCCATACAAGATATCTCATACCAGAGTCCTCTTCAACACATCTTACATTCCACTTGTTTTCTCCACACTGCTCATGGACCACATCCATGAGCTCTCTCGCTCATGTTCATATTTACTACATTCCAAGACCAGATGTTCAACTGTTTCCTCTACTCCTCTTGTTACACTGCAGACATAACCTTGTATTCCCCTCATTCCACCTCCATGTACGCATATTCACACTTAATGCCTTACATCTGATGGCAAACAAGAGTTGGCTGCCAAAACTTCCATCATAGAACATTTCAAACAGTACATTCTTACTGGCATACCAAATTAAAGTAGTTTTCCCATTCATACTATGTTTCCAATTGTTCAGGCCATACTCTTTTATTAGTTTTTCAATTTCTTTCTTCCACTTATTACAATCCCACTCCATTAAGCACGCCATAAGGAACGGCGTGCCCCATGCTAACAAGGTTGATTGTAAGAGATTTTAATTTATACACTGCACATGTCCAGATTATAAGCTTTAATTTGATATGTAAATGAATTTTGTGGGACGAATAGATGAAAAATAATTTTTGGAACGGCGTCCCCCCAGAGGCGGGTGGTTAATCAAGGGGAGTTAATTTATAGCCATACAGTGAGAGTAGGTTATTAGCTTTAATTTGAGACCAAAATGAAGGTTCTACGATGCATAGGACGAAAATAATTAACGAAACTGTTTGTTTCAAGATTTTTTCTGGAGATCTCAAGATTTTTAAGTTCGGGTCGAGTTCGGTGTCGAGATTTTCCTTCCGGTTTGTGGATACCCAAGGCACTGGATCACTGTAAGCCACCGTGGTTGAGTGGTCTGCGGCCCGTGTTCTGTATCGGGTCTCTGCTTCATATAGAAAGACCTTAGTCCCGGCCATGGACACGAACTGTTTCTCGTACGCCGCGCCTTGCACTCAACCCGCTAAGCACTCAACCCATGAAGACGCATATCAACCTCTCGGGATCGTCGCATGGAGCTCACCATCACCCTTACTCTTAGAATGTTAACCTTAAGAATTTGAAAAACTAATGTCTATGTACTTCTCTTACACGGACATGTTATCGTTTGGTAAGATACAAAATTAAAGTTCTGTATATATTCAAGAAAAATATTCTAATTCTAATGGTACCTCGGGTAAACTGAGAAATGTATTTATTTCATAGATCTTTAATTTTCTTACTTTTGAATCAAGGAATTTTAACGGGTACTATCTGGGCCACGTTATCGTTAGATAAGATTCACAATGGAAGTCATGTATATATTAATGAAAAGTATTCCTCAAACACAATAATTCGCCCTAAATCTTCATTGCATATATCTCTATAATAATTTCAAATTAATCAAATCTAAATCGTGAAATTTCCACAGGAACTGGCTAGTATTCGTATATTCTCAAATATTTTTTAACAAGATGCTTATATGCGTCAAAATCACTTAAAAACATTATCTTTTTCTAACTATATATGAGCCGCTAAATATGATTAGGCAGCCACCGTAGTCGAGTGGTATGCGGCCCGTGTTCTGTATCGGGTCTCTGCTTGTGCAGAAAGACTGCGTGCGGGTTCGAAACCCGGCAATGAATACGAGCTATTTCTCGTTTCACGCCGTGAGCTCACACTTATCGGTAAGACCTCAACTCATCGCCCATGGACACATCCCAGGATCGTCGCATGGAGCTCACCATCATCGTTACTCTAAGAATGTTAACCTTAAGAATTTAAAAACCAATGTACTAAATGTCTATGTACTGTGTACTTGATTGGAAATAAAAGATTGTTTATTTGTTTAAAAGAGCCATCAGTTCTTCGATCACTTACATACCAGATGCATCATTTGTATGAGAGTACGGAGATAAGAGTGTACCACATGTGAACCAAATCCAAATACAATTACATATATTTAAGAAAAATTGAATAAAGAAAACTACAGAAATCGTAAAATTTAAAAAAAGGAGTAAATATCTATTTCAAATTGAAAAAAGACATGTATGATTTGTTTTATACGAAAATATAGAATACTTTTACGATTTCTTTGTTTTGTACGTCTGCCAGGCAATATATCGACGCAGCACAAAAATACATAATTTTGTACTACGTCGATCAGGTGATTAACTTGGAGTTCATCGTGACAAATGTGTCACTTTGTTTCAGAAGGAAGTATTTACTGGAAGTTTGGTCCGTTGCATGTATCAATAGTTGTTCCCAGCTAGTTGTGTAAAAATTAGATACAGAATAGCTGGTAGTAAGACTAGAAAGGAGGGTTCTTGTAACTTGATTCAGTGTATGACGAGAGTTGTGGGTGGAAATGGTATAAGTTGTGGGTGGATAGCGAATGGAGTATAACAGGTGAGTTGAACGAGGATCGACCGGCTGACGTGGTGAGAGATGGACGTATCCTGTTGTCGTTAACCCTACTTAAATTAAGTATATTCTACTGTTAAGAGTTGCGTGGAAAGTGAATAAAGCCGGAAATTATAAAGAACACTAAAGACAGCCGAAAAACTCTATTTTTGCGATTATTTTCCTGGTGGTCCAAGGCAAGTGTGCCACCGGGAAAGCTAAAGATGGAGGGATATGCTACCATGCTTCATGACGTGGAAAAAGAACGTGAGGAAGATCTGTTAGATTGGGTTGCTTGTGCATCAGACATTGATAAAAGTGCTATGGAGGACGAGTAGGATGGAGAATGGAAAACTACAAGAAACTCCCAGAAGAGAAAAGAAAAACCTGTGAAAGAAAGTGAGATTCAGGAAGGAGGAAAAAAGAAGATGCAGATGGTGCTGAAGGTAGCGAGAAAGAGAGACCCTATGTAAATTTTTGCCCTTTAAGATTGAACAGAAACCCGAGTTTTGATAGAGCAGATGCTAGCAATAGTGCGCAATCAAACTCTCTGAGGGAGAAAGGAAAAAAAGGGAGAGTTTTGAAGCCAAATTTGGGTTTCAATATAACAAAAACTATGCGATCAGAAGATAGCAAAGTGATTCTGGTGCGCCCAATTGAAATGGAAGCTCACACCTTTACTTCTGACCCAGTGGCATTAGCACAAGTTATTGGTGAGTCCCCATTTAAAGTAATACAGAAGAGTCACATTCAAGTAAACAAACGGGATAATCTAATGGCTTTTGAGCTAGAAGAAACAACAATTGGAAAACTGACATCTCTTTTAGCAGTGAAAAGGCTGGGCAAGTGGACTGTCAACTGTTCTCAACCTGTTTCCCAGATGCAGTCATGGGGGTCATCAAGGGAATACATCCAAGTGTAAATGTGGAAGATATCAAGGCATCTGCAGATTGTGGAAGCAGTGAATTGCTTTCTATAACTCACCTACCCTGGTATAGTGGAGATATTAAAGAAGAGTCATCAGCAGTCAAGTTAGGCTTTGCAGGAGCTCAATGTCTTTCACACATATATGTGGGATTTACCAGATATGTTGTATTCCCTTTCAATGCTCCACCTCGCCGCTGTTACTGCTGCCAATGGCTGGGACACATCGTAGTGAATTGCAATTCACCTTTTCGCTGCCTTGTGTGCTCTGGCTCACATACAAAGGATGAGTGCATTGCTGAACCAGGACAGGAGAAATGTACAAACTGCCATCAGACTCACATAGCAAGCTCTAAAGAATGTCCAGCTATCAGAAATGCAGCAGCTATACAGAAGCTGCAGCACTCTGGAGTGGGTTTTGAAGCAGACAAACTCAAGGTGATGAAAACACAGACTGAACTTGCCACTAAAGCACCGTTTATGAAGAAACAAAATTTGACAGTTCCAACAGTTAGCTCAAACATCATGGTATCACAACACAGTATTCAAGGGAATCAGCAAGAAAATCAGAATGACCTAACTATCCAAGAAGTCATGGTAGATATTCACCAGTCAGGTGGATCCTACCTATGGTCAGATGCAGAGGTTCTCCCCTCAACAGCCTCCAGTAGCCCACTCAACAGCTCTGTAGTTCAGGGCTTGAGTGACCTTCTTCTTCTTTCTTCTTGTTTTACTTTTTTTGGAGCTTCGGAAATGAGTCCATGCAGCTCCACGCCTTCAGGGATGTTTTATTGATTTCTGAAAATTAGCCTCCAGGCTGAAAACGGATACAAGAGGTTTTTCTGGGTAGTTCCACTCGGAGATTCCGTTCACTTCTCTGAAATGTTGCAATTTTTAAGAAA
>VCRD01000748.1:116269-163309 GCA_006783055.1 Trinorchestia longiramus
TTACCTACAACAGCTAAACCACACATTCCTTTTTCTTGGGGACTTTAATGCACATTCACCTCTCTGGGATGAATGATCCCGAACTAATCCTGCAGGTCGAGCCTTGGAAGAGATGCTGGATACCTTTCCAGTAGGTATAATAAATAATGATTCCCCCACCTACATAGACAGAAGAGTAGGAACATCATCACTGGACTTATTTTCTGCTACTCATAACTTGGTGTGGACCAGTGAAGTGAGAACTGGGCCAGATCTTGGAAGCGACCACTTCCCAGTGTGCTGT
Source organism: Trinorchestia longiramus (assembly GCA_006783055.1). Classification (NCBI taxonomy): domain Eukaryota; kingdom Metazoa; phylum Arthropoda; class Malacostraca; order Amphipoda; family Talitridae; genus Trinorchestia; species Trinorchestia longiramus. Next base: position 116,553 of record VCRD01000748.1, read on the forward strand.
ACCTTGGGAGTAGTTTCAGTGAGGCATTCCATGGGGGTAGCACAGCATTGGAAACTTGGAGCTGCAGACTGGACAAAGTGGACCTCACATTTGAATGCTCACACAGACCAAACTCATGTTGGCCCATGCAATACTATTATGGGCAACGACTTCCTACTGGGTGCCATAAACTCTGCTGCAGAAAAGTCTGTGCCCATGTCAACTGGCAGAACTGGAATCTCCAGTTTGGCAAGCATGCCAAACTATCCAGTTGGAGGGCCACATGCAACAGCATTAGAAAAAGCCAAGATATTTTCCAAGCACTTCAGGAGACATGGTCCAACCACAGCTACCACGGGAAGTGACGAGAGTATTTGTGTCAATAATGCCAACTACTTTGAGACAGAAGAGTCAAGGGAAGTCCCATGTTTTACCATGGAAGAATTGAATTCTTCTCTCTCAGCACTTAAAAATAAAGCTCCTGGACAGGATGGAGTGTATGATAGATTTTTGCAGAAGTTGCCCCTGCACTGGAAAAAGGAACTGCTATGTGTTTATAACACAAGCCTGTATACTGGGTGTGTCCCTCCAGGATGGAAATGGGGAATATGGCTCCCAATTCTGAAACCTGGAAAGGACCCAGAGCAAGTTTCCTCCTGTAGACTTATATGCCTGCTCTTGTGCATTGGTAAACTAATGGAACCTATGATCCAGAGAAGATTAGAGTATTAGGTGGAAACTAATAACCTGTTGCTTGGGGAGCAAGCGGGATTTCGGAGGGGAAAGAGCACAATGGACTCTTTACTCATTGCTAAAGACTTCATCACCAATACCTTCTCCAGGAAGCAAATATGCGTAGCACACAGCATCAGCACACCCTCCTGTGAACACAGCATCAGCACACCCTCCTGTGAACACAGCATCAGCACACCCTCCTGTGAACACAGCATCAGCACACCCTCCTGTGAACACAGCATCAGCACACCCTCCTGTGAACACAGCATCAGCACACCCTCCTGTGAACACAGCATCAGCACATCCTCCTGTGAACATAGCATCAGCACACCCTCCTGTGAACATAGCATCAGCACACCCTCCTGTGAGCATACCATCAGCTCACTCTAATAACATTTCAAACATAATTGATACTTTCATTGAACTTTTATTCAATAAATTAAGACCCTCATAGATGTAAAGTTTGAAATATGATTACAAAATCTGTTAAGCTCATACTTAGCTCCTCCCTGTGTTACAGCATTTATGCTCTATGCTATAGAAATTGGTTGATATTAACCTAATAACGGTCACCCCAAAGTGACGTGGTGCCATTCACAGTGTCACCTGTGTATCACTGCAGCTCTTTCTGTACGGTCACTAGTCATTCGCTACTCGTGACATTGCGCACACTCACGATGCCTATTTTTTCCATGCATGGACCTCATTGCAAACACTTTCTATGTATGATATGTAAACATAAATTTATTGGCTATCTATATATAAATGTGGAAGTATTTGACAACTAAAATTGTTATTGATTACTGATTACATATCTTGTTTAAATGTGGAAATATTTTAAACAATGAAAATTTAATGATTACTTTCTGGTTATATACCTGGAAACTTATGTAGATTATTGTTCTGTATGCCAGAGACGAAAACATGGTGCAACGCACAATCCGGGCACCAGTAAGCAGTAATTTTTCGTATCTTGTCCTTTTGGCATTGGGTGCAGCGGCGTAATGGATGAGCCTTTTTTCTGTTGCAGGGTAATAGTCAGGAAAATGCCTTCCAATGAGTCTTGAAGGCTTAGTTGTAATATCAAGTGGTCTTCCACAACTTGAAGATGGAGTTGGTAAAGATGGTTTGTATTTTGCTATCATTTCTTCACTCAGAGTCATTATATAATCAACTCTGAACTTGACACCTCCAACCTCTCTATAGGTAAAACCCCTTGACCCCTTAATACCTTGTAAAATTAACAACGCAACATTGACTAACTAACAGATGTGTCAAACCGTGACTTTATTTGGGATTTACTAGCAAGGTATTTCTTGCTTTTTCATCAATAACCTGCTTGGCATATCTGTTAGGTTCATTGGCTATCAAAGAAAAAACAATCATCAAAATATTTTTCAAAAACCTGGATAGGAGAGCTTTTATTTTCCAATTTAAATTTTATCCCAGAATTTGCAGTAAATGCAAATAGTGCATGATCTTTTCCTCTAGCTACCCAGCCTGAAGGATATGCAATATCATTTTAATTATTGCTATCTGATTCACTTTTAGGAGTAGAATTAGATTCATTATTGGAATCAAAAGGCTCACTAAAGTCTGATTCACTTTCATCAATATTTTCAATCAACTCCTGAATTTCCTCCTCACTCACACATTTTCTTTTGCTCATGGTTGATGGGTGAAAAAAGCTGAAAATACACGACCGAGAACTCAGGGAAAAGCTTAGAGAAAAAAATAATCACAACCGACTTATACGTAGACTGAAGGGCAACTGATTGATTCCTCCTTATTCTGTATACGGTCAGTATAAGGTGGTCTTCTAGGTCAGAATAGGGTGGTCAGCATAAGATGTAAAAGTCAACCACAATAAAACAAATAAATGGCATGACAACAATAGTTGCTAGCATCACCATGGTACAGCAGTGTGTGAACAGCTTATGCTGCCAGTAGCCAGTTGAATGAAACAAGTGCGAATGGCTGATGCTGCCAGTAACCATAAACAGGTTAAGTTGGAAATGAAGTGTTTGTGAGCAATCAAAAAATTTACTATTGGTTGGAATATATCTAGGCAATATTGTTCTTTTGTTGGTTTTGGTAATTATTGTATGCTTTTGCAGGTTTAAGTACTATGAGTAATTTGCCTGGTCTTAAAATAAAATAATGCTTACCAACTGGAACACCCACTTCCTTTGACCCTAAGTTGGGGGAAATATTTTCTAATTCTGGTAATTAAAACTCAAACCCAAAACTACAAGTACTTGATTGTCAAGATGTGTCAATGGAAGATACTTATAAATAGATAATACCACTGGAACCTAGAAGACACATTGTTTATTTGCTTTAAATTTTGTATAAATAGCATGGCTAATGTAAGTATAACATGTCACATATATCTCTTATTTAGGATTGGAGGGAAAGTACTTCAGCATTACTTGCTTAGAGAAATTGAAGTATTTTTTGATATTGAAGAGTGGCTTTAAATAAATGACAAGTTTTAAGTGTATACATGATACTGTAATATAGTTTAGTGCAGGAGTTTTCCAAATGAAGTGCTTGAACCCTCACGTAGGGCATGAGTATTTTCCAAAGTCACAAGGGGGAGAAGTCATAACTAAAGTTGTAGTTAGAAAAACAGTAGTGTATTATAGTTCAAGTTTGAGCATGGATTGTAACACAAAAGTTGTGGTTCATGGAGACATGTAATTTTCACTGGGGCTTAATAGGAGATAAAGTTAGGAAACCTCTGTTGTAGTGCATTACAATCTTTTTGAGAAATTTTGGACTCTGATTTTGTCTTATGAGCTTAGTCTTCATATAAAATTCTTTCATGGTTGTTAACTAGATATATATGGTGCTTTTCTATATCTACTCTATTTCTGGTTGCATCTAAAGTTTAAAGTACAGAGGGTGCGAATATCAGCATTATTTTTCAGATCCGCATCTGCACCATTAGGTGTGGATGTTGTAAAAAATGCATTATTATAGTAAAAAGGTCATATTTCTTTTTGTTTCATAGATAATTGAAAAGCAATCAACTAAACTGTATGCTATGTTGAATAAATATGTCTTGTAGTGCTTGTATGATACATAGAATAAAGTTAAAACATATGTGCTTGTGCAAGGTACAGACTGTGCTAACAAGAGTAAATATGTAATGCAATACTGAAAAACTAGGACAAATATCGAAGACTGGAATGTATCCAGATGTCAGAAGATTCTCTCCTTTAGTGGTGTGTGATGGCTCAGTTATATCCTTCCCTTGCTACACTTGCTAGAACATAATTAGTCTGTCCCTCCAGCAGTGTAGCCAGTGAGCACCCATTTAGTGGAGTTGGCATCATCAATGATAAGAGATACAGGTTAGCTCCAGAGCAAGCACTGAAACTTGTTTTTGAAATACAACTTGCCAATTATTATCTACAATTATTATATGTAAGTAATAGCTTTTTCTAAATTGGTGGTTGTACGGGAAAGAGGGTGGGGTGCATTTGAGTTGGGTCATTCATTCTGCCTCCTAGTAGGACATCATGAAGTCACTTAAAACTACATATTACTTCTTGTGCTATTTTTGTAATAATTTTTCATTGTATAATTTCATTCATGAGTTCACTAAATTACTAAACTACTTCATTCATTATCTGTGGCTGAAACTCATTTTTCAAAGCTCAATATAAAAAAGGCAGGACATCCACATTTGCAGATATTGAAATTCAAAATCCACATTTGCGAATGTTGAAAAATCTACATCCAGTACATCTCAAGTTTCAAGAATGATTTAATGGGTTTCACAAAAAAGAAGACTTCAAAACTGTGTGAAGTATTCGATTGGTAAACAGATATCATTAATATAGTAAAACTATGTGGTGACATCTTTGTTATTTTTTTGAGATTCTATTGTGTGCTAAGTTTTTTATCAATTATTCTTCTTTCAGATATCTTAGTTACATTGGAATTATAAATATTCTCACTTTTATGTACCTGATTTCCCAACATAAATTGAGATGAATGAAAAAAAATTTGTTGGTCTAAGTGGTGAATATAAACGGTTTGGTAAAGTCTTGAAACCACTACGCAAACTTCACAAGGAAACCTTCCAAGCTATCAGCAATGTCTCAGAATGTGAGGACCTCACACCAGGTAGGTCCATTTTTTTTTGTATTGAGTTATTCAGGAGCAATTTGTCCTAGCATTTTGTAACATGCATCTGCTATTTGTAGTATGTACCTACTCCTGTTGAAGTGATCCTTTTCTTGCATTGACTTCTAGATTTGTAGATTATTTTGTTTGGTTTTATGAAGATATCTAAATCAGTAATTGTTAGTTGCATGTTTGTCATAGTGATACTGGTATATCTAACATAAGACTAGAATAGGATGTGGCAACAGGAACAGGCTGATCGGTGCATTCTTTAGTTGCTATCCAAGCCTCAAGATTTAACTGTGTAAAGCAATTGTAAGATTTGTCCCCTGGGAGCATCTGCTTTACTATGCTAGGAAGCAACAAGCAACAAGATAGCAGTCCACAAAGTTGTGACCTTGCTAGTAAAGTTTGCATTGTTTAAAAGGGAATGTTGCTTTACTTCACTATAAGCTTATGAAGCCTGTTATCTCTGGAACAAAGATTGTAGTTAATCAACTGAGGCTCAGCCTACACCTCAAAATATAACTTCGACCATTTAAATTTGGTTTACAGGATACAGGATGTTTTGTTGAAACTTGATACAAGAAACTGTTCCTTGCAAACCTATATGTGTATATATTTCTTGTGTGGTGTGTGAATTTCTCTTCATTAATATATTAATCTTCAATGACTAAAATTTAGTGTTGGTCCCATATTTTGCCTCCAAGTAACTTTTCTCTTTATAGATTATTTATTAAATTTTTGTTTTTTGATCACTAAAGTATCATTTCCTTTGAAAAAGTTGGCAATTTTTCATGTGCATTTTCTGCAGAGGGTAACTGAAATAAATTGTTTCAGAACAAGTTGGGAGCTTCAGCGCTTCAATAGCAGAAGTGGCAGAGCTGCAGCACCTGCTACATGCTCCACTGACCATCATCATAACTGGCCAGGACAACTATGGCAAGGTGGTGGTGCTCACCAAGCTCCTGGGCACCCGCCTCTTGCCCTTTGCAGGGCCGCAGCACACCTGCAACACAGTAGACAGCTCCAGTTTCATTCACAGCAGCAGTTTTGATGGCGGGCTTTGTACATCTAGAGCTGAAGAATGTCGTAAGAACAGTGCATCCAAACACACTGTGACTGCGTCATCATCTTTGAAATGTCCAGATGAGCTACTTGCAAAAACTGAATTGGATTTACAGAGGCAACAACTAGAGTCTAGTAGTGAGAAGCAAGAGAGGCCTTGGCGTGGTATTCGTATATCATTCTCTTCCAGTCAAGTAACTTACTCTGTGGTGCGTCCTGAAACTGTCAGGTCTTCTTGTAAGTGTGATGGTGATGAAAATAAGCTCAGAAGCCAGGAAATTTCAGCTCCTACAAATACACCTAGTTCTTTACTTCTATCTGTACCTAATAACATGATGTCCTCTCGAGTGCAAGCAGTTAGTGACTCAAATTCTGAACAAACTACAGTGAGAGTTGGCAATTCTTCTGAGGAGCCAAAAGAGAAGCCCTCTGTGCTCGACAGTGCCCCTCCTCTAACGTTGCCACTCTCAGGTGACATGACTGTTGCACAGCTGGAAGACTTACTTGAACACAAGTTCCAATCCCATTTGAAGCAAAGAAATTGCAGTGAATCTGAAAAAAACTTGAGTGGGCCTGAGAATTCTGTGAAAGAAGTGCCCTTATCTGAAATTGAGCTCACAAGTGAGCATCTGCAGGTAATTTATAGAATTAAAAAAATTATGAACCCTCGAAATTATTTCATCTATGCTGATGAATATTTTTATTTGTGCTATGCTTTTATACTTTTAAATGGGGATTTAGGAAGAGCTATATTATTAATATGCTAAAATATATTTTATTAGAGTGCATCGCTAAATGTGTTGAGAGAGTGACTGTGCAGACAGCTTTTGACTGCAGTGTAACAAAATGTTGTCAGAGGCAGGGAGTTTCTTAGCTATGTAGAGGTAGTACATCTTGATTACAAAGTTATACATTCATTACACGAGAGACTAAAAGACTTCGGTGCTCTCTAAGATACTGAAATGGGAGAAGCCATTTAAATAGAAAAACATAGAGGCCAGTGTATCTTCAGTTGCAGTTTTGATTATTGCCGAAGGTCATATCTTTTTTGGGGACTCTGGGTGTGGGAGATTGGGACTGCATCCACAGTGTGGCAGGGGTAAACTGGCCTGTACTGTCAGGCATTGTGATGGATCTTTCCATGCATTTCTTAAAACAAGAAATTGTGCAAGTTGTTGTGGCCTGTGTTCATGATGAGATTTGTCTTCAGCTGGTACATCATTGCTGTCATGAGAGCAAGATGCCATATTCTTGTCCAAATTTATACATAAAAATCTTGATCCATACTTTTTTTTTGGCTTTCACAGGACCCCATTTTACGGGATGCATTACTGGACGTTGGCTTGAATCACTGCCTTCTGAAGGAACAGCTTCAAATTGTAGTTACCCCTTCGATTAATAAGTATAAGTGTTCCAAAGACCCTAGAAATGAGAGTTGCTTTGATCATTCTCTTGGAGGATCCTCTTCAAATAATGGAGCTGGAGTACCCACAGCAAATGAAGAAGATCATAATGTTGCCCATAAAGCTGAAGCCAAAGATTCTCCCCAAAGAAGTGTACCTATGGACATTCCATGTACAAGAATCATCCCTCCTACACCTCAGTCTGAAGCACCAGATCTAGCAAGTCTTGCATCAGGGAACAAATGCCGTGATATGGTAGATGCTTTAATTGATACTCATTCACCTTCTCTAGTTTTTGGAACTCCAGCGTCTTCCGTTTTTCCATCTAATGTTAGCAGATCCACACCCTCAGTACCTTCATCACGGTCTGGCTCTCGAGAGTCTTTATGTTCGTTTAAATCTTTGCCAATAGAATGTTCTATGTATCACACTCCAAACGCTTCAAGCATGCCTTTTTCTCGTAAGTTATTTTCATATTCTGTCTCGCCTGAATCTTCCGAGTTGCTGACCCCCACCCTGACGAGCACTCAAGCATGTGGTTCAAGTAAAGTGTCTGGTCTGGTTGAATCTCGTTTCAGTAGGATAGACACAAACCCGGCGATCTCTGATGCAGATTCATGCAAACCTGTTGAGCCTTCTGTTGTACAGTCTACAGTACTTTCACCAAAAGCTACCAGTTCCTTGAATGGAGGTCTTGCTGAAGGAATATCTCCACAATTCATTGAGCGTCCACCTCGCACTGGAGACTCTAGCGTCAACTGCAGCATGGACAGTGTAAGCGTGTCGGACGAGAATTGCATGGGCTTCATGGGAACGTTGTTGCCTCATGTCAATGCTGTGATACTCTACGCTATTACCAAAGATCACTTCACGTCTCAGGTAAACTTCTAATATTTTGGCCTCTCATGTACTGAAAATTTGTAGATTTTTTTTTAGGAGAAAATAATGAAAGCTTTTTAATGTCAAATTAAAAGAGCTGTAACTTTATACTCCATGATATTCTATCAAGGTCCAAAAATGTCTCTCTATTAGCATATTGTAATAAATCCATTTATTTTTCTCAATTTTCATGTCTTTAGCATTATTTTTTACTCGAGTTTGTCTAAGAATATTTATTTAAAAATTTCTCATTTGGTATGTATTGTATTTATGCTATATTTGAGATAAACGCAATTGATAATTATTATACCCGTGTAGAAGAGACTTTGTGACACGTCTCACTCTCAGCCAGAGAATTTTAAAGTTTGTGTGCTCTTCAAATTCTGAAGTGAGTAGTCTAAATGTTTACATATAATAGAACTTTTAGAAGAAGTTTCAATGTTCATCTGTTGATTGCTCTACCTTTTAAAATTGTAATATGACGTTCCTGCAATGCTGATTTAGTATTGTCAGTTTGTATACGCAAAAGTATGTTTTCATTTTCTGTGCAAGTATCAAAAATGTACGTCTGAAACTCATTAAAAATGTAAAAGTTTTAATTGAAATGATCAATTATATGCCTGCTATATAGAGTTCAGTTTTCAAAATTATTTTTGATAAAATTATTAAAAACCAAAAAAGATGAATAAACTTTGCTTCAATTTGGCCAAGATTATTTAAGATACATGAAGACTTCTAACTTTTTTGTACATATTAAATCAAGCAAGCCCTTATACACAGTCTGATTTCCAGGCTTTTGAAATAATGAAGAGTAACAAAAAATGGCTTCTATTGTCCCTCATCTCATGAAAACGTGAAAGTTGTTGATGATAAAGTTTTTGAAGCCTGAGGTGAGATACAATGGCAGATAGTGCTTTGCAAATCTACATATATAATAGACAATGTATCACCCTCTTTCTCTCTCTCTCTCTCTCTCTCTCTCTCTCTCTCTGTATCTGTGTGTGTCCGACCCATTACTTCGTATCTATTACTGCAGAAAAATTATTGAACTGAAATCAGAACGGGTATACATGTAGTATAAGCATTGTATTGTGTTGTATTGTGAATACCAAAGGAGCCTAATCACTATCAAATACTTAATTTTTTCCGTTATTAGTTTTCTTCTTTTACACGGCCATGTTATCGGTAGATAAGATACAGAATGGAAGTTCTGTATATATTCAGATTATGATGGTGCCACTGGTAATACTGAAAAATATATTTATTTCATAGATCCTTAATTTTGTCACTTTTAAATCAAGGAATTTTTACGTGTACTGTCTGGGCCATGTTATCGGTAAAGATGCAGAATGGAAGTCCTGTATATATTAATAAAATGTATTCATTTAAAACACAATAATTCGTCGTAAATCTTTAATGCATCTATCTCTATAATAATTTCAAATTGGTCAAATCTAAATCGTGGAATTTCCACTGGAACTGGCTAGTATGCTTCACCCTGTGGCTAAGTTAAAATACTCGTCTTAATATCTTTCATGTCAGTCTTTGCTATGTTGAAACTCCACTTCACTTCATATGTCATATTACTTAATAGATTTATATACAAAGAAACTCGTCTGAAAATGTTAGAAAAATTTTTGTACACTATCTCAATTAGATGTATACAATTGTAATCTCATAAACTGTGTGGGATTAGATACACATGCACAATTGTAGTTTTTACAATGCCTGTTAGGTTCCATGCAATGAAGCAGCTGAGGTATAAGGGCACTAGGTCTCAAGACTCATCTGAAAATTTTGGGCCAATTAATTGGTCTTAATTTACTTCAAAACTTTTGTACTCCAGGAACCGATGAAGCTTTGTAGAGGGCAAGATCTTTAATTTAAAATCAAAGAATTTTAATTTTTTCATTATTGATTGTCTGTAAATGTTGACCATTTTTGAGGAAAAATGAACAGTTTAGCTGCGCTTTTAAGAGAAATCTGTCTCTTTGTATAAATGTTGGGTGTTTGACTAGTTAATGTCTCATGTATTGGTTTAAATGTACTGATTCATGTTACATTATTTTAAAAGATTTGAATAGGGAATACGCTGATTTAAGTTATGTCCATTTGGAAATTAACTGTTTTGGTTAATGCTTTGCATATTAAAATAATGTCCATGTTGCTTGAGCATTATGCCATGTACATTAGTCATTTAGTTTAGAATTCAGATTCAAGTCCAGCTGAGAGGCTACTATAGTATTCTTGCCTCTTGTGTTGCTCTTAACCTTGGCTTTTTTAAATCCCTTCCTTCTGCTTGAATACTCTTTTCTTGTACTTGATAAAAGCTGGAACCTCGCATTAATCTGGTGGAGTTGAACTTGAATCTTTTTTTTCGTTTCCTTGAAGTCTGTGCTTTCAAGTTCAGGCAAAGTGATGACTGGTTTATTGTTATCGGAGACCAACATGTTTCCTTGAACCACAGCTAACTCTGGTCAATTATTACTTCTAAATATTTTTGCTTTTTATGAGGTACTAGTGTGTATGCCCATTAAAATTAACGGGTTTAAATTCATGTAAAAGAAAAGACTGAAAGGCAGGAGTAAATTGTTTTTAAGTTGCTCTATCCCTACTATATTGTGATGCCAGCGTATCATAACATTCAATCGAATGGAAACTGCATTGAAGCAAGAACTTATTTATGATGATGAATGATGGTATCCAAATTACAAAGTAACATTTATCCAGAATTTTATCTTGCTAAACATATTTTCTCGGTTTTAGATTCGGGTCTCGCAGTGCTGTTTGATGAAGCCTTCATCATCGCTGTAATGAAACATATATGATGAAATCTGCGTATCCAATATACATGGTTGAGCAATACTAATGCATAAAATTCTCCACAAATTTAATGTGTTCAATGAGATTCCCATTGTAATAACATGGAAGTAATTCCGTACAAAACATATGTTTATTTATTTAAGGAGACACCGGGCGTTTTATTATATAGTGTTGATTATTGGTGATTATGAATTATATAAGTACCTATGATTGAAATTCTTAAAGTATATTTTGGTACAAAACATGTCCAGTTTTCCAATCCATTTCTAAGGTTAGGTCATTTTATCTCTCAAGATCTGGGCTTCGATAGTCTGTTTTGATTTTGTTGTCAGAATCTGGACGAGTTACAAGAGATCCGTGACCACTCGCCGCCCTGTCCTGTGATGTTCGTGCGGGTGCCCCCAATACTGGACGTCCTCAGCGAGCTGCCTGCGGACCAACAGCGCAGCCTCCTCATAGACACAGGCATTCTGAAGCCGCTGTCTGTTAGGCCGTCTGAAGCTGAGGGAACTGCTCCTGTTAGTGCTTGCGAAAATCCCAGCCTTGCACACGCCAAGCTTTCCTTCTCTAATAAAAGCTCTACTAAGAAGACTATTACTAAGACTGATCAAAAGAGTAAAATGAAAGAAGTTGTATCTGAGAATGATAATGAGGCTTCCAAAGTGCAAAACAAGACTGTCAAGTCCCCTGATGTAGAAGCTGGTGCTGAATCACCTCGTCAAAACTTCAACGTTAATCCCATGGCCTCCGAAATTTCAACTGCGGTAGTAGTAGGAGAACGACCTTCATCCCCCAAGGAGTATCCTACTCCCGATGGCTGTCGAAATGAGAGGCATCCAATGATGTTTGTGATGGATAGTCCACCCGTGATGGAAGCAAGTCCTGGTGAGGTTAAGCCAGTCAAGAGTAAGACTGTCAAGTTCACAGATGACGCACGTGATAACGAGAGGAAGTCCGCTAGGCCTGTGGTGTCACCTAAATCCTCCGACTCGCGTTTGGGGAAGCGAGACAAAAATTGTATCACAGCTGGCAACTGTTCTGAAGCTTTTTCGGGAGAAGAGGCTGAGAAGATTAGGAAGCTCACGAGTGACATTTACAAGCAAGCTCAGAAAGAACGTGACAACATACTGCCAAGTGCTACAAACAACTTCAACTTGGGTCAGACTGAAGACGAGAGTGAGAGAGACTTAAGTGGTGGTCTCATGAAGTCTATAATTAAGAAACCAAGTTCAAAGAATTGGTGCAAAATGCCTTATGAGATACTCCGAGTGTTGTCTGAAGAGCTTGGTTTCCTCAGTGAAGATGGGAGTGCTGGGCTGCATGTTGCCCATTGTCACTTGACGTGGAAGGATGTAAACATGTCCGAAATCGCAAGGAACCCTTTTGTCCAGACATACAACAAAAAATATAATTTCCCGGTTGAACAAACTGTACTCAGTGATTCGAGCTTCTTGGGCGATAGTTACAGCGACTCAGATGACGGCGCCCTGTCATCTGACCTTGCAGAGTTGGAGTGCTCTGAGCTGTGCGTTGAGTGCGGCATCATAGAAAGCTTTGCTGACTTTGACAAGTTGCACCTGTGGACCAAGCGGATCTTGCGGAGTCACGTCGCCTACACATCTGAGCTCCTTGGCAAGGTAGGGGACAAATATGAAATAAATAAAATGTGGTGACAGGAACGAGCTGTTTGGTCCATGTCTCCTGGCTGTTGTTTTTCTTGGATCGTTCATACTATTTTGCTTACTCCTGGCTGTTGTTTTTCTTGGATTGTTCATACTATTTTGCTTACTCCTGGCTGTTGTTTTTCTTGGAACTTTAATACTGCTATTGTGCTTACTCCTGGCTGTTGTTTTTGTAATACTGTTTATACTATTATTGTGCTAACTCTTTGCAGTTATTTTTGTGAAAACATTCGTACTACTATTGTGCTAACTCCTGACGGTTTTCTGTATGTTCCAACTTCGATAATACAGTTGTGTTGAAGCGTCATCTTGCCTTGAGGCATTGTCATACCAAATCAGATCTGCTGTGCTCTTAAGGTATAACTGCTGTGTCTGTGCTCTTATGACCGTGTAAGGGCAATACTGTGGAAGCTTAAGAATCACGAAGCAGTGTGCTGCCTATATGTCCCGCTGTGGCAAAGATTAAATTTTTGTATCAATTTCATTGAGTGAGCATCAACCTGTTTAAAAATGGTTTAAAATATACTGGTATTTGTATAAATAAGTATGAAGACAATGGTTAGGACTGTGATAAATCATTTTGTAATCTGTATTTGACATGAAAGGAGACGAATGTAACATATTCTACGAGTGGGCATAATTCCTCTTTTGAACAGAATTCGTGAACTATAATTTGCGCTGTTTGCAATGAACTTCCTGGAGTAAGATATTTATGGAGACATAAAGTAGTCACTTGATTAATCATTAGCAATGTTTCAGCTAGTTGGGAAATTGCATATGATTTCTGATATCGACAGCATCGTTGCACATAACTGGTTGTAGCTGATGCACTAAATTGTTAATCATCATGAAATTTCAAAGTTGAAAGCAAACTTTTATGCTGGAGCATTTTCTTTCAAATTTCCTCTGTTAATGATGTCTTCGAAATTTTAAAGGTGACTTTCTTGTTGGTCACCTAGGTACAGTAATACCTCAAAAGTCGAACACAATCCGTTCCAGAAGTGGTCGACTTCTGAACTGGCCGACTTCGGAACGAATTTCCCCCATAAGAAATAATGGAAACGCAGTTAATGTGTGCACTCCACTCTCTAATTTTGCAATGATCTTCAGTTCGATCGTTGTCCTAACATTCTTCCTTTTCACTCACTCACTCACTATCACTAACATTCTTCCTAGGACCCATTTTTAGCGGTTTAGAACGCAAATTAACCAAATACACAGGAAAATGAAATAGCGTATAGCACTGCGTAGGTTCACGTGTGACCAGAACAACGGACAGCGCGTGACTGCCGACGCTCGACTTGGCGCACTTTCCATTCGGCTTGGTTCGACTTCCGAACGCTTGTTCGGCTTCCGAGCCAAAAATCACTCGAATTTTTCGGTTGACTTCCGATTTGTTTAACCTTCGAGCCGTTCGACTTCAGAGGTATTACTGTATATGTAGTTCTCGTTTAATTTTTTGTAAATTTTGCTATCACACGACAAATAAGTATGCGATGTTTTGTGATGTTCTTTGATGTATGAACCCAAAAGAAGGTAAATACGGGAAATAGATACATGAAAATATTATTGTTGTCTATTTCGTTTTGCCGTGATTATTTTAAGCAGTCTATTCCGAGTTTGACATTGAGTACTTAGGCGTTTAGTGCTTGAGTATTTAGTGTTTGAACGTTGAGAGTTTAAATGTTCAATTGTTAGAGTGCTTGCGTGTAGCTAGAAGTCCACGTCCTAACTGTCACTGCAGTTAGGGTGCCGTGTTAGGTATCCAGGTATCGACCGCCAGCTAGCCATGATGTTGATCAAAGTTTGGTAGTGTATCCTTCTAGCCCATGGGCAAGATGTATATGTTCTAGTGACAGAACTCTGTCAATTGTTCCGCTTGTGTGTTTCTGCAGTGATGGATGTCCTGTCGCCCGTAGCAAGGAATGTCTGTTTTCGTTGTCCTATCTATATAACTGTTACCATTGTGCTGCTGCTGCTGCAGCGTCTTATGAAGCCTATGGTTTTGCTCTGAGGGTGGATTAGTTTTGGTTGTAGAATTCTTAATTGCAGTGTTAGAGATACATTGTAATTCTTCACTACATGCTAGGTAAATCATTTTTCCACGGCTCTTACATGTGATCATAGAGTTGTGCGTGAGTGTCCCCTACGATTCTCTGGAGATGAGTGGTGAATGGCCACTCCTCTCAACCGGGTCGCCACTCTCACTGGATGATTGCGGTGCAGATCCAGGGCCGCTGCCTGTCCAGCTTCGTGGTGTTCGCCTTCGAGTTCTCACGCCAGCTGCAGATCTCGCCGCGCCGTCTTGCGTACGCCCGACAACAGGAGGAGCAACTTTACGAGGACCTGCTCGCTGTCGCGAGAGACAAGGAGGAAAACATCAGGCTCCTCATCGCCCGTACGCTCAACCACGACCGCTGTGCGCTCCTACGCACTGCGCAGAATCTAGCTCTTGAAGGTGAGCATCTTATTTGTGCCCACAACAATTCTTAACAATCCGTGCAAGATAAGTAGTTGTATTTTATCTTCATTCCGCGTAACCTGGAGATAATTGTAGTCATGTCAATGTTAGAAAGTTATTATAATGCTTTTCTCACTGTGATTTGATCCCGATAAGAGATGATTGTCCATGCTTGGTCGATTTTGAGAGGCCGTGAAAAATGATCAGTCTACCTTAATCTGTTGTTTTATGGTGGGGATTCAGTTTTGTATTTAGAATGAAGTTGCCCTGTAGCAACTCAAATGCTCACAGTCATGTGATACAGTCATCAATGCAATTAGTGAGTTTGCATACGCGAGTTGTGACATGTAGGTAAGGCATTTTTTCGTCTCCTAGTTCTGTATTGACCTAAAGTGTTGCAACATTATCAATATTTCTTCTACTTTGGTGTCTAGTTAACCCATTAGCACCCACTGTCTTCATTTCAGGACAGGCTATAAAGACTAAATTAGCTTAACGCCGAAGTTATTTCTCCAGCGAACGAAACATTGCGTAAATTACCCCTTATATCTACACCTTTTTTATGCCCAACTTTAGAACGAACCATTTAGAATATAGGGTTAAAGTGAATGATTTCATATGGACTTGACCTACTATACATAGTATGATGAACGCTAACGAGTTAACTACTAGTCTACACTCTTAATTTTGCGTAAAATGTTATGATTAGTGTTAGTATATTTATTAAAGCAAATTATAGAAAGCATGGTCGTATACGAGAAACCAAACAATTGGTGTTAGCAAACAAGTGAAGCTAAAAGTAATTGTGCAGTGACGTCAGGTAAGACTTACTTCTGTTGGTGATCAGGAGGAGCAGGGAGCTGGGAGAGCTCAGTGCAGGAGTGTGTGCTGCGGGAGGTCAACAACCGTGTGGGGGAGCAGCTGGTACGAGGGGTGCAAGGGCTACGGGAGAACTGTCTGGGCACCCTCAGACGTTGCTTGGCTCAGCTAGAGCAGCACTGTAGCACTCAGCGCGATCAGTCCAGCTTGTCGCTGGCTCTCAAGAAGGTATGAGGGAATCATGTTGCTCCTGTGCACCATAGTTTTTCAGACGTAGACTTCTGCATCACTGTCAGATATAGGCCTCTGCACCACTGTCAGGTATAGGTCTTTGCACCACTGCTAGATATAGGGCTGTGCACCACTGTCAGGCATAGGCCTCTGTATCACTGTCAGGCATAGGCCTCTGTATCACTGTCAGGCATAGGCCTCTGTATCACTGTCAGGCATAGGCCTCTGTATCACTGTCAGGCATAGGCCTCTGTATCACTGTCAGGCATAGGCCTCTGTATCACTGTCAGGCATAGGCCTCTGCACCACTGTCAGGTATAGAACTCCACCATTGTCAGGTATGGGCCTCTGCACCACTGTCAACAGTGCCTGACAGTGGTGCAATGCTGCACCATTGTCAGGCATAGAACTCTACACCACTGTCAGGCTTAGGCCTGTGCACAACGGTCAAGCATTGACAGACTTATTGCTGTCGACCTGCGGCTGTCTAGCATTTCTGTTACTGAATCCCCTGACGCACCACAGTTGTCATCTTATATTTTACTGCTACCTTTTATTAGAGGAAAATGCCATTATATTTGGAAGTCGTAGTGTGGACTTAATGGTGCTGTTAGTTTATTTGGAAAATAATGGCCGATTTTAGACAAAATCTTTTATTAATCAAATAAGTGACATTTGATGTTCAAATTAGTCAAAGTATGAAGCTTGAACAGTCGTGCATCTTTGCCATCTATCAAGGAGACCATTTATGCCACGTTGATAGAAACCTTGTGACTTACAAGTTAGGAAATCCATGAAAACAGATTCGACCTCTACTGTGGTTCTGAAAATTCTGTTGCTTAAAAAATTGTTCAATTGCTTGAAAAAATGGTAATCCGTGGGAGAAATATCAGGAGAATAAGGTGGATGTGGTAAAGTTTCATATCCCAAGTGTGAGCTTCTGTAGAGTCATTCTTGCAACTTGAGGGCGTGTATTGTCATGGAGCAGAATTGAACCTCGTGCGTTCACAAATGCAGGCCACATTTTCTGCGTGTATGCATTTCGTCAATGTGATTGCAGTAAACCTCATCCGTGATGTTCTGATTAGCATTCAGAAAACTGTAATGGACAACACTAATCGCACACCACCAGACAGTCACCATGATTTTCTGTGGGGGAAATTTTGGTTTTGGAAAGCATTATGGTGCCACATCACGACTAAGCCATTGACCTGATCGTTTCCGATCATCATAAAGAATCCACTTTTCGTCACAGGTGACTATACGATCAATGAATGGAATTCTTTTGTTTTGCAGGAAAAGCATCGAACACAATTCAAAACGCCGTGCCTGTTGATAATTATTGAGTTCATGCGGGACCCATTTGTCGAGCTTTTTGACCTTGCTGATTTGCTTCAGATAGTCCGACACAATTGAAATGCTGGCACCAAGTTGCTGAGAAATTTTTCTTACACTTTGTCGTGGGTTTTGTTCGACAATCGCTCTCAAATCTTCATCTGAAGAATTTGTGGCCGACTCCTACCGTCTTCATCTCTGAGGCTCTCATCTCCACCACAAAATTTTTGAAACCATCTTCGTTCTGTTTTTTCACTTGTTGTGCCTTCTCCCCATGCCTTATTCATGTTTGCAGTAGTTTGAGCAGTAGTGTTGCCGAGCTTGAACTCATGCTAGAAAAGTAATAGCAAGTCTTCTTTTTTCATGTTCAAAATTGTGGGCTTTTTCACTTCTGAAGTGAGTTGTCTATGAAATAAGTACACTAATATTGTAGAGCACCTGTAGATAACTTATTCTGTTCATCGTTTACCTAAATTACAGAAAAATTTTAACAGTAAAACCAATTTTAAAGCGTACCACCTGAAACGGCCATTATTTTCCGAACCTTATCTAATTATGTGCTAGTACTACTTTTTTTAGTGTTATTGGAGGTTATTCGGTATGTAGTCTCTAAAACTACAGAACTATAAATTAATTTTCGATGTAGAATGTGGTGAAACCTACTCATCCGTCAGGTTCCAGTCTGTCACCAACTCGGTCAACGAACTGTCTGACCACCTGTCAAGACCGCTTCTTGTCGCGCAAGTTTGAGGTGTTCGTTTGCTTCTACGTAAAGTCAGGAAAAAAGGATTGGTAAATTGGAAATAAATAGCTGCTGATGCTTCAGTTGATTTGATTATGCAGCTAATTTTATGTATATTGACGTATTTATTTATATGCACAGTTAGTGAACGCTGCATATCAAGTGGAGGTTCGACCTACGTCCTCGTGGGGGCTGCTGAGAGGAATGTGGGAGCGCATCCGGGAGCTGCTGAGCGGTGGGGGCCCGACTGCCCGGGCTGACGAGGAGACCTCAGGGCGTCACGCTGCCCCTGGCACGAGGGAATGGAAGCGACAAGTCGCCTCTGACATGATTAAGGGCCTCAGTGAAAAGAGGCTCGCGCGCACCATCTCTACGCAGGTAAGAAATTAGTGTTTTCGGATCTCACAGGGTTTCCCTATTATCATGGAACTGGTAAAATCTAAATAATGCAAAAATATCATGCAATTTTTTTTGAATGAAGTATTTAAAGTATGTTGTAACAACATTTTCATTCATAATTTAATTATTTTGTGTTAATGAAGTTCTTGGAAACAACCATAATCATGAGCCTCGTTGGATGAGCGAAATTTGTGTTGTGTTGTGTTGGCTAGATAAGTGGCGAGATCAAGGCTGCACACAGCCTGTTTCTGAGCAACATGGAGCTATTGGAGCACCAGCTCACTGACAGCCTCGCCAACACGGAGCACCAGCAACACCAGCTCAAGAGTGTGCACGCCCCTAAACTGGCCAAACTTGCCCTCCACACTGACGCCATGAATAACAGGGTCAAATATGGTGAGTTAAGACATAGTCCAGGATCAAGTGTAGCGAGTTATGACCTAGTACATGCTCAAATATAGAGTTGTGATGTAGTACATGGGTCCAGTGTAGTGAGTTGTGACCTAGTACATGCTCAAATATAGAGTTGTGATGTAGTACATGGGTCCAGTGTAGTGAGTTGTGACCTAGTACATGCTCAAATATAGAGTTGTGATGTAGTACATGGGTCCAGTGTAGTGAGTTGTGACCTAGTACATGCTCAAATATAGTTGTGATGTAGAACAGGATCAAGTGTAGTGAGTTGTGACTTAGTACGTGCTCAAATATAGAGTTGTGATGTAGTACATGGGTCCAGTGTTGTGAGTTGTGACCTAGTACATGCTCAAATATAGAGTTGTGATGTAGAACAGGATCAAGTGTAGTGAGTTGTGACTTAGTACATGCTCAAATATAGAGTTATGATGTAGTGCAGGGTCCAATGCAGTCAGTTGGGACTTACAGTACAGGGTCCAGTGTGGGGTGTGACCATTAAAAAGTGCAGTGTATTGAGTTGGTCTGATCCTTATAACGAGGTTAAATATGCCTACATATCTTGGTTCTTACTGGTAGGTGTTGGAGAATTTTCATTTAACCCACCCATTAATTTCCTAATAAAGCTTACTTAAATAGTGTGCACTTCAAATTTGTATGATGCATCGTAGTGGTGCATAGCAGTTCTGCAGGCAGCAGCCATACTCTGTCACGCAATTGTTGACTGGGTTGCAGTAACATTTACATTTTAAACTCATTTAGATGTTCAAACGGCCACTTCTGTTGTTTTTACTTTGATAAAAGCAGTCCTCTAAGGTCCTGTTCCTCTATAGTGATCGCTCGCTCTTGACTGTCCCAACCCTCGGACTTCTTTTTGCTCTGAGCAAATATTGAATATTTTTTTCATATCTTACTCTGAGGGAGTAATGAATCATGCAGGAACCCAACCCAACAGGAGAAAAGGCAGGATGAGTTTACCAGTTTGTATTTACACAAGTATTCTTGAGGTTGTTGGTTCTTCTATCTTTGTTGCTTTTGTCCACATCTTAACATTGAGTACTAGCTGACTAACGTCTTGCCTGTGGAGCACTGAAGCGTAGAAAGTTCTAGGTAGTGCATATAGGGTTCTTGACAGCGCGTAGAGTTCAGCCATGTAGCGTCGAGGGTTACGTTCATCCTGCCCATAAGCCTGATGTGGTGATTTTATTATTCTCTCTGCTGTGGGACTGTACGTAGAGGTCTTGACGTGGTGAATTGTTTGTGGTGTGTGTGTTGAACCAAGCCCAGGCATCCAGCTTTAATAACCGCTTGGGCAGACTCAACTGAGGCAGCTCGCCTACTAATTGATCAATACAGAGTGCCTGCTTACTGCTTGATATAGCTATGATATTGCTGTATTGAGATCTGCCTGCTTGCTGACTCGCTTGTCTGAGGGGAATGTGGTGGCGGCTTGCAGCATGATATTGCTTTGAGGTGGACCTAGTAGTGTGAGCTAGCGATTCATTTTCTCTTCTTGCTTGTTTTCCGTTTCGATGAACTGTACTATTTCATTTCTTACGCTCTAGAATGTAACCTGGCAGGGAGGATGTTCGTTCCATATGACATGGCCGTGGCAAGTTGTAACATGAACTGCTGTTGGGCAGGCTTGCCGGTGCTGGGAGGCGAGCTGGGGCGAGGCCACTTCGGTGTGGTGTACTCCTGCAAAGGCTGGGCGCGGTATACTCCGTGTGCCGTCAAGACGCTACTTCCCAGAGACCCCACCCAGTGGCGTGACATTGCCCTCCAGTACCACTACACCAGGTACTGTACCAGCCGCTACACCAGGTACTGTACCAGCCGCTACACCAGGTACTACACCAGGTACTGTACCAAGTACTACACCAGGTACTGTACCAAGTACTACACCAGGTACTGTACCAAGTACTACACCAGGTACTGTACCAAGTACTACACCAGGTACTGTACCAAGTACTACACCAGGTACTGTACCAGGTACTACACCAGATACTGTACCAGGTACTACACCGGGTACTGTACCAGGTACTACACCGGGTACTGTACCAGGCACTACATCGGGTACTGTACCAGGCACTACACCGGGTACTGTACCAGGCACTACACCGGGTACTGTACCAGGCACTACACCGGGTACTGTACCTGACACTACACCGGGTACCGTACCTGACACTACACCGGGTACCGTACCTTACACTACACCAGGTACCGTACCTTACACTACACCAGGTACCGTACCTTACACTACACCAGGTACCGTGCCAGGCACTACACCAGGTGCTGTGCCAGGCACTACACCAGGTACCGTGCCAGGCACTACACCAGGTGCTGTGCCAGGCACTACACCAGGTGCTGTGCCAGGCACTACACCAGGTGCTGTGCCAGGCACTACACCAGGTGCTGTGCCAGGCACTACACCAGGTGCTGTGCCAGGCACTACACCAGGTGCTGTGCCAGGCACTACACCAGGTACCGTACCAAACACTACACCAGGTGCTGTGCCAGGCACTACACCAGGTGCTGTGCCAGGCACTACACCAGGTGCTGTGCCAGGCACTACACCAGGTGCTGTGCCAGGCACTACACCAGGTACCGTGCCAGGCACTACACCAGGTGCTGTGCCAGGCACTACACCAGGTGCTGTGCCAGGCACTACACCAGGTACCGTACCAAACACTACACCAGGTGCTGTGCCAGGCACTACACCAGGTGCTGTGCTTCATGAAATTAAAGCTTGTTTTATGGTTGTGAAGGAAGAACTCGTATAATTATCTTTTGGTTTTCTGACAAGAGTTAGCACATGAGAAACATCATGAGCTTGCAATGCTCCACAATCCTCTGAAAAACTATCCTCTAACTAACATATCAAAATTAACATAATACATCTATACTCACATAGCTAGTGACGCTCTTCTTTGGGTAGGAACAGTAGTTTTCTTGATAACGTACCTCCACACACATTCGATGCTCAGAAGTGTCCCTTTATATATCACAGCTTATTAACATCAACTCCTCATCGTCCATCATCTTTCAATTTTATCCACTAAATTTAAAAACTTGCGCCTTCAGTATCAAGTCCTTTTTACTGTCTGGCATCTCTTCCTCTCATTGTTTGGCATCTCCTCTTACTGTCTGGCATCTCTTTTTCTCACTATCAGGGATCTTTCCTTAATGTCTTGTATTTCTTGTCACTGTCTGACTTATCTCACCATTTCGCATCTCTTCTCACTGTCTAGCTTCTCTATTCACTCTCGCATCTCTTCTCCTCACTGTCTGGCATCTCTTCTCAATGCTTGGCCTTTCTTCTCACTGTCTGGCTTCTCTATTCACTCTCGCATCTCTTCTCCTCACTGTCTGGCTCCCCTTCTCTCTGGCTTCCCTTCTCACTGTCTGACAATTTTTCTCCTAACAGTCTTGCATCTCTTCTCACTGTCTGGCATCACTTCGAGGAGCTCCTTTACTGAACAGCACGCAGACATGACAAAAACGTTGTCACTGCTGCGAACATTTCATGCTTTCTGCTGAATGTAGGCTTTCTTGACACCAACTCCAAATTGGGTTGTTGTCCCATATGACATGGGCGTGGCAAGTGACGGTGTTGTTACATGAACTGCTATTGTATGTGGAAGCTCGTTGCTCTTTATTTCTACACGAGAAATTTTAGGACATTGCGGTCTGAAACAAGTATCGGATAATTATAATGAATTGCCGTAAGTAATATGTACAACTTTAAATCTGCTTAACTCTTAACTCATTTTTTAGAACCGACGATTTTTCCCTGTTGAGATGTTATGTCCATTATGTACATAGAAAAATATCTCTGCTCATTCATGTTAGTTATTTTCTTTGTGAACATCGTGTTGATGCTCACGCGTGTTGATGCCCAGATTGATGGGCCCACACCCGCGTATCGTGGGCATCCACGCGTGCCTCATCGACAAGTACTACGGTGAGGCCCGCAAGCCTTCATCAGCGCGGGGGGTTGGGGGGCGCGAGCGATGGGGGAGCGGAGGGTCACGCAGTGGGGCCAAAGCGTATGGGGGAAAGAGCGCAGTCCCCAGCAACCAGTGCGTGCTGCTCGTCATGGATGTCCACGAGTGCGACTTGGACGCCGCCATCAGGAGGGGGCTTATGTGGTTCCAGAGGCTCAGGGTGAGGTTACTTTATTGCTAGGGTGAGTCGTCTTATTTTGCTAGGTTGAGGATTTCTTATCTTGCTAGAGTGAGGTTTTCTTATCTTGCTAGAATGAGGTTTTCTTATCTTGCTAGAGTGAGGTTTTCTTATCTTGCTAGAGTGAGGTTTTCTTATCTTGCTAGAGTGAGGTTTTCTTATCTTGCTAGAGTGAGGTTTTCTTATCTTGCTAGAGTGAGGTTTTCTTATCTTGCTAGAGTGAGGTTTTCTTATCTTGCTAGAGTGAGGTTGTTTTATTTTGCTTAGATGAAGTTGCCTTATTTTGCTAGGGTAAAGTTGTTTTTATTATTCCTTATCTCTAAAATCGTCATCGTCAGAGCTAGGGATGATTAGAATCTACTCCTAGATGTTGATATCGAGTCTGCCTACACTTCATTGACCGAGACACTAAAAGTGGGTGTTACGTTTGTTGTGCCTGTTCCTAGTTTCATGGTAATATTTGCCATTTCAAAGGTTGACAAGTCATCACTTATGCTTGAATTCTCCTCATCATTGATCGTATGTTGTTGGCAAAGTGAACAAGAGAACGCATAGTTATAGCACAACCTAACTCCTATTAACATGTAATCTATGGTTGTCCAAATAATATACTTAGTTGTACTACCAACACGCAGTCAACGTGTTAAGTGGACCTTTACGTGTCTTGACTAAAATTCTCCTTTAGTTCGGCACAATTTGTTATACACGGTTTAGTCTGGAATGTTTCCCTTCTCATCAGTTACACTTTCAGAGCGAAGGTCCTGAAAATTCTCTCTTTTTGACAGCGATTTAAACTAGGAATATAATAATTACTAGAGAGCTCCCGTGGAAATTCCTCGGTTTAGATTTTACTAATTCGAAATTATTGTAAAAACGAATGTATTAAAGATTTACGACTAATTATTGTGTTTTAAATGAATGTTTTTCATGAATATGTACAGAAATTTCATTCTGTATCTTATCTACCAATAACATGGCCTAGATAGTACCTGTGGTAATTCCACAATTTAAACGTGATAAAATTAAGGATCTATAAAATAAAATACATTTTTCAGTTTACCCATGGTGCTCTCAGAACCTGCATATTTTTCGTGAATGTGTACAAAACTTCCATTCTGTATCTTATCCACCGGTATCATGGCCGTGTAGTAGAAGAAGGCTAATAACGGGAAAAATGGCGTATTTTATAGTAATCTAGCGCTTTTGGTTTCCACAATACAATGCTTTTAATGCATGTATACCCGTTCTGATTTCAGTTCAGTAATAGATAGAAAGTAATGGGACGGATACACACAGATAGAGAGAGAGAGGTGGTGGTACACTCTATTATACAAGTAGATAATAATAACGGTAATAATTCTGACGACAATATCCTTCTCTCGTATAGCCACTATTCTCATGATGTAAGAAATAACTGTATTTTCATTTCGTTTATTGTTAATGTACTATGTTTGACCTGCAACGTCTTATTTCATACGTAAATGCTGGCATTGTACTTCAGAAACTCGTGTGTTAGTGGGAGTTTGTGTTGTGCCTGTATCATTGTTAAATAATTTGGTTCGAGCTTCTGTGTTAAGGATGTTGATCATTTTGAGCTACGTAGTGATGTGAATGTTTTTGTTCTTTGTTTGTGACAAGATTTGGCATTTGGCAAGAAAATACGCCGTACATATTTTTTTCTGTAGATTAAATATTGAATGACCAGTCTTATATAGCAGGTCAGTTATTGGCTTACCCCGGCTACGTGACTGAGAGAGAGGCTTCATCATTCTGAAGGACGTGTCATGCATTTGCTAAAATAAATATGTAGATCAGCCATGCAGTTGAGAAACAAAGTACAGAGAACTAGCTTTAGACCTGCGTAGCGTTATTGAATGGAGATTCATGAATATAATCAATGTTTCATAGTATTCATTATTTATGGTTATTCTATGTCATTCATACCAGTAATCTATAATACTTCACATTATTTCTAATTTTCATGAAACTTGATGCATTGATTTAGGTAGAAGAATATCAAAGCGTCATGCTATTTCTACAATACGTTGACGTTATTTTCGTGTTTTGCTCGGCCCATCAGATTGCTTTAGATGTGGTGCAGGGGATCCGCTTCCTGCACTCTCAAGGCCTCATCCACCGCGACATCAAACCTAAAAATGTTCTCGTGAGTTTACCTATTTTGTATGGCATTATCGATTTCAGTGTCTCGTTTTTTTCTTTTGGGAAGTTGGTCAAAAATTTTGAAATGTGTAAGTATCTTGGGCTACTAGTTAATCTTCTTAACATTGTTGGAGTATGTATTCTGTTTAAATGACTATTACGGTCGAAGCATTCCTTTCTTAAGAAATTTTTACCGTTCATTGTGAATTTTAGCCATTAAAATATGGTTCCAAGTGGTTTTCTTTTTCTTTTTTCCCAATTCTGTTAATTCCATAGGGACCAATGTACCTTATGAATTACAGCACTGTCCATTATTCTAATATTTCATCCTAAAGTTAGGTGAAATTGGATTACAAACCAGTGAAGATCAGTGATTATTTGCTCAATATTTCGTTCAGTCAAATAATGACTTTCCCTTGTACGCTTAATACGCGATTCACAATGTTAAACTTTATGATATAAAATTACACTTAATAATGACATAGGGTAATCGAAAGTAATAAAATTTTATTTACCATCCGTAGATTGACTCGAAAGGTCGGGCTAAGGTGACAGACTTGGACTTCTGCAAACCAGAGGCGATGATGACAGGAAGTATTGTTGGGACCCCCATTCACATGGCGCCTGAGCTCTTCTCAGGAACCTACGACAGCAGCGTTGATATTTACGCCTTCGGTGTCCTATTCTGGTACTTGTGCTCTGGCAAGACGAACATGCCGCGCAACTTCTGCCTTCAGAAAAGTAAAGAAGACCTCAAGATAGCAGTTTACAGAGGTAAGCTAATTCCTGGGTCTTTCATGTACATATATAGGCTTTCGTGGCTCCGCTCTACGTATTACTGACGCTTTTTGGCTGTTTCACAGGGATATTTATGAAACTCTACATTGTTTTTGGCTCAGAGTTACCAGAGAATTGTAGGAACCCTTGATTTCATTGTGACTGATCCGCCGCACATAGTTACCCTAGCAACAATTGACTCTGACTTTGGGTTTGATAGTAATATCTTGTTTCATCGTATGTTCTTCCTGGAAACGCTAGTCTTTATGGGACTAACGACCTGAAGAAGAGAGGTGTTCGTTCAAATACTAATCCCTTCGCGAGGCTTGGGATGTGAAGTTGGAAAGTTTTAGGGTAGAATTCGGCATTCGAACAAAGCGTCTGCTCGATTCTTGGGGTTGCTTTGCAAGCCTAATGCCTTACTCTTGTCTTAAACTCCCAAGTACACATTTTATCTAAAAAATAATTTTGTGCCACTCTTTCCATGTAAACCCATACTCGCATCATACTTTATTCTATTATTCAGTAGAAGAAACGATTTATGCTCGTATTTATGTAGCTGATTCTGTGTTTGAGATAGAACATGCTTTGGAAGCATATTCTGTACAGAATTTTAATTGCAGGAGTACGGCCCGAGTGCCTGTCAACCTTCAACCCTGAGATCTGGGCCATTATGGAGCAGTGCTGGGCGCCTGAGCCCAGAGACCGTATTTTGTTGGGTCTCGTGGAGGAGAGGCTTGCCAAGATGCTCAAGAAGTGTCTCGACGACATGAAGGAAGAAGACGTAAGCTGCAAGAGTTTTGCGATGTTTTCTCGTTTATTCCGTTCTTTAGAAGGTGTCCGGTGAGTGAACCATGTGGGTGTTAAGGTAATCAACTCGTCATGCGCCACACTATAATGTACTCTGAACATATTCGAAAATCGTCTCGATAAATATTAGATAAGGAACCAGCCCAGTATTTTAAATATTGATTCCATGTCCCTAACTCCGTACTGATTCTATATCCCTTTTAAGTCGTGGAACCTGTGTGAATGACTGAAATGCCTGTGCATGATTGGGGTGCAAATGCATGATTGATGCCTTCACTTTAGACGACACGAAACTTCGGTAGCGCACTAAAAATTGACCGAACAGCTCGTTGCTGTTGAATTTTGTTTTATTCTATACATGTGTTCCAGCCTCATTGCTGGTGATGTTAACAGTGAAACATGGCATGCAAGTCGTTGAAGAACCCAGATTACATCAATACATACAATCTTTGAAGGATCAAGTGAGAATTATGATACCGTTAGACTTATTGATGGGTCTGCGTGTTAATGTAATTTCATTGTTTTCAGGGCAACAGCACTTTCTTCAACTCCACTGGAGGCAGCGAAAACTCCAATGATTCCTATTCCAGTACATCTGACGACTCTGAGTGACGAATCCACCACATCCAGGGAATTTGAATACTAACAATGAAAATGTATGTACAGTAAAATTGAGCATGTCATGTTTGTGTGTATCTCAAAGTTGCTACTTCATTCCTTTCGAGTTAATTTCATGGGAAGTATTACTTAAATACTTGTGATCGATTTATTCACACGGGACGTTACTGACGCGAGTGTTCTCTTCCTGGAATTCGTGGAGTATAAGTGAATAAAAAATTAGTTGAATTAATTTTGTGCTATTCTTGCCGAAACAGTTTTCATTAGGAAGTGCTGTCTTTCTTTCGAGTGCCTCGTGTGAGACACTACCCTGGACTGACTTGATGTAGAATTTCATCTGTAAATAACGTGCATGAGTTGAACGCTGGTTAAGGGTGCCTCCCTTCCAGTGCTATTGTGCTTCTCTCTTAAGTCTCAAGTAGTGAAAGATTTAATGTGTGACAAGCCTATAGCTGTTCCAAGCCTGCTTGTTAGGCCAGTGGTGATCCTAACGTACTACTTTGTAGTGAAGTTAGTCTTTTTTGTCAACATTATACCATAATCCCTGATATCTTGGAACAAATTATATTACGTGATAGTATTTTATTATGTGAATTTGGCCATTTTATCATCGCTTTAATTTTCCCTTTATTTGCTTTATTTTTTATTGCTGGAAGTTTTTTTTGATCCGAAGTCGCGTTGACATGAGTGGAATTATTTCACAGCCGATCTGAAGACAGTACCATTTTGACATCTTAACACAATCATTTGAGGGAAGTCAAGCGGTTTATTGACTACACTTCGCCATTTAATTAATGGCTTATTAACACACTTGGAAGTCAACAGTGACAAAATAGTCGGATGGGTTGCTTGCGCCGAGATAAAGCGTCCACCATACGTGCGGACTGCTGTGCTGTCTTCCGTCCAACTCGTGCAGACGCTTCTTCAAGTTCTTATACGCGTCGTTACCGTGCCTGGACCCGTAGTTTACTGGTCCGAAGCTCACTTGTGCTGGAACCTGTAGATAGTTTACTGGGCCAAACCTCACTTGTACTGGAACCTGTAGATAGTTTACTGGTCTGCACCTTGCTCGTATCCGCGGTGTATCTCAACGGAATTCCCAGTGAAGCATGACTTGTCGTCCCCTTGTGTGTTATGTTGCAACTGCCGTGTTGTCAGTGGTGGATGATTGTATCTTGCGTATCCCATCAGTTTGTGACGCTCGTCTTGAGTTTTTCTTGTTGCAACAGTAAGATCCAGACAAGTAACTTTTTACAGCCCTAGCATTTATTCTTGTGTACATTTCATACAACGAAATCATAACAGAAGTATATGTCTTGCTCGCAATCAAGTAATTCGAATAAATGCTTAATTACATTTATATGATCATTACATCTGTGATATGTATCATAAGATTGTTTTTAGATTTTCGTATTTGAGAAATATATTTAGCATATATTTCAAATTTCTAGTCTTTAATTTATTATCCTACCTCTCAAATCTTATTGAATGGATCAAACACATTATATCCCAGTGATCTCATATGAGATCACTAAGTAAAGAGTAATTCGTGATAAATAATCTTATATTCGATAGGTGTCAGATAGGCCATGAGTTCTAAAATAACTGAAAATAAACGTTAATACAACAAATATTTCACGTTCAAGACTGACACGAAAAATCAGAATTCATGTATATTACCTATCGAAATAACATAGTAAAAGACCAAATAATGTACGCAACACGTAAGGTTAACAGATGAAGTGTCATATACGTCAATATATATATGTAATGTACAAAAGTGGAGAAACGGAAGTTGATTTCATACGAGATAACCCCATATTTCGTTCATTTTGAAAAATTAAGAATTTTTTAGCTGTAACGTGTTTATATGACATATATGGTGTTTTTGAAAATCCTCACAAAATTAGGATAATGGGATATAATGCGTTATGTGAGAGTGGTCTTGATAAAAACACTAGTTTGCAAGTCCTTTCCTGAGCCCAACACTGATCGTTGTAACACGGAATACTGAGGCGACGTAGCTAGAGCAGGAGAAATGAAATGCTGACGCTGCATTAGTTAGCAATTATTCATCGGAGATCACTGAAGAGTGAGTTAGTTGTTGCAGCTGGTGTGGGTACGAGACGAAAGATTAGAAAGAGAGGAGGGCGAGGCATACATAGGTTTGGGTTGAAATTTCTATTAATCCTCATCGGCTTCCAAGTTAATGTTGTTTCCAAATTTGGCATAGAGATCAGCCTTGAGCTGGGACATGGACGCCTCCAAGTCTGAAGCTTTCGACTTGAGCTGATCGATCTCCTCCCTCACCAGCTCCTTTTCTTTGCCTATGCTCTCGGTAGCAGATTCCTGCGCATGACAAGAAGTTTTTTCATGAATGCAATACCAAAAGAACTTAAAATAAAGTTAGCTTATGAAACCAACACAAAAAACAATTGTAACAATCGCTAAGAACTTCAAAAGTCAAAGTCTAGGAAGACGAGTGAACAATTCAAAAAGTTAATTATAAAATCTAACCACGTGAAGATGAGCAGGAGTGATCAAATTTACTTCACAGTTATGGACGAACGACATAAACTCGTCCTCGTTTCAGAACTTGACTCATAGGAAAGAAATAACTCGTGGGATATGATCGTAACGAAAATTACACCATTCATAAAATAAATAAAAAACATTCTTGACACGGAAAATGTACATACATAACAAACCGACTGCAAAATCACCGGACGAATTAACTGTTGGATGTGCGTCAATTGCTTCCATCGCTCACAACGAGAGATGCTCTACTCAACCTAAAGCAAGCGCTAGCGTCTCAGGCGGACAGCGATTTGAACAGCATTTCTAAAGACACTAACAACAACAAGCGACGGAAGACGAAGAGTGACAAACTATCGGATTGAGTACGAGCACATCTGAAAAAACGCATTATTTTAAAAGAAACAATTTGTGGAAGAAATAACTGTGACAAAAACTGCACTGCTCAAGACATGAAAATTCGTTTGAACGTCAAAGAATTAACATTCCTTTTAACAAGTGAGCTTCATCTGTATTCGATTGGGAGAACAAAAAACGTGCATGGATAACCATGAAGATCAGAGGTCGCTTACGACGATACTCTCAGCCTGCAGCTGGTGTTCAGCTGAGTGACGTGTGTGAGCAGGTCAGCCTGCAGCTGGTGTTCAGCTGAGTGACGTGTGTGAGCAAGTCAGCCTGCAGCTGGTGTTCAGCTGAATGACGTGTGTGAGCAGGTCAGCCTGCAGCTGGTGTTCAGCTGAGTGACGTGTGTGAGCAGGTCAGCCTGCAGCTGGTGTATAGCTGAGTGACGTGTGTGAGGTCAATGACACTGTAGGAAACTTCACACTCTTTCCATTCCCTCTTCTTCCTCATTTCGTTAGGAGCAACAAGCTCAATACTACAGTTCTCCTTGACTGATCGCCCTTTTCTTCAACATAACATCAGTAAAATACACGAACCTCAAATGTTAAATGATGCCGCGCCTCCAACAAAAAATCTTTTACCTGTGTTTTCAGGAGAAAAACTTCCCCCAGCAGGTACGGGACTTTCTCATCAGCATCAAGCGCAATCATCATCTCATCTTCTGCATCACCCAAGTTGTGCAGGTCAGTCTGAAAATTCATGAAGTTTTAATGGACCAAGCGTAAATTAGATCTGTTATCGGTCACTTACCAGAGCATTTATTCATTATTGAAGAAGAACATCAGCTCAACAGTTCATTAATGGTAATGCAATGCCTTTGTTATGGATAAATTTGGACCTCCTCCAATTGGAAATTTTGTAGGACATTCTGAATAATTTGTATATAAAAATACCCGTATCTTGCTACGTACTTATGACGTGCGTGACACTCAATGGAAAACAAGGTCATTCCTCACCCCATGGAGAAGAAACAGTCTTCACAAGTGCTTGATCGTAAAGCCTACTAATTTCCTCTTAGATATAAAAGGTAGCCAATTATGAGAAAGCTCGTTTGAAGAGAAGAGGTTCTAGTTTATCCATCTCTGCCCGCATTACATATTGTGCCACAATTCACAAACGAATTGTGCGGTAGTCAACATTAGAGTGCTCCTTATAATGACCTTATTTTTCAACTGTTGAATTTGTTGTGTCCTGGTATTTACTTTTGTGTATAGAAACAAGACATAAAAAGTTAGAGAGCAATTTATCAATTATTTCAACAGTACTGGCTAATTCAAATATCTATCTATAATATAATTTATAATTTGAATTGGTCAGTGCTGTTTGAATAATTATCTGATCGTTTCAATAATTCAGACACAGTTTTTCTACCTCAAAATGAACATTTGAAAACCCTGGAACCCTTAAAATTTATGAAAAAATAAACAAGTACCACCCTAGTCGCCACGCAATGGTACTAACCATTCTTGCCTCAGTCTACAAATTCACAACACAACTGTAACAAACTTAACTCATGCATAGAACCATTTGAAATCTAATAAATAATACCCACTTGCAGTCTTATATGATTAAATATGCAAAAATGTATTGCATAGCATCTTTCTCTTCAGTTTTATGACTGCAGGCCTGCACCAATATGGTGTTCCCCAAGACATAACCAAGCAATTCATGATAATTTGACAGCCTTAAAGGCCTGCATGACTATCTTGTGAATGTTCCAGTTTATCAAGCGAGTACAACACGTGATGAACTTGGGGAATTTTGTAAGGTTGACAAATTACAAAAAAAAACAATCTTGTGTACGTTAAAATAAACATGGATTATGGTAGAAAGACAATGAAATTTCACTACCAGGAAGACAACTAACAATCATAAGTTAGAACAAATTGAAGTATAAAGTCTCTCTGGAGTGCATAGGTCTCTTATTACAATAGTCAAATATATTATACAAGAGTGCATGAACAAATATGAGATACTAACTTCTTTAGTTTTTAATTCTTCTTTCACTTCCTCAAGTCTTGTGTTACAACGGGCAAATTTGTTTATTTTCTGTTGGTCTTCATAGGTGAGATGAACATCTTCTTCCTGAAAAATAAAGATAATTAATACAAGGGTTCCTTCAAACACAGAATTTCAATGGCCAAACCTTTACGAAAATTTGAAAAATATACTGAACAATAAGAAAGTTTCTTAGGAAATATTTTTGTTCATATCACACTACGTATTGTGATCCCCTAAACAGACCTAACATTTGACTTCATAATTACTTAAAAAGAATTGAAACATTTTTGCTTCTATCTTAATGTATACTAGCAGAAACCCGTGTAGATTACACGATTTCAATAATTAACTTGCTTCCAAGCATATAAGGTTAAGTATGAAGGAAATGTATTTTATAGGCATTCTTTGATAAAGAAAGATTCCTGAAATAATTATTGTAATTTGAAATCAAATTTTTATGCAATGCAAAGTTTTCATATAATTCAGTTTACATTAGGGTAAAAATATAATTTTATTTCATTATTTATATACAATTTCACTATACAGTACACAGTTTTCGACAATTTGCAAATCCTTGAAAACACATTATTATTGGCAACACATATTGAAACAATATTGAAAACACATATATTGAAACAAATGTCAAAATATTATTATATAATTTTCCTAATCATTCAAAATTTCTCTACAAACTATATTTTTGGTATAAGTTATTCCATACTTTATTCCCTGATATTTGCTGCCATTATAATGTGCCACTTTAACTTTGACATTTTGTTGGGCACGTAATCACGAAAATGCTACATGCAGCTGGTCATGAGAGAACACGGGTTGCTGCAAATATTTACTAACTTTGTCGAAGGTTTGCCCTTGAGCTCTTATATTTGAATTATGCTCAATTATCTCTTCTTGGCTCATGTTCGCTCTTCTATCCTGGTAACGATTTCTTAAATCGTTTAAGTAAACATCTCTTTCCTCTTGAGTCATGCAAGCTCTGAGGAGCGTTACACACGAACTTGTTTTAAGCGTATTAATATATAGATTAGCACAGATGCATAAATGGAACTAAATCTTGATGACTTGGGTTTCTTCAACGGTAGTTAGAACTCCTTCAATGCATAAATGCATGCAAGCTTTCCAAAACTTGAAAGAGACTTTACCTCTTTTTACAAATATAATTCTATAATTCAATTATAATTTAGTTATATAATTTTATATTTCAATTCTATAGTAGTAGTTGGAACTCACAGCTAAACATTAAAACTAATTCAAGTTCATTTGATGAACTTCTTAATCATAGAACATAGCCATTGAAAAATAATACTTCACTGCTGACACCCACCAAACAGATAACACTCAAAAAGAGGAAAATAGACAAGAAAAAAAATGATCACAATTAAACAACTAATCTTAAAATATGTGAGCAGCCTTAACTTTAATTTTCTTAATACATTATGTTACTTACCCCAGAAATACTGTCTAGGCCAGCCATAATGATCACAAAAGTATTAAATATAAATAAATCTGAGGAAATAAAAGTTTGTTAATCTTATTATAATTCTGCTTGTTCCTTCCTTAGTTACTTAGTATGTTACGCTTTCGTCGAGTTTTCAGTATCATAGCTACCGAATTCTGCAATGTAACATTAAAAGATGGCCTTTACATGCATTGATATGTTTGACAATTTAAATGAACTTCTCCTAATTGGTAAGACATATTTAATTAGAGAACCGTAACTTACATATAAAACTATTACAAATGGAGCGAAGATTGGAAGCTGCTCGTGATAGAATGAGCCTCTACAGGTAGCGAATAAGAAATGAACAACGGCAGGAAATCCTTGAGAGGAAGAAGCAACGTCAGCAAGTGAGGCGAGCTGCAATCAACGATGTACAACGTGAAGAGTACCGCGCGCAGCAAAGGAATTTATTAAAGCAAAGGGAAAATATGGATGAGGAACAGCAGGCACAGCCCCTTGAGCAGTAGAGAAATTTATTTCAGCAACGAGAACAGAACAGGAATGAAGAAGACAGAATGAATTATCATCAAAACCAAAGTGAGAGATATAGGCAGAGAATTGAAAATATGAATCCTGGTGAAGTTAATCATTTAAGGCAAAATCAATTGCAAAGTCAGCACATCAGAAGAAATGGACCAGTATATTTTTCATCCCGTGGAATTTCCACAGGTCCCGCTAGTTTCTATAAATACATACATTAGGTTAGATACCTTGCATGGTAATGAACACAGTGGAACTAAACTCAGTTAATGTACCTGCACATGAAGAAATTCCCAAGCTTATCAATGAATTGCTCTCTCTCATTTACCAGTGAATGTAGGCTTTCCAAAGGAGTTTCCATATTGAACGAGAAGAAGGCCAATAACAAAAATAATATATTTCATGATAACCTAGCCTCTTAGGTATCCACAATGCAATCCTTAAAATAGATCCACATTTCATATATCCATTCCAATGAGAAGTCAATGCTTTGCCCAAGACACTGTTTCTTAATCGAGGGCTTGCATGCAGAGGCTGGAAACCTGCAAATACTAGACTCACTGATGGGATCACAAGTGTTAAACAATTTAGTGGGGGTGAGGGACAGACCATGAGCTATCACAGTTGAAAATTTAAGCCTAAGATATAGACCCTTTGTTTCAGCTCCTTGGTCATTGCTTTTGTGAAAATAATTTTCCCAATTAATTCTGCAGTGGAGGAAAAGGAAATATTATTAAAGCAAATCCCAATAATACTAAAGTTCAAGTTTCCCAGCACCTATATTTTAAATTTTTTAATTAGGCAAGTAATTTTGATATTGCTGTTATTTTTATCTTTATGTGGTATTTCATAGTATTGTTCACAAGTTTAAATCTCAGTAATTACAATAGAATGGCTGTCCTGTATATTTTGTCAGTACATATTCCTAAGTATTGTTAATGAGTTATAATACATTGTGGTATGTACAACAATATTGCCATAGATATGCAATTTCACCCATCACAGTGTTGGTATGGTTTTCTCAGCTACTGATTAGCTTTTGGATTCTCCTTATTAGAGATTTTCAGAGACAGTTGGGTCCTATAAGCTCCTTGCCTCACTCTTAGTTTTGTGTATCTCGATAAAATGCAGTGAGTACAGTACTTTGTTTTATATACTGTTTATACAATACTTTTTGTGTTTTCAATTGCAATTTCTCAGTATCTTTTACATATTTCAAAGTACATACATTGCTTTAAAGTGCATTTCAAGACTATAAAATGTGGTTGTTGTTAAAAATATCACAAAATTTATAAAACATACTTAACCATTTCAGGTCTGCTGGGAAACATTTTTCCCAGCACAAATTTCAATGAGTCTGGAGGGTCAAATATGTCCCAAAAACATGCTGAGTTACATTTAAACAGACCATTATAGCTTCAACACTCTTTGTACAATTTCCTCTGTGAACTGAGGCTGCATTGCATCAGGCAGTAACCGTCAGTTGCCGAGATACTGCTGTCAAAGGAGGAGGAATCAATTACCTGAAAGCCATCTCAAAAGGGTTAAAATGCATTGAATTTTGGTATTTCTATTTTCCACATTTTTACTAATCATGAGTAGATAAGGAAGTATATATTGTTCATTCATTTTTTTAATTATATAAATAAATAAGTAAATACAAGACAGCTTTTATTATATAGTATACATTCCTAATATGGCTTCCAAAACCATCTCCACAGTAGGTTGGTCCTACATTTCAATTCACATACTTATAAATTTTTTTATAATTCAGAAAACAGTAAAATGTCAAAGTTTACATTATACATTCTGGAGATATAGGAATTAAACATGGTATCTATAGAGCTTAGGTTTGGCAGTCATGATGATTCACCTCTCATTCCCCACAGACTGGCTGTAATTACCAAAAGTGCATTTACTTTCTAAACCTAAATTAAAGAAAAATATGTTATTAGAAGTTTAGTGTAATAAAATTTAGACATTGAAGAGTTTGAGAACTGTTTTAAAGGCAACAGCAACATGGCATGAAACAACAAAAAAATAAACATACCAAATATTTTGTTACATTTTTCTCTTGCAGTTACCTCAATTACTTATTTACATCACTAGTAAAAACTACAAAATAATAATCAGCATCAATAATTTTGCAAACTGAGCTTACAGAGCAAAGACATTGAATGTGTTGTTAGCCTAGCTAGCACAGTTATCAATACTCATATTCTGAGCAGGGAGCTTTCAATAAACATATTGAAATATATTTTTTGCTTCCTTCCAACTTTTAACTTCTTTCAACCTGCATTTATCACAGTTTAGGTAACACTTGCAACTGAACCACATGCTAACTTAACTTGAATTTTAGGGTCAGCTGTATCTGATGGTTTTGGTTATGGGGGTGTAATTCCCTCCAAAATACACATATAACAGTGACATCCCTGAGTTTTTTGCCTTTAAGCTAGGGTTGTCTAAATCAATTCCTTAAGGACTATCCTGAGTTATTCTATGCAAAAGAACCAACCTAGTGAGGACATAACTATGAGCCAGTTTGTCATAAACAAACCCTGATGCTTGGGTGGTAGTTACATTCTAGTCCAGGAAGCTGACTGTTCTCAGTCAAACTCTCTTATCTCATGCATGCACCAAGAAATTTTTCATTGCATCCGCAACAATGCAATTTTTTATCCAACCCTACAAGATGGCTTATATCCAAGTTCCCTTCAACACACCTGGCATTCCACTTGCTCTCTTCATACTGCTCAGAAATCACACCCATAAAGCTTTCTTGCTTGTGCTCACATTTACTACATTCTAAGACCAGATGGTCAATTGTTTCCTCTACTCCCATTACACTGTAGTTATAACCTGTTATTCCCATTATTCTACCTCAATGTGTACCTATTGAGACAAACAGAAGTTGCTGCCAAAACTTTCATCACAGAACATTTCTTTGGTACATTCTTACGGGCATACCAATTCAAGATGGTCTTCCCAGTCGTGTTTTAGTTCCATTAGTTAAAACCATACTTTTTTGTTACTCTTTCAATTTCCTTCTTACACTTTTTGCAATCTTACTCATCATTCACCTCCATAATTTCTCAATTACTAGTCATCCATAGGTTTTTCAATTCTGACAAAAAATTTTGTGAATCTATAGTTCTATGCATGTTCCCACCAAATTGTTCCTTTAGACTTTCACTTAGATTCCATTTAAAAATTTGTTTAACCCACCTTTTATTTCCTATTTGCACAATTTCCACTTTATAATTCAACACAGCATTTCCCATTCTTTCAAGAAAGACTTTATCTTAGACCCCTCTAATTGCTTCTACAGCTATCCATTTTGGGGTGTCTAATGCCAAACACCCTACTCTACTCTGCAGCACCTGCTAATTTTCTGTCACCTCTAGTCCACACCATAACATTCATACCATACAACACACTAAATAAAGCAATATACTTCCACATTCCTAGAACACATTTATACTTGTTTGCTCTACACTTGGGGACACAGCTTAGTCTTCCCCACCATTGCATCTTCCAAGGAAATACAGAATATTGCAACGAAGGTAATCAATCAATTTACGAAACAGATGACGAAACTGAACAGGAAGGTGACTCAAGAAGTGAAGAAGAAAATTCGTCCAACCAAGGAAACGCAGAATATTCCAACGAAAGTAATCAATCACTTTACGAAACGGATAACGAAGCTGAACAGGATCGCGGCTCCGTTGAAAAACTAGGGAACTACAGTACAGACGATGAAGAAAACGTAGTCGGCGAACAGAAAATATGTCAACGAAGAAGACAGTCAAGAGAACAACAATTGTTTGCGGACTGAAGTCAATAACAGGCAAATTCCGCCAGAACAAAATATGCATTCTCAATCAGACAGCTCCACATTTAGTAATAGAAATGCGGGCTTTGATAAATTGTTCGAACAACGTCGCCAGTGTACTGCTTTGATCATTTGATGGCACAGCAGACAGCGCGCCGTGAATCTGGTTGGTTGGTAGAACTGGAGCCCTCCAAAAAAGGCTCCAAATAGGCGCCGTGAATCTGTTCATGATTAGCTTGAAGCTTACCCTAAAAGAAAAAAATCTAACTTATATTCTCAGGTTAAAGTCTTCGCTGTTAGAGGAACTAACAATTCCTTGCCTGAAAATATATTCCAACGCAGACACGAGCGACACACTGATCTCCTTAAAGAGGTGTAGCATGACCTGCAATAAATATGAGCAATAAATTCTCACTGCAGCTTGGTATTTTACCACCACAAGAAAGAGTTTGGGAATTGGATTGGGAGCCCGAATTATTCTTTCTTGGTAAAGTGTAGTGAGCCATCTTGTCAGCTCAAGAAGAAAGTGGTGTATTTCGAAGGTAAAGAAAACAATGATGGATACGATACTGTATTCCTACTGGTCAAAAACGAGGCGAACAAGACTCACAAACAACCTTCTAACGAGGAAAGTAGAATAATAGGAGAAAAAGTTGTCAAATACGGACCGAGCAACGTTTATTACCAGCAAATTCTAGAAAACTCACAAGCCGGAGAAATTAAAAGTGAAAAATTGCTATCCCTGGATACCTTAAAAAAACTGGGAACAAAAATTAGGAATGCAGACAATTTTAGCACTAATGAAGGAACTAACCTGAGGATTACGATCACAGCGATACAAAATTCTGACGCAGAGAATAAAATCGTCCCCGTTGTCATACAGGATTATAGTGATGTAATGGGCAAATTAATAATGCAATCAGAAAGCGAGATTCGAGAGCTTGCCAGATGCGAAGATGTTACACTGCACTTAGATTGCACAGGGAGTATCATCAGTGACAAAGACAATAGTAAATACTTGTACCATGTTATCAACGAGTGGTGGCGCTCCACCGCTAACTGCAATTTCGATGTCGACTAAAAGGAACTCCACAGATACCATTGAGTGCATGTTAGCTACTCTCATAGTAAATTACAGAAAAGTAGTAGGTAAAGCTCATGCTCCAATATCCATAGTAACCAACCATAGTTTCTCTAATTTGAATGCCATTCTGGCTGCATTCCAGTTAGGGGATTTAACATCGTACCTGGAGAAGGTGTGGGCTCTACCAGAAGAAGAAGATCCTCATTTCCCTCTTATAAATCTGTGTAAAGCGCATTTAATGAAGAATATTGCAGTCAATGCGAAAGCAAAATATCCAAAATTGAAGCCTAAACAACGTCGAATAATCATGACCTACTTTGCTGCTATGATTGAAGCCCAAGGCAAAAAGGAGCTATACGCGACGGAATATCGTTAGTGGCGTCCCCCCAAGTGCGGGTAGTTGAGCACGGGGGGTTAATTCATAATTATTCAGTAAGATGGTGTTATTAGCTTTAATTTGAGACCAAAATGAAGGTTCTACGATGCATAGAACGAAAATAATTAACGAAACTGTATGTTTCAAGATTTTTTTGGAGATCTCAAGATTTTAAAGTTGGGGTCGAGATCGGTTTCGAGGTTTTCCCTCCGGTCTGTAAAACTTGGAAATTTATCTATATAAGTAAAAATATAAAAGATTATTGTTTCTTTTATGTAACCTTCAGTGATGTTATTTCAAGCTTTTCTACATGTTTTATTATTTAATAGCATGTCGAAACAAACTTAATGCTTGGTTTACCTCCGTTATAACACTAGAGCTTAATTGACCATTCTCAAAAAAATTTTTATTTATTGCTTTTACTATTGGTTATTATTCTAACCAGTTATAATTGTTGCTAGGATTCTTTTGAAAAACTAAATTTGGAAGAATTCTTTGAATTTTACTGTTAGGGCGCACGACGTTGTTTTACCACGGTTACTTTGAACCGTAAATTTTATTTTATTTCATGGCAAGTCAGCCTTGCAAAGCTTTACTTCGTTTACCTGTCTATTTCTAGGATTGATGTATATTTTACTAAGTATTTAATGTTCAGCACAAGTATGTCATAATCTCTAGTAATTTAATTGCTTTAACAAAGTAACTGTTCCTATAACATGGTTGTGTTGTGGTCAATGCCAATTCGTAATTTGTACG
Organism: Trinorchestia longiramus; assembly: GCA_006783055.1. NCBI lineage: Eukaryota > Metazoa > Arthropoda > Malacostraca > Amphipoda > Talitridae > Trinorchestia > Trinorchestia longiramus. The sequence goes on from VCRD01000748.1 coordinate 157,192, forward strand.
TGCAAACTGTCACCTGAACTATGTGGCAATAGTGGGAATGTTAGCTGAACGTTGGTTGGTTGGTTGGTAGAACTGGAGCCCTCCAAAAAGGCTCCAAATAGGCTTCTGGCAAGTGGAGTGACACTCAGCCCACCAGCCTGGACTCCAGCAACTGCACTGCAGCTCAGATTCTTGTCACAATTTAAGTTTCTCTGTAAAAGGTTCTTAGGTGTTAGCTGAACGTGTCTACCATCATGAATGGCCTTAGTTGCTGGAGTCCAGGCTGGTGGTCTGAGTGTCACTACACTTGCCAGAAGCCTATTTGGAGCCTTTTTTTGGAGGGCTCCAGTTCTACCAACCAACCATGAATTACTCTATGTTTTCTTTCAAATAAGCTCTTTGATTGTTTATCAGTGATTTCACCTTTGAGCCAATAGTGATGTGGTTAATCACTTTTTAATGCATGTAGAATGCACGTGCTCCTTAATGAAATTTAAATTGTTTGGTTTTCATATTATCAGGATTTTTTTTGTAAATTTGTTTCTGGTTATTCCTTTATGAATTATTATGTAATTTTAGGGTATGAGGTCAATGTAATTATGTACCTTATTTATGCTGGATGAGCTAGGTTATTATGCTGATTAAATCTAACCTCAACACTAACTGCTAGCCATGATAACCTGACCTTGATTGTCACTGTTAGCTGTAATCTATTTTAATGCTAACTGGTAGCCATAACCAGATATATTAACCTTAAATGTTAGTTATTCATTAATTAATGTTTATGATTGTAAGCCTAATACTTGTGTACTATATTTATGAGACTGCTTACAATAAATATGCAACATTAAGGTATACCCTTGTAAGAAAACTTTTTTGTTATTAATGCTTCCAAAACTAACCACCAAAATTCCATTGCAGCTGATAACTTATTTATTTAACTAACAGTTTAACTGTTGTATAGGTTTCTTTAATCTTCTTTATAGAAGTTGCATCTAATTTCATTGATTTGTGTATTTTGATGTGGTTGGCAATAGAAAATTAGAAATACATCAAACAGTAAAAATTTTGTTTAGATTTATTGATATAGATTGAATTGTGCTACATTAACTTCTTAAAAGCTCATATCTGCAATGTTATCTGGTGTAATGTGTAGGTGTTATATATTTTTCAAATATAATCTTTTACAACTGAAAGCAAGACTTTAGGAGAACTTATCTTGGGCTTTTCAAATTTATGTATTGTATATTTATATTACTATGTATGGCAAAATTAAATTGAGTGTAAATAAGTTTTTATTGTATTTTGACAAAGTTAGCTAGTTTCTGACATTAGTATTTGTCTTTACTCCTCATAACCTGTGCAAATTGTCTGAGGAGGTCTGTATGAGAGTTAATGAAGCACAGGGTTGCTTCTTTAAGGTTAAGTTGTGTAGATAAGTGAGTGGTTAGTCATCTTATGCATAGTGCATAAGCAAGTATTTGATATTTTATATAAACACTTGATTGACAGTAGTTTTTTTAGAATTGTGTACTCATGTTCAAGTTTTTTATGCTTACAATGAGCAACTCACCATGGAAGTACAAATTGTAATATGAATATTCTTCATAGTACTTAACATGGTTCATCCTTTTTATTGAAGTGTAAAGTCATTTTATCACTAATATTGTATGCTATTCTTCAGTACAGAAAATTTTCCCTTATCAGCAACTGCATCATGTATTGCTTTAATCAAGTCAAATAGAAGCATTAGTGCCTAACAATTTAAGGCAGCTCATTCTTCATCATGTTCAATGTGTATAATTCGTTGTGTTCTCACTTTAAATAATATGCTATTTATTTCAAATTCTAATGTGATAATAATGTAAGGTATCATTTTATGATTTTTCTTTTCTTTTTCTTTAGCTTCAATAGTAACTGATGGACTTTACACAATCAATGTAGTGTAATAATCAACAGTATTTATTTACTAAGGATAAGAGTGCTTAGCTTTTTTTTAAATGCTCAATATTAATAAATTCATTGTTCAGGGCTAATAATTATTGTTGATAAAAGTATTATCTTATTGAAAAAAGGTTTTGATAGATAAATCTTTAAGATTATCAATTGAATTATTTGAATTTTTCACAAAATACCATGAGAAAGAAATTAGGAAAAGTGTTCCTCTGCACTACATATCATGATGTTTGATAAAGTTTATATTTGCTTTGCCTTAATAAGCTTTGCATGACATGAAAAGAGAATTTGACTTACAGTACTTCAGTTTATTGCAAATGCCCTGTATACATCATTCCCTATAGTAAATTATACAAGAAATATTACTTTGTTAAGTAAACCCTAGAAGCTTGGGGTGAACCTTTTACCTATTCTGAAACCTATTCTAAGATATATACATACATATTAGAGAGATGTTATAATTTAGATTTTTAATTGGCATGTTTCATAGGATTTGTTGTGACACAAAAAATCAAATGTGCTCACAGCAGTGCTGTGACTGGCAATTTATACAGTAAAAGAATTAGGCAAGCAATGAGCTTCTATACATTGTTGCGGTAGGAGTGAACATATGGGATGTAATGGATTCAGAGGTGTTCCCTGGTATAGTAGTAGTGAACTTCATACTGTAGGCCTGAAAATGATGCTGTGTTCTGGTTCACCAAGATGGACTTAATAATTGATAAGATTCATTGATCTTATTATTAGTACAGTGGAACCTCAAGATAAGAGTTTAATTCATTCCAGCACCAGACTCGTAAGAGCGAATTTCTTGTATCTAGAACAAACTTCCACATTGAAAATAATGGCAATCCAGTTAATCTGTTTTGCACCCCAAAAATATCAGCATAAAAATGAATTTTCCTGACAAATGACGGTGATAAATAATATATACTGTAGTTTACCTTTGATAAATAACACGGATAAATAATAATAACTTAGTATACAGTTATGAAGAGTCGTGGCTGGCTTGAGGGAGACGATGGGGAGGTGAGGAGGAAACAGCATCGTGCCATTTGGAGGCATAGTGCAATAATTATTTTCGAGGTGAATGTAAAAAAAATCAAACGCACAAACGCCTACATCTTCACGCTACGAGAGTACAAGGAACACTGATTCACAAGAGTTGAATCTGGGTCGAGGCGGATCGGAAAACGCGCGTCACGTATACACAGCCTGGTTCGTGGCTCGTTATGCGCGCCAATGGTCGTATTTAGAGCAAAAATTTTCGCTCAAACTTTCATCGTATCTAGAATTTCTCGTATACAGAGCTGTTCGTATCTCGAGCTTCCACTGTACTGAGTTTGTCAACAGATGATTGATTCAGTTATGATCTAGGCTGTCTCATATTGATCAGAGCTGAAGTGATATCGATTCTATCTCACAGACAAGTTAAGCATATAATTCAAATGTGTGAGGATAGGTGTACTTAATTATGGAGTGTACATTTGGTTGTGCTTTTCAGGAAAATTGGAGTCAACGAGTGGACTTGTTCTGAGATGTGTTGAACTGCAACTGACGAGTACCAACAGCTGCTAGCCCTTCACTTCATTCATTTGTGTGGGGGCCACGACTAACAGCAGGTGAAAGACCAGTCTTCAGAAGCATCAAAAGGTGAGCAGTAATATAAAATTAGACTTGTATCAACTTTTTTATCTATTAACACGTTGCCTCCGATTGCCTGATTGGTGTAAAACTTCACTTTGTACGCATAGTCACTAGACTGATCTGAAAAAATTACAGAACCTAACCTAAGTGGTACACATACGTACCATTTCAGAGTCAACGTGTTAAGCAATTTAAGATTATGCTGTGGTTCTGATGCATTTCCGTATTCTGAGCTGTATTGCATTTGAATAGATCGGCGAAATTTGATTTTTATCAAATGACTTCTTCAATTTCGAACGTCATTGTTTTAAGTAAAACAAACTTGGCACTGACTAAACTGAACCCAAACTGTCGAACGTGAGTTGAAAACTCTACACCTAGTTTGAGGTGTAGAGTTTTGATTGAGAATAAAGGCTTAATATCCAAGTAACGAATGCGGGAGACCTAACAGTAGCAGTAAATCTTAAGTTACCTACCAACTATCCAGGTAGAGAACACAAAAACCAAACGGTTAAAATAAATATCGCAATTCCTACTCCCTGAAATAAGTACATAATTTACCTTCATTCGTTAAGTTCTGTCAAGTTTAAACTGCAGTATATGTCGAATTCTATATTTAATAGTCTTTACCGAAACTGTGAAGAAATGTTCAGCTGAATATTAACGTGTAGCGATAACAGGCCCCCGATTATACATGCGTTTACCGCGGTGTTGAGATTATTTATAACATCGGTGATTGGTGTTTAATGTGCATCTCCTTTACAGTAAACTGTTATTTTAAGGCAGAACTCCTATTTATGTCTTTTCTATAACAATCAAGTCGAAACTCTTTACGATTAAACTTCTAAGGTTTTGTATTAGATTATACATCAGAATAATAAGGAAATCAGACTACATCGTTGTATGGTTCCTCACCACAACTCGTAATGATAACATTGGAACCATGACTTGAAAAATTTTCGTAAGAATTTTGTTTTACAAACTGTAACTTGAACCCTTGTTTAGAGCTGCAATTTTAATCATTTAGAGTGTGTGATTTAATAATTCACTGGCAGTAAATCCGTAGCGCTAGTAGTTGTATAAATTTCAATAAGTAACGGGTAGGAGTGCTTTCATTATCATCGAGTTTCTGCTCCGAACAATTCGATACCCCTTTGTTTGTGTAATTTTGGGTGAATGTGTAATTCCACTTTGGAATTAGATTGCAGATTTATTATTGGACACGATCAAAATCAGAGCAGAAGATGGGGCCAAGATCGAGGACCAAAACTGAGAACTTGAAATCCGTGAAACCAAAACTGAAACAAATCTGTGCTAATAAAGACTTATAAGTAACTCGAAATGAATACAAAATTTAGCAAAAGAATAATACATGCAATAGCTATTATTCAAAATAGGCTATCATTGGATTAATTAAAAAATCTTGGAGTAACGCGAATCAAAGCACAACAAATTATTCAAGCATAATTTAAATCATATGAATGAAAACGTGACCACGCTGAAATGAGATTTTGCAATACGAATTTTCGACCGCGCCTGCTTTTCTACCTCCCTATCCAAAGCCAAATAATTGCGTTTCTAGCTTCCCTATGATTTATTGAGTGCATCAAACTCTTCTAAAGCATGCAGTAGACATCCACTCCTGAGTGATGGTGTTGACGTTGCGTGTCTAGCTAGTGCTAGTGGCAGTGACTTACACTCGTGTGAGTTAGTGCTGCGATGCGTTTTTGAATAGACAAGAAGAATTGCAATCCGTTTCAATTAGTTTTGTTGCTGTTGCCGCAGCGGGATTTCCCTACTTGCTCCTATCATGGAAGGTGCTCGTCTCCGAAGTGTAGTCGGTTCGATCGAGGCTAGGTCCTTGCAAATCAACTGAAAAGACAGGAAATTGCTGTAGGCCAGGATGAGTTATTTTCGTGAAATTCAATTCGTGCGCCGTGCCTTGAAATCATGATGTTGGGGAATGTAGGCGAATCTTTGAGGTGTTCTAAAAGTGGAAGTGACGTCGTCATTTTTGTTTTGTCAATTGAAACGTGAGTGTTTGCTTACGCAAATCTCTCGAACTGCGCCACCTGCATTGAAAACGTCTCTAATATTGTTGGCTAAATAATTATGCCGAACAGTTTTGGGTTGTACGCGCTTCAATACAGCACAAGGATGCTTGTTGATGTGTTTTCGTATAGGAGGTCTCTTAGCGGACCACAAAATATTGTCGTCTTAGAAAGACAAGGATTTGATACGATACCAGTAAAACGTGGTAAAGGGAACAGTGAAAATTCAAAAGGCCTTGCTCGTTTGGATGCCGGCTCATTCAGCAGTGTATCAAGTCTTGAATGAGGTTTGGTGTACGCTCCTGCTTATGTACGAAGCACTCGAAAATTAAATTTGACTTTAGAATACACGCTACCACTTTGTTTGCTGTACAAATGTTCTGTTCATTTTGTAGCACTGTAACTTGTGTGCGTGTTGTGAAAGATTCTCTCGCCACGAACAAAGGGTAACCCAATTGTAGGCTCTCTTGCATATTCTGTGTGAG
>VCRD01000748.1:166083-192044 GCA_006783055.1 Trinorchestia longiramus
AAAGACAAGGATTTGATACGATACCAGTAAAACGTGGTAAAGGGAACAGTGAAAATTCAAAAGTCCTTGCTCGTTTGGATGCCGGCTCATTCAGCAGTGTATCAAGTCTTGAATGAGATTTGGTGTACGCTCCTGCTTATGTACGAAGCACTCGAAAATTAAATTTGACTTTAGAATACACGCTACCACTTTGTTTGCTGTACAAATGTTCTGTTTATTTTGTAGCACTCTAACTTGTGTGCGTGTTGTGAAAGATTTTCTGGCCACGAACAAAGGGTAACCCAATTGTAGGCTCTCTTGCATATTCTGTGTGAGGCAAGAGTGTTCCATGACTCGACTGTGCCTGGGTTCGTTCGCTCGTTCCGGTTACGTTTTGGTGTGTATGTGTGTTTTATTTTGTTGCAAAATGGGTTGAAGGAATCAGCAATAGAAAAGCGGATTTTGAGGACTTTTCTTTTCGTCGTGGGATGGTTGGGACTGCTGTGTTTGGTGTGCGTTTCCTCCTGTCACTCAGCAATTTCGTGTGTTCGGTGTGCTTATCCTTACTTAGTATTTATTTTGACTTAACGATGGAGCTCTTTTCAACTGGCATGTTTGGCGTTTTCCTCGAATGAGTGTAAGACTGTGGAGATACATGGATAAAGGATCGGCGTACTCCATTTGGCGCCGCATATCGAACGTAAGGTGCCGGTTCGTTTTCACATGAAAAGTTGGGAGGCCTAGAAAAGGCCACAAAATATCAAAGTCTGAAGACTAGGATATGATACGATACCAGTAAAATTGGTAAAGGGAGCAGTGAAAATTCGAATTGGTTCGTACACTTGGATGCTGACTCGTGCAACTCTGTGGTTATTTCCAGGTTTTGAAAAATTGATACTGTAATGTAAACAATTGTCACCTTGAAGAGATAAAAAAATTAGAAATGTATGAAAATTGTTTAATAGAAATATTCAAAAGATGTATAAATCAAATCTTCAGAAAGTTAATATGAAAATTAATGTATGGTCACCTTAAAATTTAACGCTGCAACTAAAGCTTAAGAATCTTGCTCATACTCTGAGGATTCTATCTCTTTTGGGTATGATCTTTCAACCCCTTTTCTATAGAGGAAAGAGAGGATGTAATTTAGAGTCTGATTACTAAAGTAAAGCATATGGGGTTGAATAAAAGATTATAAACTCGAGATCTTTAGAATCTGTAGAGTTTCTATCGGTGCAAATAGAAGATAGTTACATAGATGAAAAAGGGTACAAATTATGGTAATGGATTAGGCTTGAATAAAGAAAAAAATTCTCTGTACATTTGAGTGTACGGAACTCTATCGAAATTAACACGTAAGCAGGTAAAATGACACATTTAAAATTAGTGATTGTTAATGTGGTGGAGTGATATTGATAGAAAGATTGTTGCAGAAGAGTGACATTGTCTATTTGATATTGAATGAGCAGCTGCTCATTAAGGAAAGAATTGAAAGTTGAATGTAAGTGAGGTTTGTACTAGGTAAGTTGAGGAAGTATATGAATGGAGTGAGAAGAGGCTGAACTACAGATATGTTGGTAGGTGGTAAGAATATACTGAAATGATTAGTGAATGTATGGTTGGTAGTGAATATGTGATGTATCCTTGGTGAGGTTTTGACTCACATTTGCCTCTTTCTTAAATGAAGATACATGTAAGTTTAATAAATGTTTAAGGCAGAGGGAGAGTTAATGCATGTTCCTTCAACATACATGGGAAAAAATTTCTCTTCAAAATGATGTTTGAATGATGTAGCTCTTCTCAAACAGGGTTTGCTAATAGCATCTGTTGTCATCCTGGAAAAAATTGCATCTATCAGAGATCACTTGACCTGTCTTTTGCAGAAACTATTATAATTTCTATTTCTTTTGGGGATTTTACTTTTAAGGGAAATTTGTCATTTTTATTTGATAAATTTGGAAGTACTGAGTTATTTTAACAAATGCCTACTTGAATAAAGTTACTGTATGGTCCTAATCTGCTAACTTTAGCTTTTCATGTTTTTTTTTGCCTTTTATTAGCTTTTCTTCGCCTAGTGCAGCCCATATCTTTTAAATGCATCGGTATGTTTTGCCAGGAGTAAACTAGTGAAATCTTTTTGTTTCCATTTTGTTATTTTTGAGGTAAGGAAAAAATGAATAAAGGTGGCAAAGTACTTTGTGTAAAAGTTCTTGTTATTGAAAAGTGGTGTATGTGTGTGAAGCACACTATTTTTATACTAGCTGCTTTTGTTTAGTAAAGAGTACCAAGTTGTGCGTATGACTTAACAATTTTTTTTCAGATTGAATATGGCAGAGTTTATTTTAGAGCCTGGATCACTATTGGAGTTGCTTGGTCGCCCATCATTTATTAATTCTTCTGCCATTACTTGGTTGAGAGGTAAGATGCAAAGTAGCACTACATATTTGATCATCAAGTATTGATTTCATTATATTTTCATTCTTATATGTTTTACTTTTGGTAACTTATATTGTTTATATTTTCATAAGGCATTTCAGATAAGCTAAATAGGTCACATTTTTTTTGGTTATAGAAATATTTGCAATATTCAACTACAACATTTGTTATACACAAATTTTATTCCTAGAAGGTATACTGGAAGGAATATCCTTCAGTGTTGCATTGGCACATATTTATTATGCTCTGGAGTAACTACAGTTTGTCAGCTCTTCTTAAGTGTTTGCACTGATGGTTTTTGGACTGGTCAGCAGGACTTGCTGGCGACAGAAGTAACCCTGAGTACGTGACAGATTCATGTTATGCCTCCATTGATGTTTTTTTGGTTTGATTAATAATCAAATCTTTTTCAATTTATATTTGCTTCCTCTTGTGTTGAGAAAAACTTTATGCCCTGTAATGGAATTTCTGCTTACAGATTTAAGATGCTGTATCATTACATTTTATTTGGGAATGCTTGTTTGTGTTCTTACACAGAAATCTGCTGGTGAGATACATTTCAGTGTTTATGGCTGTTATTTACCAATCATATTCTTGCTGTTACGATTAAATGAATGAGCATAATGAAGATGCCTGATATTTTGTAAGTAAGATGAAGATGCCTAGTATTTTGTGTGTGAGATGAACATGCCTCTTATTTTCTGAGGTGTTTGTGTACCTTTACACTATTCATACTTCCAGTTCCAATGTTCATCCATGTAGTGCATTGAACTTGAAGTTATACTTCATATATATTTATCTATGTCATCCCACAAGTTCTGTCTGAATTTTCATTCATGAGGCGCCCACTTTTCAAGTTCAGGAACTTTTCCAAGTTTTTAAAGATGACGATGAACAGTTGTATGGTTTGAACTGAGAACCACTGCCAATTTTTCAGCTGATAAAGCAGGATTTTCTTCAAGGGCTGCTTCAAGAAACTTGTCATCAAACTCAACTGGACGTCTGGTTTGATCTTCATCTTCATGGGTGAAATCTTCAACTCTGAATTTCGCAAACCATCTTCTGCAAGTTCTTTTATTCACACATTCCTCTCCATAAACTGATTGAATGTTTCTAGTCACTTTGACTGCTGAGTTTCCTTTCTTGAACTCATAAAGTATTATGTGCCTCAAATTATTCTTGGGTACTTCCATGTTAGCAGAGTTTTAATCAAACAAAATTCAATTTTATTGTTCTCTGAAATAAAATTTGATAAGTTTAAATGCATCTAAACATAAAAACAATGTTCAGCTCCATTAGACATTATAAAATACTCTTTAAATTTTGTTCAATTTAAAAAAAGGTAAAATTTGGACAGAACTTATGGGATGACCTGATATATCTAACAAATTGCATAAGATTATTTAGACAGAAGTAGGCATCATTGAATTTTTTGGGTAAATCATTAGGTATGACTAATGAAAGGTAGTCTTTAATTGAATTTACATTCTGATGTTTTTGTTGCCTTTAAGAGCACTGGATTTTAATTCCCAAAATTTCCTGCAATCACAAGAAACTATAAATTGGTTATTACAACCATGAAATATTTGCTCACTTAGCTCATACATCAATAGGTAAATCATCTCCGAGTGTTTATTTCAGAGGCAAAAATGAAATTGAGAACTTTAATCATGTTTTTATATTTTGTACTTTAGTACAGGGTATTCAATAATTATCGTTACGACTTTTTTGCCCACATTTATTAATTGAATCATATTATACAAATCAAACTAAACTAAACATGTTATTAAGCCATTAATATTTCCGAATATCTATAATTTATTCAATATGCTTGACATGAGTCACGAATGATTGTTTGGGATCGTTTTGCTCATTCTTCCTGAGCTTTTTTCTGGTGAATTTTACCAATTTTGATGTTCGAGCTGTTCGAGGGCGACCTTGCCCTAGCCTATTAGCTACCTTCCCAGTCTCTTTGAATCGCTTAAGTGTTTTCCAAACCAGCATTATGTTCACATTTAGTGATTTGGCAATGTTTGTTGGTGACTTTCCTGACTTATGCAACTCTACAATTGCTATATTACTATTTAGATCTTTAGCCATTATCTGGTAAAAGTTCAGATTATATTGAAACATAAATAGAATAGTTGTGACTATAAATATTGAACACCTTGTAAATGAGTGAATATCAATTGTGAATTAATTTGTCAGATGTAGTATTATTATGATAAAAAACATTTACTGAGAACTAACCTTACTTAAATTTGAACACGAGTTAGTCAGGATTAAGGCACACGGGTATTTTGAATCCTTTGTGAATTCTGAATTTATGTTTGTAATTCTGACCTGTTTTGCTTGTACAAATGAAACTGACCTTAAATATTATATACGGAAGCTGGTCTCAATAATCATTCATTTCTTCATTAAATCATCTGAATGCTCAATTTCCCTAAATATTGCAGGTAATGGATCACAACTCTCTGTAACGTACTGTGAGCTTCATGATGCTGTTGCTGAGTTGTGCGATGAGCTACACCTGCGGGAGCCTCAGCAGTTACTTGTGGTGGTGTGCGGCGACATGGGTACTAGCTCCGTTGCCGTACTGCTCTCTGCCCTCCACTCGAATGCCTACTTTTACCTTGATCCTGACCTGATCGAGCTACAATCTACATGTGATCTTATCTCCTGCATAGCGCCTGCTTTAATAGTGGTAGATAAAAACTATGCTAGTGGAGTGTCTTGGATGAGAACAAGCTTCGATTATGTGAAAAGCGTTCATGTGTTTGACTTGCAGTTCCTTGTGTATGCATCTGTTGAACCCCAACCATTAACTTCTATCGTCAATCGTCGTGGGCTAGCGTATGCTATTACAACTTCAGGTTCAACTGGTGTTCCTAAAATTGTGTTTGTTCCCCGTTCGTGTATTGCTCCTAATATCCGTGACTTAGTACGGGAATTTCAAATTACGGATAAAGATGTTATTTTTAATGCTGCTCCGCTTTCCTTCGATCCTAGTATTGTAAATATCCTTGCGAGCTTGTATTCTGGAGCGCACCTTCTTGTAGCTTCCAAAGAAATGGTTCCATCTATCAGAATTGTTAGTTGTCTGCTCAAAGTGAGAGTAACTATCATACAAATGACGCCTTCACTCTTTCGTTTATGGCACCGCCAACAGAACTTATCTGAATGCTTGCTAGAGGAAAGTAGTAGTGTTCGCATTTTGGCCCTTGGAGGCGAATCTGCACCTATGGCTTGGTTGGAATCTATTGGAAAAAATTTACAGAAGGTGGTTGTCTATAGTCTTTATGGAATAACGGAGGTATCTTCGTGGTCATCAATTAAAAATGTTTCACCAAAATTCTCTTACAATACTCGTAAAATACACTCCAGTAGATCATCAACAGTGGTCCAGAATGCCCCAGAGAATTTGCTCGTTTTCAGGGAAGAATTAGATTTGGGTGACCTGTTGTCCGAGACTTCCCTTTGTTTGGTTAAAGATGGAATCGTGTGCGAAGGTGACAGCGAAGGAGAGATATTCCTAGGTAGAAAAAACTCCTGTATGATCTTTGAGTTAGTTAATACCATTGGATCATTTGACAAATTATCTAAATGCAACAACGTCAACAAACCCCGATTGAAATCAATTCAGTCCAATATCGTATATAATGGGATGACGATGTATCCTTCTGGTGATATCGGTTTTATAACTAACAAAGTTGTTTATTTTAGAGGTCGAAAGAATAGGGAAGTAAAAATTTTCGGTCACAGGCTTAACCTAGCTTCCTTGGAAAACGCATGCATATCTGTCTCCGGTGTTGTTGATTGTCGCTTCACGAATGACAGTGACAATCTTTTTTGTTTTTGTACAGCGGAAACTGATGACCAAGTAATGATTGCGACGGCTGTTCGTCGTGCAGTTCTGAACTTGACAAAAGTACCCTGTAAGATCTGCTTTCTGCCCAGGCTGCCTATCAACTCTCATGGCAAAATAGACGACAGGCAGCTAATGAAAGAACATAATTTACAAATTTCTGTGAATTGTTGGAATGAGAAGCTTTTTCTAGAATTAGTCAACAAACTTTGGCTTGAATTTTGTCATTCTGCTCCAAAACCTGATGTAAATTTTCACACATTAGGCTTAAATTCTCTGCAAGCTGTCGAATTTTTGGAAATTCTTCGCGAGAAAGTACATGTTAACTTTCTTGGAGCGTTGGACTCGCTTCTAAATGGTAGCTATCAAACTGTCGTTGAGGATCTGAAAAGTTTGCTCGATACATCCTTTAAAGTTACAAATGATCGTATGATAGGCACTTCAACTGGTAAAAGACTCAAAGTACTTCATAAAAATTTTGCCCGTGTGATTTTCTCAAAATTACATAATTTGATTGGTGGCATAGAAACGCCTGTCGAAGAACGCGTTTTTCTTAAGTCGGCTCATCTAGTTTGGACTGTGAATTTAAGCAAGTGTATAGACGCATCTCCCGTGCTAGTTTTGCAAGACAACGGCTGTTCAGAAGCTCTTCTTTTTATTGGGTCTCACTCGTCTCAATTTTGCTGCTTGAACGCATTCACAGGATGCGTGAGGTGGTCTGCGATGTTGGAGTCCCGTATGGAAGCTTCCTCTGTGGTCAACAGCTCTGCCTCGCAAGTGTATGCCGTTTGCTACTCTGGCCGCCTATACTGTTTCGATGTAGCTTCTGGTGATCTCCTCTGGAAGTTCAAGGCTGGTGCTGAAATTAAATGCTCACCAACAGTGGATTATGAAAGTGGTAAACTTTTTTTTGGAAGTCACGACAAGTACTTTTACTGCGTAAACGCTGATGGCTCTTTGTCTTGGAAGGCACTCCATTCAGGTGGCAGTATTTTTGCGTCTCCGTGTGTTAGCGATGTCGTGTGCGCTGCTTGTCTCAAGGGAACTGTTGGTTGCTACGACAAAGATTCAGGCGAACTGATATGGCAACGAAATTTAAATGCGCCAGTGTTTGCTTCATTGGTGAGTTTTTGTCGAGGCGTGTTGTGTGTCAGCGTCGACAGGCGCCTCACTGCTCTGTCTAACTCGGGCAGTGTTTTGTGGAGTTATGAACTGAGAGGTCAGTGTTACTGCACGCCCAGGGTACTGCGACTGTCACAGAGGGAACTTATTTGTCTCGGTGACAACAGTGGCACGGTATACCTAATCTGCCAATCAGGACGCTTGCTGAGTCACTTCGATCTTGGGTGTCGAGTTGTGTCTACACCCTTCCTCTACATGTGCAACGGCATCGTGATGGCAGTCCTAGCTGCTACGAACGGAAAGGTTGTATTTTGCAAATTCATAGGAAACAAAGAACAACTTCAAGACCCATTACCTGAGCATGAGTGTTTTATTAGGAAACCTCTTTCTGCTGAAAGAGCTGCTGCAAGTGAGAATTGTGACTGTAATAATTGTGTATCTGACAGTATTAATTATGCCACTGAAATTCAGAGTTTTCCTCAAGGATCAGCAGAGAGCAACACGATGAAAAGTGGTGTGCTACAGGATACTGCGCCTCGGGCAAATATTAAAACGGCTCCTTGGAGTTCTTCATTGGCATATGAATTGTCTTATCCTGGTGAGATATTTTCGTCTCCTTTAGTCTATCAGAGTCATCTTTTTATATGTGGGAGAGAAGACACTATTCGTTGTTATAAACTTTGATCGTTAAAATGGTTTAACTTGTACATTGCATATTTGTGTTTAGTTTGGTTCTATCGCATACCTCCTGTTTAAAGTTTTTTGTCTTAAATTATAGCATACGGTAGTCGATTTTGGATGTCTGAAAAATGTCGTCAAAGATGAGCATACACCGGATCTTTGACGTAACAGTCGTCGAAAGTGCATCAAACTGGTAGCTATGGCGAGCTATTTGTTTTCAGGTTTATTTTAGCTGATAGTCTTCATACTTTGTTTTTCCTGGTTAAGTGTCGTTGATGTCTGCTAATCCTGAGATCCACTCAAGGGAAAGCTGGTAGTACCAATCCTCTTCAGTGTACCCTGGGAAATCGACGTTCCTCGGCGGTAACCTTTGCTATTTACCATAGAATCAACACGTGTTTCAGGAGGTTGTTTTAGATTTATAATTATGTAGGCCTTATAGCTCCATGTCTTGTATCCAAAGTTTTTACGTTACAGATCTGCGTTAATGGGAATATCATAGTAATGCAGATCTGCGGCATGTGCTAACCAACCCCAGCACAAGTGTCTTGCGTACTTTCATAGTCGTTCGCCTCGTCAGAGATACTCCCTGCTACTAAGATACTCTTTTAACTGATACGGCGGTTAAACTTCCCCTTATGCCTTAATTTATACCTAAAGTCGAGGCATTTGAAAAAACTTGTGAACTTTTAGTTATCATGGCCCTACATTGACTGAGACAATATTTACCGGCATTGCATTGCATCGCATCGTGGAAGGAGATGTTATGGGCGTGGAAACATGAACTGCGACACTGGTCTGCTCCTTTTCATTCAACGGACTTTGTTCAAAGCGACGGGTTCTCATTGTAGTAAAAAATACCGGTGTTAATAGAAAATTATCTACTGTGCTTGGTGTAGATGCGAAACCGACACGTGAAAACATTTTCTGTGAAGAGGCACACCTGTGGGCCCTTTAGGTTTGGTGTGCATTTTACAGAGCGTTCTAATGACTGTGTACAAAGTAAAGATTTGCACCGGTTTGGCAATGGAAGGAAATATGTTGAGCGATGGACCTTCTACGCACAGTTGCGTAGAATTTTCATGTAATTGATTTGCTACTTTTCTTAATTTATAATACTCTACTGCTGCTCTACATACGCTTAGAACGAAATTGTCGCAGAGCAAAGTAATGTTAACCTTTCTAATTACAACGTTTTGTTTTTGAAATTCAGAAGTAAGAAAATTTGCGCCGAAAAAAATGAACGAAGGCAAAAGCACCATGCTAGAGCGGGTTATTTGACTCTGGTCCAGGGAGTTTCATCGTGTAGAACCTAAGAGATGAAGGCCCTTATAACTATGTTGCTGGAAAGACGTTCAAAATGCTGACTCCTAGAAATAAGTGTTTTTTCATAGTATTTTATTAGTACAGTTTTACTTCTGACTTCGTTTCGAAATGTGCATTCAAATTAACATTTTTTTAAATTTTTGAGCCCTTGTACAATCAGCATCGTACGTGTTCTCATTTTCTACTCATCTGTTGGGATAGTACAATAATTCTTGCGTATATTGTATCATTTGAGAATTGTTTGTGTAGTGAAAATACCTAACATAAGTTTCCCTTTAGTATCGTCGCACGCTTGCATTGTCTGCTGTACGCAAATAAAAATTTACTTTTCTGGAAATCTCGAGTGCACGAGGTATCGAATGGATCTTGCTATGGTAAATTCTTATTTCTTTTGGCATTGCGTTCTTTGTGTTGAAACATACATGTGGATAAATTATTTAGTACTGGAGAATCTATGATGATATAAAAGCACTTTAAATGCGGTAAAAGAAATTGCATTTTATTATAGATCAAATTTAATAACATCACAAAAATAAGTGCTTACATAATTAGTACCGATTTAAATCATTCATTCAGGGTCTTCGCTTAGATACGCCAAGGTGCTTGCAAAATTATAATGCGAAGACATACGGTCAAATTTTGCGGTTAGACCAGTGGAGTTTATTTTCATATAATACCGATACGTCGGAAGAAAATTTTTGCGTGGAAGCTGGAATATCTTCATCTACAAATGTGAAGACAAGGCGTAAATATTTTACATATAACATGCGACTGGAGTTACCTAAAATAGTTAGAATTACGTCATCACACGCCCTCGGTAACTCCCCCATACTCTGGCGTGGCAGACTCCCATTTCACACCGGAGCCATCAGTTCTCAAAGTCAGAGGTTCATACGGTTCTAAAGTTAAAGTATTGGTCTGCGGTGGTCCAACTGCAGCACATCCACTCGCAGGAAAACATAGCGATGGCAGTTGCGGTATTGCCTCTTGGTTAAGTTCTTCAAGTTTATGTTCCACTTGTTGAAGCCATTTAAAGTTTCAGAGATATTTCCTTCGCACGTCAAGCAGACATCACAGCTTCCAACAAGGGGATCCTTGCTGCCGGGCACAAGCAATCCGGACCAGAACTCTTTCGCACGAGTATAGCATCACGAGCCCCAGAATCAAGCAAGACTGTGACTTGACTTCACTGTGGGTAGGGAGCTACACCACAGCGTTTAAACAGTCCCCAACCTACCCTTGGACTTCTTAACCTATCCCTCGCCGCAAGCGACTCATAGAACTGGCTGAGTGAGACATTCTCCGCCAGTTTTGTTCATTGTAGTGGGAGTCGAAGGAAAATCCAATTGGGGTCCATGTCAATCGCTTATTTGTCCACAGCCAACCCCGTTAGTTGGATCCCTTATTGCAAGCTCGTCCGACATGGTTGAACCTGGATGACTATGACTCTACACTTCACATGGGCACGCAAACCCTCCCCCTCTCCGACAAGCATGAGGTGGTTGGGAGGGAGTTTCCGGGTAAACGTATTGACCAGGCAACAGTGCAGATATAATCCTGCCAAAAAAGTGCGATTCTCTTGCTCTCACCCATATATGCCATGAATGAAGGCAAAATACTATTTCGTCATATAACTGCTCTACGACAAGAAACCTTAAAACTATCTCACATACACATTTACACTACATATGACTAGGAACTAGGAACATTGACACTACATATGACTCTGTCCATACAGAGTCTTTAGCACAAACTCAAGCTTTGCGATACATGGACAAATTTAAAAAAAAGCGACGGTTTACTCGCGATAACAAGTGATGCATTTAATACTTTCACAATAATATCAGTTATGCCTAACAGTAAGAAAATGGTCCGACAGATACTCAACTTAAACTTAACGGAAAGTTATATGCTTACACTTGTTTTTTAGCACACGAATCAAAACTGGTCGACTTAAAACTAAGTCTGAAGAAGACTAAAAGCGAAATGAAACTTTCAAGTTGAAACGTTCTCATGAAACAACACAAGAACACGATTCTTAACGAATAAGAAACGTGCTTTTGAAAATAATGATCCAGTTCTCACATAACGATATGAAAAACTTGGAACTTAGAAAAAAGTTCACATGGCTATTTCGAGCCTGGAAATGCAGTTGTTCTAAAAGTATTTCAATAGACACTCCAATATTCTAACAGTTATTGAAGTATGTTGAAATAATTAGAAATCCAAACAACCTCCAAAATAGAAGCGATATCAAGGAAACGAAGAAGCCGCGAGACATGTAACAATATTGGCGCACGCTATCACAGGATCACAACACATAAATAAGAATTCGAGCGCTGGAAAATATTACACGATCTTTTTTAACGATACATAATAGAATACCGTGCCCCAGAAACAATGAGTCAACGATACATATTTGAAACTTTTCCCTCGTGAATTTTTTAAATACAGATATAGCAGTAGAAAAATAATTGAAAAATCACCGTTAATTGCGAGTATAGTATCACAATAGTGCCTCGTGAAAATCGATGCCAACGGAGAGGAATTTTACACAATTTTGAATGAAGAATACAAGAAGAAATTGTTCAATGGGAACACAGTCACGAAAAAAATTATCAAAATTCAGAAACGCTAAGCACACTTAAATAAACGCCGTAATGGTATTAAGTACGGCAAAAAAAGAAAGGCATACAGTTAATTAAGTCTGATGAACAGATAATAGGAATATCAAAATGAGGTGAAAGACACCTCCAGAGGATGGTTTATAAGCTATCTGGCAGGTTTCTAGGATCAAAACTTATACTTTAACATTGCACTAAATAAAATATTTCCAAATAAGGTTCATTATAAAATTGAGCTTCCGAATAAAAAACATTTTTCTTACAGATAGCCAATACGAGATTTTCGTTGACGTACTGGATAAACTATTTACTTTTTGTTTATTTCTGGGTTTGAGCTGAAAAAAAACCATTTAACGGAACCGCAATATCAAACTGAGCTGCAGTGTTTAACTGGTGCATCAGAGCACTGGAAGGCACATATATTTGCAAAACATATCAAGCTTACCTCCGAAACGTGATCGTCAATGAAAAAATAAATAGTTCGCTCGCAATCGATGACGAATTGTTATGCCGAGGTCTAGTCAAGCTTTTTAAGCAGGATGGTTGATAGATCTCTTTTCGTATTTTTTTTGTAAGGAACCTCGAGAAGTTCACACGTTTTGTGACATGTGTTATATAATGTTTATAAATTTCAAATCTTGGAGATAATCTATGGTCATGATGTATTTTGAAAACGCTTTCAAATTGAAGAAATTTTCGAAGGACGGTTGAAGCCATACATACTGTTCATTTCTTCTCCCACTACCTACTCAAGTTGTGGGCAAAACGTAACTTTAGCTATAAGAAAACTTAGAAATATGTTTGTCGTAATTGACGTAGCCCACATACGTATCTACTATATTGATGGCTAAATTCAAAGACATTATGAGAAGGTTTAAATAGTTGAATACGGACGCATTGGAACGTATAAACGTGCATTTTCAATACTATCTTATGGAAGCTAATTGTGTGACGAGGAGAAAAATTTTCAAAAATGGATCTATAGCTCATCAAATGAAATATTTTAATTATATAAGCTTGCACCAAGGACTACTATAACCAGGACGTTCATCGCCATGTAACTGACTACGGTAGCGGAGGCCATTGCATTCTTAGTAACATAACATTTTCTATCGGACAAATTGATCAAAAATTACTTCTTTCAAGCAATATAAGGGAGAATAAGGTTTTACAGTGAATTTTAAATGGTTTAAAGCACTGTAATGCTTTGAAATACCAATTTTAACCGGACTTAACATGTATTATTGTATGAGCTTAGTGGCCACTTTATAGAAAGCTGAGTTGCTGCAGTTTTAGACTTTACAAGTTGATTATAGTTAAACCTTTTCCAATGCAAACCAAACATATAAACATTCACGCATATAAACAAACAGACATAGAAGCAAAAACTTACCAAACTGCGGCGATTAGTCAGCCAACCGGGTCATCTTGACAGAGGTCTGAAGGACTGCATTCTTCTGCTAGTCTTTCTCTGAGGGGTTGACAGCAAATAGAGTGAGTGTAGTCGTCAGAATACTCATGTTCTCGGACATTCCACTCAGCAACCCACCAGAAATTGAAACAGTTGGGCGAATCTATACTTCATCTACCAAGAGAAACACATTCTTCTGTTGCAGTGTCTGGACTTTGTCAAATGTTTCCCTCAGCACCTGGTCCTTGTCAATAGATGAAGTGATGTACTGCAGCTTGCGTTTGCATGGCAGCACCAAAAAGTCTCTGAGCTGTTCATAATTACACTTCGGGTATGATTGAAGAGCAGAACAATAATCATTCATGGAAAACTGCTTCTGCGATAAAAGTCCCAACAGACGTCAAAAATACCAACTTCTTCTCCTTCTCGGCGTCGACATAGGCTGACGTGTGAGCTTGAAGGGTGACAACATTTTGGATCGTTTTGTCAAACGGGATGTCATACATAGTTCATTGCCAAGCGCACAGTTTCGTCGGACTGCGTATACGATCTCAAACCATTGTTGGGATGAAATATCTTAAACAGTGGTACACTAATGCCGTTTTTGAACGCACTGAGCGTTAGTGGGGGACACAAAGTGGGCTTGTTTTCGAAAATCACAGACAGGCTGCACTCACTGAAGTTGTCGGTCATGAACAAACACACAAGCCCTTCTTTCGATCTTGAAATAATAAAAGTTCTTGTACTGCTTCTGCAGGTTACGTTCACGTTTGAAAGCATCAAATGAAGTAATCTTATTCTTCTGAAGAAAATACCTCAGTTGTTCGTCTTCCACCTTCGCCGCGGGAGATGCAGGTTTTGGAGATGGCAGACATGAAGCAGGCACATTGAAGATACTGGGAGGGATTTCACTTGTTCACACAACCCCACACTTGTTCGGCATTTTTAATACATATGATAAATAATAAATTTTGTAAACAAACAGTATCCACTTAGAAATGCAGCAATGTGCCTCGAAACAAACAACAATATCCGATTCAAACCGAACGACAGACTACGACAATGTTCGCACTATGTCAGATGGAGGTTAACTGAGGTCAGTAAACTGGCCTCCGCTACCGTAGTCAGCTACATGGCGGTGCACGTCCTGGTTATCGTAGTCCTTGGATCGCACGTATTACTTAGAGTGGAAGAAATTCTACCAGTTAAGCTCATGCATAATTTCAGAAGTAATACAATGGACTGCCACTAGCAACTCTGCTCTCATAACTAAGGCCTGCAGTTTGTAACGTTGGTCAATCTACGACAGACACAATAGACTTCTTGCAGGGAGTTCCAACTTTTTGTCTCAAATACCTGAGATGCCCGTAATACCCGTGAGAATGAATGCTTCAGGTCATCCCATAAGTTCTGTCCGCATTTTCATTCATGAGGCACCCACTTTCCAAGTTTAGGAATTTTTCCAAGTTTTTGAAGATGACGATGAACAGTTGTATGGTTTGAACTGAGAACCACTGCCAATTCTTCAGCTGATAAAGCAGGATTTTCTTCAAAGACTGCTTCAAGAAGCTTCTCATCAAACTCAACTGGACATCATCTTCAGAAAGTTGACGTCATCAGAAAGTTTGCCATATACTACATAGTTGAAGCAGCGAGTTCTCCTCGTGATGCAATTTTTTCTATTATAAATCTAGTTCGTAAAATTTAGAAACCGTTCTCTGAAAATTTTCATGCAAGTATTTTTCAACGCACAGGGCTACGGCAATGGTGATCAGCTAACTGGAGCACTGCCGTTATTACCCACGTGGTTCTGTGTCCAGAAAATTGTTTGTGGGTTTGCTAGTCAACGTGCAGTATAGCAAGGACATCAGCTAGAGATTGAATACGTTTGCGTTTGTCTCGGGCGGCCATAAAAAAAATAAGTACTAAAACACAAACCAGATCACCTACCGCCGGGAAACATTACAAAATTAAGTAATAACGTTAAGCGTTTGCGTTACAATACCAAATATCAGTAACATTCTATATAAATGCAAACGCATTCACTGGAATAGTAAGTTTCATTCCCTGGAATAGTAACCAACGTTGTTACATTTTACACGGCACAAGATGCGAGCAGCATGACAGGTGAAAATTATACTCCAGGCCCTTTTGAATGAGTAAAAAGCATGAAAGGAACATTTAGCTTGAGATTTCCTCAGTACGTGACTTGAGAGATGTTGTCACGCTCCTGAGGAGTGTATAGGAGGGAGGGCCATGAGGTCACATATCAGGTGCTTTTGCTTCATTATTGAGACCTTGAATTAGCTACCCTACGTTTTCATGTATCTCAGGTCATTTATACACTAAAATAAAATATCTTTGGCAGAATAGATAAGAAAATAGATCTCAAAGAAAGCAGTAAATAAATAGAATGCCTAAATATAAATAGAAAGCAGTAGCCTAAATAGAAAGCAGTAAATAAAATAGAATGCCTACAACAAGTAGGTGACTACACATAGTCACTAGAATCCATTCAGTTGTGACAGTTGTGAAAATTAATGCCTCAATGTTCAGGAGTAATTTGCACAATGTATGCATATTTATCTTAGGGTTTGCTGAAGTTTACATCTAAGTTTTAGCTACATGCTTCTTCTATTTACACACACTGGAAGTTTTAGAGTTTCACTTGTTCTAACAAACGTTCCGAGTGAGTAACATGAGTGAATTTGTAAGGTAATGGTAAATTGTGCACACACACAACATTTCTAAATTTTTCCAATATTCTAAACTACGATGTCTTTTAATTTGTTGGTGTTCACTGCTATCGAAGTACGGGCAGCGGTAGTGAAAATACACGGCTCGCAAGGTAAGGCACTAAATGTTGGTATGTTCTTTTGTTCTCTTTGTGAGAAAATTCGTTTTGAAGCTAGTACGCTGCATAGGTACACATATGTACCAACATGTAGTCAACATGTTAAATGACTGATAAATATAATACTGCATTAGCATACTACCATAAAATTAGAAAAATGTCTTACAATGTCAGCTCTTTCTGCCTTTTTTTTGCGTGGATAATAAGCGTAACTCGTCAGGTCATATCCTCCATACGACTAGAGACGCTTGCAATCGCATGAGCTTCAGGCTCAGCAATACAGCCAGTCCTGGTGCTGCGCAGGCCTGCACTCCGTTGGACACTGTTGATTCACTGAACTGTTCTCGTATTGCTTCCTGTACCTGGAAAATTGATATGCTTTATAAGCACAGGCTAGTTCATACAAACAAGCTGATATGCGTGCACTCGGATGAAACATTGAGTTCTCACTCAGAAATTTGTCAAGTATTGTAAAATTATAAAATAAAATAATCTCTGGTCTTGGTATTGTTTTTTGTTTTGAAATATATAGATTATTTATTACACATTTTATTGCTGTATCTAAATTAACCCACTCACATTCGTTTTAGTCACACGTAAATATTGGCACTACAATGAAAACTTAAAAATTGTAACGCACAATATTTAAAGGGAACTTATACCTGTACAGATCAACATACTGAATCGAGAAGCACTTGGTAACAGACGCGATTGTGTTCTAGGAGGAGTTTACTAAAATGACACGTCATCAACCTCCCTGAAAAAATACTCTAACTCAGAAACTAGCCCTCATTACCTTCTCAAAACCAGCGCTGCAGCACTTGCTGTAAGTAGCTTACCACACATCTGAAAATGAAACATTTCCTAGGCATGTTAATTAGGGCATTCTTTTATGTACATCCGATGGAAAAAACTAAAATCCTCTCCATAGCACCTCCCTAAAAAATATAAAACAGCAATTGCAGAGCTCATGCTAAGAACGATAAAAGAATTCAGCTAAACTAAGTCCATTATTACAAGTCTCTCGTCAGACACAGGAGGAGCTTAAGCACCAGCGGCAGTCTTACATGGGATTGCCAACGAAGAAGCCGTTCTGCCTCTGTGTAGGGAAGGCAACACTCTTGCCAAAGCTAGTACACCAAAAGCTGCTGTGCTGCAGGGCGTTCTCCTCCATGAAACATCGTGGCATCACACGCTGAAATATCAAGGTTTCTTGTAACAAATGGAAAAGATGATCATAAAGAGACAACAGAAACTTGATTCAGAAAGAAACTTTTCATAGATTCATACACAGAAAATAAATAGGTTCTCAAATCCTAATCACTCCGTAAAACATGTATCACGAAAGGTTTTCAAGTTACGCACAGCAGTTGTGATTTGTACACTAAGCCACAAAAAACTTATTTCGAAACACCTTCATAGTGATTTCAGAAATCTCTTTCCTTTTACCTTCATTTTGAAAGTCTTATATTATAACATAGAAGTCTCTTCTTTCTATTTAATTACACCAAAATGTGAGTGCATTGTAGTACTATCTAAAAGCTAAATAACGTGTACAATGAAGCAATTCGTATCTATTTCATTAACATTGACTGAAAAGTGTCACCAGTGTTCGTTTCCATTTTATAAAAGCACTTTGATTTATAGTCTGCTAATACAGTGCAGCCCAAAATTAAGAAACAAATATTAAAACTTTCGAATCTTCAAAAAATGAGTTAATTTTTTCTTAAATTCTCACTGCATGCAGACATATAGTAACGAACTATGTCTCGAATTTTCAGACTGCCTAAATAATACTACCATATTTACTTATCTTTCATTAATTCTTTTTCTTACAAACTGTATACCATCGCTACCAAATCCAGTTAATTCAAATTCACCACTGAAAAATACTTCGTTCCAATCGTCTTCCGACCAACCGACATATTTCTTTGAAAATGTCAATCATGCTGCCTGATTCTTACTTATCAGCAGCTTTTTCCGAGATCTTACATAAAGGCCGATTTCATGTATTCACCTGGACACAGTTTGTCGTGAAACACTTGTACCACCTTTTAGTGCTTTAGTCTCTTAGAGATAGGCGTTGCATAACCCTGTACTCTCACTTGAATTTTCCTTGGTCTACCCAGCTTTTTGTATTAGTTAGCCAACCAGTTTCATTATTAAGTTTTAGAATTCGGCTCACAACGCTTATAGAACGATTTATCTGTTTAGCAATTTGTTCAATTATTTGATAGTCCTTTCGTAATTTCACAACTTCCGCTTTAACAGCTGCATCAACTTTAATTCGTTTTGACAAGGTTACAAATGTTGCAGCGTTGATAAGCAGCCTATATGTTCTTTATACTTATCTGCTACTATGAGAAAACAAGTTATTTAAAATTTTCATGTTTTTTAAAATTATGGACACCGTAAAAGTAATAAAATATTAAACAACAGTAATAAGATTATTACAATCTGAAAATTTGAGAAATAGTTCAAGTAAGGTATGTCTACCATCAGTGAAAATTTAAAAAAAAATGTATTCACATTTTTTTGAAGATTTGGAAGTTTTAATACTTATTCCTTAATTTTGGACGGCACTGTACAACCTTTTACTACGGAATATTTCGAAGAGCATGTCTCTTGCTCAGTAGCCTCAGTTACTTCCACACATAAACTCCTGTGTGTACTCTTCAATGATCAGATGCACGTTATCTTCACAAGCAGTTTGCGGTGATTACAAGAACAAAAAATAAAAATCGTGTTCACCCATCAAATAAAAAATTGTGAAACAGTTTAGTTTCAAACACGAACCCAGATCTAATTTTTATAACTAAATGATACAAATTATAAACAGAGAAAGGAAATATGTATCGATTTCTAAAAAAAATTGGCTGGAAATCAAAGTACAAACTATAAGTGCAGACAACTTCGATAATTGAAATTGAACTCCTTGGCATGACCGACAACAATTGTAATACAGTTTGATATTGCGACCGACATGATACATGTAATACATACATACATACCGTTTAACCCTAAGGTGATTCTCATGATGAAATCAAGGAATACGCATGAATTTGAACGAACTAAAATAAATGGGCACTTTCAATTAAAGTAATGCATCGAATATTATACAACATTGGTTCTTGACAGTTCCCGTTTGTTGGAATAATTAGGCAGCACATATACTCCCTCCTCCAGGTAATAAAGATCAATAATAAAGAAGCAGCACGAACACCACACTCCGTAATAAAAAATTAATTATAATTAAACAGCGCGCACACCACACTTTGAGACAAGAAAAATTCGTTAAACTAATTTAAGAATGAAATAAATTTTAGCGCGTGTGCACGTCCTATGGGAAGGGAAATTGAATAGAAATTTTTGATTCCATATTTGTTACTTGGCTTTAGAAATTATCTTATAGACTGAGTTCTCTTATAGATTGTGTTCGCTTATACAGGGTGGCCCATAAGTAAGGTACCTTTTTAAAATTATTGAAGCTATAAAACTGAAAATGGTAAAGAGATTTGGTTAATTCGGAATGAAAGAAGAAATTCCAAAGTATAACATGAATTTATAAATGAAACAATAAAATACGTTTAACTATGAAATACAATAGCTTTTAAATGATCTCCATTATTAGTCAAACAATGGCGTGCTCTTTCAACGGTGCTGTTCATTACTTTCTTAATGTCTCTGGTAAAATGTTGTTGATCTCTTGAATGATGTTTAGTTTCAATTGCTGTAAAGTATCAGGCATTTCAATGTAAACATTTTCCTTGAAGTATTCCCAGAGAAGGAAATCAGGAGCACTTGGATCTGTAGATCGAGGCGACCACGGTATATCACTAAACCGAGAAATTATTGTTTAAAAAAATTGTTTTAACATTTGCATTGTTTCTTTCGCTGCGTGCGTCGTAGCTCCATCTTGTTGGAAAAAAGGAATTTCTGTGTTATCATCTCCAATTTCAGATATCAGATATTCTTGAATCATCTGTCTATACAGCTTTCCATTAACACAAATTGCATCACCATTAGCATCTTCAAAAAAATATGGTCCAATAACCCTCGAAGATGTGATAAAATCGTTCTTGAGTTAATTGAATTATATCTCGATGACACTTGAGATCTTTTACCAAAAAAACGTTGCAGTAAGGTACGTGACATTCTCAGTTGAATTGAAAGTCTCCTAGTTGACATTTTGGGCCGATCAGCAACAAGCTGAATTGAAGCACTAGTTCGTATAGTCCGTGGCCTGCCACAACGTTGTCTGTCTGCTGTTGTCCCAGTTTCTCTAAATTTCAATACCAGTTTTTTATGTACTGTTTCGAAGGACTTCCTTCAATACCATCAATATTCTTGCAATTCCTCTGAACTGCAGTAACCGAACAATTACATCTGGAGTAAAGTTCCACTATTTATGCTCGTTGTTCCATTGCGTAGCGATTCATTTTGGGAGGTGGATTTTATGAATTTTTTGAGCAATATGTTGTGATTGTCGGTAGACTTGATACGCTGGTAGAAAACTTTGAAATCACTTTATTCATTCTGCGTTAACTAAATCTCTTTACCATTTGTAATTTATAGCTATAATAGTTTTAAAAAGGTACCTTACTCATGGGCCACCCTGTACATAGACTGAGTTCTCTTATAGATTGAATTCTTCAATAGATTAAATTTCCTTCTAGATAGAATCCGCCTATAGATTCAGTTCTCTTATAACTAGAATTCTCTTATAGATTAATTTCTCATAGATTGAGGATTGAAGTTGTTGGGCTGACGGAAAGTATGTTTCGAAATTCATGGTCTGTGTAGGAAAAGAAATAATATTCTTCATAGAATTTCAGCATTTCCACTAACATGCATTTACATAAATGAAATGAAGAACGCAATTTCATTTTTAAGTCGCAAAATGACGATACATATTTAAAACGTAGAGTAAAACTAATGACAAGGAAGTCAAATACATATTGCTATAAAGTCATAAAAATAAATTTATTCACTGCCGGTAAAGAAAATGTTTTGTATTTTTTAAATTTAAGTGTGTGCAAATAATATTATATTTGAAAATAAATACTAGAATGTGTTAACATAATCAAAACAGAATTTACATCTCAATTTAGCAAAAAACATGGACATACTGGAAATAATCTATGTACATATTTATGACACCATAATACTCACCAGTGGACATTGTAAGACTGACAGACAAAAGACAGCATTAGTTCCATGATTCACCAGTATTTTTATGTTCTGTAAAACAATATCATACCTCCAAGTTGTACTGATCGTTTTGAGGGAGGTGAACAAAGAGGCCCTTACGAATGTTTTCAAAGACATCTCGCATGGGAGGAGGTTGGTAGATGCCAAACAAACCACCCATAATGAGGACGTTGTGAAAAGGATGATCTCTCATCAGGTGCACGTACTTGCCAGAACGTACCCACTCCTCAACAGCAGCAGCTTCTCTTGGAATTATCTGAACAACGCCAGCCGCACGTTAGATTCTTAATGCTTGTGCATGAAGCTAGGTTACACATTACGAGATGCTCTACCTTCTAATGGTTTGTTATTACACTTTACAAGGTTCCCTACATTGGGACTCTTTAGCGTCCCACGTTATGAGCTGCTTTACATTCCGGTTTTTAGTTGTTACTCATTATAAGGCACTTACCTTCTAATGCTTACAAGGTTCTTTACATTGTCATTTGTTGTTGCACATAACACGGGATTCTATATTCAAGTTCTCAGTCATTGCACGTAATGACGTGCTCTAAATTCTGACTTTTTGTTACACGTTATAAGGTGCTCTATCTTCAAGTTCTTTGTAGTTACATGTTTCGAGATTTTCTACATTCCAGTTCTTTGATTAGACCGTTCATGCGTACGAGATCATTTCGTTTACATAAAATATAACAAAGATGGCAGTAACTCTTAGGCAAAGTTTTGCTGATGAGCAGCTGTTATTCATCCATCCATTTGAGACCCTTTAGAAACAGTGATGTCTGCCACCACAGTGGTCGAGAGGTGAGCATCCCCAATTACAAGACGGGAAGACCCAGGTTTAAATCCTATAGCTGCCTTGGTCTGTTTTTGTCAGATCATCCGTTGACAAGATACATGATCTGCATCCTGCAACGCTGGACGCTCAGAGTTGGAGCTTCATCAAGCTCATTGAAGTACCACTATGAGCATCTACTACAAGTTTAGCACAAAGTACAAGAATAATCACTGGGGCATCATCATTAGTCCTTAAAATTTAAAAGTTTAATGTACATGTACTGTATATTTGATTAGAAATAAAGTACCTTTCTCTTCTTTCTTTAATCAGGTAAATGCATTTCTTAGCCTAGTACAAAGTAGATCACTAAAGAACTAAGGTGCTTTGCATTAAATATTACATTGCACTATACACTAGTAGATAGTGTAGCATGAGTGCACAGTAACACATTATTTACTAGTGTTGCAAACATGCAACGCATTGACACATATAAATTTTGCTATACAGGGAGGAGCATAATTCCAGTTACAAGTTTTCAAATCAATTTTAATAATTGTTATTTTGCAAATATTACCCAATGAAATTGTATAATATTAATCATCAAGTGAAAGCCTGCTCTACTCCTTGCCAGAGTATCAAAGTTCTAAATCCAATATTTAAAAAATGCTAGGAGAAAATACCCTTAAAAGTAGTATGTGTGGCCATTAAAGACTTTCCTATAAGACTTTGCAAAGTAGTGAGGGCAAAAGGCAAGCATTTTGAATTTTTTTGTAGTCATACATTAGTAAATTACTTACTATTTGTCAGACCTTGAAATAAATGTCCTTTTTCAAAAAAATTGTTTTTGTTTTGTAACAGTATTTATGCCCCATTGTGTAATTAAGCATTAAATTATATTTTTGTATCAGCAGATTATCAAACACTCTTATTACAGCAATGGGCTGTACTAGCAGTGTTCAAAAATAGTGAATAATATGATGAAATAAAATAATACCATAACATTAGCAATGTAGTTATGTTTACAAATGAATGCAGTAGATAGTGGCTGAAATTCTCACATAAAATGCTACATCGTCAGGCAGGCAAGAATTTCACAATTCACAGCATTGGACGAGTAGTGCTGCTTTGTATAATGAGCAGAGGTTAGCATGCCTTATTACAGAGGCTAGTCTATGCTAATGTAAAACTTTTGCATTACACACAATTGTATTTAGATGAACATGAGAATTACCCAGTCACAGATAAGTAAGTACAGTGAGACTTGAGAGTTCCCGTGGAAGTTCCACGGTTTATATTTGACTGATCTAAAATTATTATCAAGATGAATGCATTAAAGATTTGTGACAATTATTGTGCTTTGAATGAATATTTTTCATTGATATCTGCAAAACTTTCATTGTGTATCTTATCCACCAATAACATAGCCCTGATGGTACCCATTGAAATTCCTCGATTTAAAAGTGATAAAATTCAGGATCTATATATAAAATACATTTTTCAGTTGTACCTGTGATATTATCAGAATCTGAATATTTTTCATTAATGCATACAGAACTTCCATTTTCTATTTCATTTAACAATAACATAGTCGTGTTAAAGAAGAAAGCTAATAACAGAAAAAAATAAAGTATTTCATGCTGATCCGGCGCCTTTGGTATCCACAATACAATGCTTATAATACATGCATACCCGTTCTGATTTCAGTTCAATAATTTTTCCTCAGTATTAGATAGGAAGTAATGGGACGGACACACAGATACAGCAAGATGGAGATACATAGTCGATTATATAAGTAGATACTATCACGGCAAGAACGTAGTGCGGCGGGTGGTGGCGGGCAGGAGGTGCTGCGAGTGACAGGTGTGTCCTGCCTACGCGCCACCACCTCAGGTGGCAAGAAGTAATGGGACGGACACACACATACAGAGGGAGAGAGAGATATGCATAGTTGATTACATATGTAGATAAGTGCACAACATTTATACTTCTGGACTCCAGCAAACTACTCTCACTTCAAAAAATGACACATAATCAACTAGAAAACATGAGTTCAAATCTACCTCTAATGACACAAATTTAATAATAAGGAAATATACAACAAACCCTTAAGTGAACTGAAACCAACTCTTGTGTCAAATAGTTTGAACATTTTCGAAAAGTTCGTGAAAATACATCACTCATGATTTCACAAAATCAGCAAAGTACACAGCAAATCTGTTTAACTACTGAGGGTATGTGTCACATAAAATCTATATAGGTATGTACAGTGGTTTCCCCGTGATTGAAACACCCTTTAACCTGAACACTTCTCAATCCAAACACATCTGGCAAACAAATTTTACCCACAATCTAAAAGCCGTCTTGCAATATGAAGATAAAAAATACTGGCTGATGATGCCAGTCCGCCATTCGACCTAGCATTCGCCAGTCTAGTGTGCACTTCTTTGCTGTAAACACCTTTCTCAACTATACTATATTTTTACATCTTTTCTTGAACTTAGTCATTATTGCTCCAAAGAAACTAAAAAGTAAAGAAGGAGGAATAGGTGAAGTATATAGAGCCGGCCATCAAGAGTTCATCACAGAACAAGGGAAAAAATTTTCACTGTTGCAGTCCAAAAGATGAGTAGCACGTGGAGTACACGGCAGATGTTTATTGAAGAGCATTACTCTGACCAAACTGTTAATAGAGCAGTTAACATTAGAAATGACAATGGTATGTCTCACTTCAGAAAACAATTGGAAAAGAAAGAGTTGAGTCACTCTGGATGGGTTTCTTGTGAAAAAAGAAACCAAGATGAGAAGAAAGATCTGAAACATAAGAAAGTAAACAGCAGAAGAGAGGAAAAATACCAAAAATTAAGTTGCCCTCTTTTATAAAGGAGGAAGATTTCCCATCCAAGCAGTAATCACCCATACACCCTCTGCCACCATCCACCTGTGCCAACTACTACTATCATTCATGTCAATTCTAATGCTTTGTTTATTTAATATTTTGTATTTAAATTCATATTCAGGTTTAGGGCAAAACAAAATCATAACTTTTAAAAAAGATAAAAATATAAAAAGGATTTTGGAGGCTTGGAATGCATTGTTTTTACAATAATTTCAACGGTAAAAATTGCTTCCAAATTCAAGCAGCCCATAAGAAGAAATTAAATGCAAATCAAGGGATGCCGCTGTATAGGATCAACTCCAATAGTTGCCGCAAAACAGTATACATAATTTCAATGTGTCAAACAATTTTTACAGAGATGTCCACATTACCATTTCTGGCCAGCTGCAATCAAGGAGAAAATGGAATCTCAGTTCAGTTGAAAACAAATAAAGACATGTAGATACACCTTACTTCTATTTCTATACATATTTTCATCAACAGCTCTTCAGCAGTACATAACTCATCCAATAAACTGTAGAAGAAAATACTTAGAGTATTATACTTTAAGAAAACATCCATAGAACAGAAACAGTAATGACAATTGAAAATAAAGTTTAGTGAGGCTAAATATAAAGTATAAGATTCAGAAGAAAAGACATTTTCTAA
This sequence comes from Trinorchestia longiramus, assembly GCA_006783055.1. Classification (NCBI taxonomy): domain Eukaryota; kingdom Metazoa; phylum Arthropoda; class Malacostraca; order Amphipoda; family Talitridae; genus Trinorchestia; species Trinorchestia longiramus. The sequence continues at coordinate 191,918 of VCRD01000748.1, forward strand.
TATTATATATATATATTATATATATTATATATATATATTATATATATTATATATATATATTATATATATTATATATATATAATATATATACATATTATATATATCTATATATTATATGTATTATATA